>CM069452.1:64235612-64561318 GCA_035610835.1 Ophiura sarsii
GCCTAATTATCTAACAGTCACTTTCAAGTGTTTTCATAGAATTCTGGGGATCTAATCCCTCATAAACTTAACATAAAAAAGTGCCTCATCGTTTTCCTTATGCTGCTGAAAGATGTTGGTAATACAAATTTGTGCATGAAAACAGCCATTTTTATGTGTCAATTTAGTAAAATAAAAAATAAAAACCACCCTCCCTTTTCACTTTTCGAAGGCCCGTGCTACGAGAATCTAATTATTAATTTTAAGTGGCCTAAACATTGACATTTTGCCAAATCCACTGACACCCATCTTTGCTATATAAGGTCCCCCCCCCCCCCCCCCCCCCCCCTCCCATGCTGATTACTTCTGCAAAAATAAGTTTGTCATTTTACACTGAATTGATTGCAAGACTTCTAATAATGTTGACTTATTTAAGTCAAATTAGTCAAAAATGTGATCCTCGCTCTGGGAAGACAATTTCATTTTTTTTATTTTTAAATTCAGATATTTAAGTCAGCTATTCGCAAGGTTATATTACTACACGTATTGATGTATGTATGGCAAGATTGAATTGTTTAAGACTGTTAAACATACTCATTTCGCGTTTTAATATTTTATATAAAATCAGCACATAAAGTATTACCGTTTAGAATGTGCGTACCCGCCGTCAGCGTAATGAAAAAGGAAAACTATTATTAAGGCGAAGAGAAGAAGAAAAAAACACTGTTCTACTGGCAAATGGACTTCTCTTTACAAAACATTTTGTGAATTTGGGGGGAAAATATAACAATTTTTTGAAATTTCCACACACAAAATCAAAAGTTTCGAGAAAAAAAAATCAAAAAAAAAATCAAAATTAAAATTGAAATGTTTCAAATTTCCCACCAAAGTTTAAAAAATACTAATAAAAATAAAATAAAAATTCGATAAAATGGGTCGGTCGGGCCCGTAGAACAAGGTTATATTTTCGTGGTCTAAACGTCCATCACATATTAAACGCGTGGCGTTCCTATCGAAATGAAGAGAGGAAGTATGCCTTTGGGCAACACGCTATGCATTATTAGTGTTTTATCGAGCCCAGTAATCGTCTGATGAATGATAAGTTGAAGTTCATGTGAACTCCATTATTATTATCACCGTTCATAAAGCGCGCACAAAATGACAAAGACAAACGGAAATTAATCTTATCAACAATAAGTTATTGCGTTGGAAAAGTTGTGCTATATTTTTACAATGTGAACCTAAACTTGTATGGGACGGCACCAGAACATTTCCAAACCAGAAAAGGGGCGGTGGAGAGAGGGGGTGGCAGGGGTGAATAGGAGTGGTTGAAATGAGGCTGATTTATTACCAGTGCGGGCTTCAAACCCCGGGTGCTTGAGCCTAAAGCTAATGGCATTGGCCTTTGAATTTATAGTCGTTTAAAATGTGGCACATTACATGTGGTTTCATTTTAACGGGGGGGGGGGGGGGGGGGGGTGTGGCTAAGGGTTAAAATGTTCGATGGGCACTGGTTCTCAAAATTGAACACACAAATAACAGTTTAATCGGTCATTCGGATGGTCGTGTACTTGTTTATAGCAATTGAAGTTTATTGCCACTATTAAGATAGCAATGGTATACTGTACGGTTTGCTATCTTCAGTAGATAGCAGTTGACCTCAATCTCTGTTTCACCAATGCACGATGTAGTATAACACCATACCGTATAGTACAGATGGATAAGTTTACTTTTTCGAGATTTACTCTGCTTTGGTAAACCCACCACAGACATGCATATAATGTACATTGTGTGTATGATTTGTGGTGAATTATAAGGGGAAACTGAATGTGAGAGATTTGCCTATTATTAGGGTTGCTCAAAGTATTGATTTCCTCAGGAGCAATATCTTTTAAGCTATACCACATTTCCTTACATTAATGAATCCGACGTGTCATGAAGACGTGCGTTTACCAGTGTAGCGGGAGACACAGCCCCTTCCCGGAGCTATAGTCCGCCCTGTAGAGTAAACAACAAAGGTTGGTATTGTTCTCATACACAGAAAGAAAAAAAGTGAGTCATCATCGAAAAATGAGTCATTTTGTCCGTGTAGTGACACACTATGGCTCAAAATGAGTCATTTTGTCCGTGTAGTGACTCATTTTACGATAATGACTCACTTATTTTTTTCTGTGTATCTACACGCAACACTAGTTCCACGCTTATGTGAATTTTTTTTCGAATATTCTAAAAAAATACCAGATTTTTGTTTTAATTTTGAGAATTTTCGAAATCCTTTGAAGTTTTTTAAAGTTTCAAAAACTGTTGAAATTCACCAAATTGTTCACGGAAATGTTGAGAAAAGTAACAAATTAACAAAAACGATGGACCTACTGTCTGCATGAGAGATTCGTTTGCCCGTAAGAACAGATTGGTTTTTTCTTCGCCTAAAGATAACGTTTTAGCCAACAACATGCACTGTCATTGGGGAAAGATATATTACAAATGCCTATATAAAACATGCAAAACAAAATCAATTGAATTACTTCTACACCCCACCTGCCTATATTTAATCCAAATACGTAAATATTTCGAAAATCAAATACCCTTTACTTTTCCACTTTCCATGAACTTGATGAGGTGTCTCATTTAAGCCTACTTCTCCTTCGTTAATTCTTATTCAATCCGTTCACGTGAAGCATCACACACTAAACGACAGGGGGACACTTGCCAAGGTTGAATGTCGCATTCGAAAAGAAAGGTCATCCTTAAAATTGTTGCATTTCAAAGTTTGAGTTGCATAACTCCAATGGTTCTATTTTTAGAAGAGCAATGTCAAAAGACATGTGCCCATTGAGTAGTACACAGACTGGTTGGTGGTTAACCACCTTTGGCAGTAATTCATCACATTTTAGCCTATAATTTCCAAATGAAACATTTCTGGTTTACAGACATAATGAGAAAAATATGGGGATTCTTCTGATAACAAAATATCTTGATGTGAAAAAAAACCATAGCCCCAAAAATGTGATCGGGTCATATACCTTTAAATGTTATCTTCAGTAGATAGCAGATGCCGTTATCTGTATCAAGTTACTATACTTTGATAGTAATAACTCATTAGTTAGATAGTGTTTGCTATCTTCAGTAGATAGCACTTGTCGTCAACGCTAATTCAAGATACAATTAACTGTTACACTTTGAGCGCGCAGAAATGGTAAATTTTAATAAGAGGTCGTTCCTCCACATAGGTTTTTTTTTGGGGGGGGGAGGGGGGGGGGGGGGGGGCTCCCATAACACGCCTCCCCCCCCCCCCCCCTCCCAGGGTTTATCATTTGACAGTTTTAAACTTGTCCGACGGGGGACAAAAGGAAGCCAGTTTATGAATTTTGTAAGTGCTGTAATTATTGAACTATTACTCAAATCGATATAAAAGTATTCATCTAATATTTCTTGAAATTTTGACTATAAAGCGCCAAAAAAAAAAGGTTTCCGTTTTCTTCAACTTTTTTGGCACTTTTTGGTCAACATTTCTAAAAATATTAGATTAGGTTAAAAAATGAGAAAATCTTCCCTAATTTAGTGTCTTAACATCATAATCAAGCAATTTGGGCATTTTACTCACAACTATTTTTGTTAGCTTTGTTCCAAAAGATTTGGGTCAAAAAAGTGAATTTTGTGATTTTCTAAAATAAATAAACATTTTTGGTCAAAATTGACGCCAAATTTGGATTCTCTGATCCACTTACTTTCCAATACTGTGTACTTTTATATGTATCTGATTAATAGTTCCTCGAGTCCCCCTTTAACGCTTAACTTAAAGGGGCGTTAAGAGATGTGGTGGAGGCAGCGCCCTCAATTACAAAAACATATGATAAAAATTGGGATATGTATATTTTTACAATTGTATTACATGTATGAGGATTAAGAAAAATCAGCCCTCTTTGTACAACAAAACGTTGATTCAAAAAATGCTGATCGGGCCCGATCAGCGTTTTACGTCCGACAGTATCCCCTGCAGTACGCGTGATACGTAACGCGAACCACATTTGCATAGAGGGCGTTTTCAATAAATAGCGATGATATTGTTTTAACCAAGTTTTGCTGTGTTTTTGTTAGTAGAAACAACAGTAATGGCAATTTTTAATGTTCATCTTGAATTCTGAAGTAAATTTTTAAACATTTAAACTTTTCAACACCACTTAATGTCCCTTTAATACCCGTCGTTAAAGCCTAACTTATAAAGAGAAGGTTAAGTTCATCAGACCTCTCTCCTATTTATTAACATGAACCTTACTTCTATAGGACAAATACTCTTTGCGTTGATAAGGGCCAATATAATGAAACATAGCGTGAAAACCAAACCACATTCATCCCTCGGGACATTGAAATATAATAAGATATTCCGATTCTGTATCTCGAATAAGGAAATACTCTGACATGCCCAGGACATGGGCTTGATTTAGATTTTCCAGAACATATCAGAACATTGAGTTGAAGAGTCGAGTGGCCATACACTAACGTCAACATCCAATTTAAAATTCCAATATCTCTTATCCTCGTGAAAACATGTATTCCTTTTATGTAAAACAAGAAATGAAAATCGAACCTATGCACAATTTTAAAAGAGGGTGTCAAAACCATCCACGAAGTGTATCGGGTATAAATGTTTAGAGTTACACAGTAAAACCTTCCAGCAGCTCGCAAGTATTCGGGCGTGTCGATTTTCCAGTTCCGAAAGTAGGTTAATCCATCATGCCAATTAAAGTAACACGTTACTGTCTGATGACTTCTGGAATTACCAGTATAGTTTCAGAAAGTGTAAATTGACTGAGAATATTGTGATTTCTACAAGGAAAACACTGTCTTAGTCTTTAATCAAAATTACGACATCAAAAACGGCTAAAATGCATACAGGACTAACTTGTCTTCAATTTTAGTTCAATTTATTTTATTTATTTTTTATTTTTTTTATTTTTTGGGGGAAGGGGTGATCAGGGGAAGCATAACCGACTATGTTTTGTTAATTTACATTGAGTTATATAGAGTTTTTCATTTCATTTGGTGGGAACCGGGAGGGGTGCCCCCCGCCCTTTCTAGCTATGCCCCTGAGACTTGAAAGAGCAGTGTGGATGAGAATCATGAGATCATACCCATGAAACATGATGAGCGAAGAAAACATCCAGACAGTGGAATCTGTTTTTTTACATCAGAATTATATTATTTAGGGCCTATAATTATACGAACTCAAATGCACGCTTTACCGGAAATAAACGTGGTTTGTCAAATTGATTCATGTTTTAAAAACTGGAGGATTATATTTCGAAATATTGCATTAAACAATGTTACGAACATCCTGCAAAAACCCACATCTATACATACAATGTTACGTCAATGATTCGTGTTTTGAAAAACTTGAGGATTATATTTTGAGAAAAAAATGCATTTATGTTTACCAATATCCACTTTGAGCCCACACTCACTCATACTAGGAATAAACTTTATAAGCTGTGGTATTCTTGCTTGAATTAATGATCAAAAATATATATGAAAATTGTATCCAACAATTGTTAACATTCAATCTCAAAAGCACTTGGGGATATGGACATTAATCCCTCGGTCCATTCAACTCAAATTTCATTAAATCGAAATCCGCAGCGTAACGATATCGTTTTTAAAAATAGAAAGTTGTCTTCCTTTCATCTGATCAAACCATATGTACTTGCAATATTCTAGATAAGCTGATAGTGCTATTTTGGTACCATTTTTATACAAAATATATAGTTATGGATCATTCATGGAAATTGCATAATGATGTCATTTATCTTGTGAGTTAGTCCGACTCTTTGCTGCACTGCAATATTGCGACAAAATGTATACGTGTATGTAACGATTGAAGAACTATTGAAGAGCAACCGATATGTACACTTCAAAAACTGCAGAACACATGACGCGTTCAGAACATATTCACAGTGTGTTCTCCAGGTGTTCCAGAACATGTTCAAAATGTAACAGATTTAGAACATGTTCTGAACGTGTTCTGGATATGTTCTGAACGTGTTCAGAACACATCAGAACATGTTCAGAACATGTTCTATATCTGTTATACATTTGAACACGTTCTGCAGTTTTTGCAGTGCACACAGAATATAGTGGTAACAAAGGTACACTTTTTCATATGTGGCCGAGATATTTAAATAATATTCTTATGTCGTCTCCAAAATTCTGAGAAATCTGCCCTGAAAACGTGTACCCCTTTTTGGACAACTCTGTATTTTACAGTCCTTGCCCATATATGGCCGAGATATTGCCGTTTAAGAATATGTAATTGTGTGTACATTTTATGGCATTACAAGTGTTGCCTGTCAACTATTTGTATAGTTGATTTTTGATTTTTTTTAAATTATTTTAAAACTTGCATGGGTAAAAAATAAGTACTGCTTCAGTTCGTATGCAGGTGACTTCGTAGTAAAAGATGGCTATAATAACACGTAAGTTTTACATGGATCTCAACAGCTTTAATGTACAGGTTTACCGTTTTTTCTTACCACATCACTTGCATGTGCATAAAATAGTCTACAGATGTTGCGGGCAAACACTACTATGTACACAATATGGCCACACAATGAAATAACTACGGCAAATTACGTCTGGATTGGCTAGCGAAACCGGGCCGGCGATGACGTACGTCTTATCTGCATGCCGCCATTGATATTTTATCTCAGTGCCTTGTCTAACCTAAAGCTAGTCCAGCCAGCTTGACTAACCTAAAGCTAGTCAAGCCAGCTTGTCTAATAAGCTGGTCCAGCCACAGACTAGTCCAGCAGAACAAATCAAGCTAGTCAGGCTGAGCCGGACTAACCTTAAGCTAGTCAAGTCGGCCATAACTTATCCAGCAGGCTTGACTAACCTGCTTGACTAGTTTAAGCTAGTCCAGCAGGCTTGACTAACCTGCCCGACTAGTTTAAAGTTAGTCCAGCCTTTGTCTGACGAGTTTAAGTTTTCAGTGTATGCCATCTTAAAAAGTGTGAGAAATCTGCCCTGAAAACGTGTACCGCCCCCCCCCCCTTTTTTTGGACAACTCTGTATGTTAGGCTACAGTCCTTGTTCTTTGGTTTCCGTTCTATCGGCCTTGCCCTTGCCAGGCAATGAACTTCATAAGTAGACTTGAGTATAGACTGATAACATTACGGGGGTGTTTGAAGAGGGAAGAATATAAATATGATTAGGGGAAAGAAGGAATAAAACAATGACTGCAAAAACCTCTAGGGCGTACAAAAGAACGTAGTTTAACACTTTCCACGCGGCAGTCGTCTGCAGATGACGGTTCCAAAATGTCACAAAATGTTTCACCAATGGGAACATTATTGAATTAAATTATCATATTTGGAGTCACCATAAGAAATGCATTAGAATAAGTACAAACATGTCTGGTATTGGTTTAGTAATTCTTGAGAAAAGACTTTGAAAGTTGGGGGAAAAAAATATGGTTTTTTTATGGGGAACTATTAAGTAATAGCCGCGTGGGAAGTGTTAAGGGCAAACTTGAAAAGTTCGCAAGCCGAATTTTACAAGCTCTGAATTTTAACAAATTAAAAATCTCAGAGTTCAAATTAACAATCTTCTACTCCCGTCGTTGCGCATCGGGCGACGTCGACGAATATAGACGCGGGAGTTGAAGCAATGTCAACGTTTAGGCAAAACAAAATGTTTGATTGTCCTCGTCCGCCCGACCCTCTTAATCATTCCGACTCAAAAACTTCTTTCTTTTTTCTTCTTTTTTTTTAACTTGTAAATTTTTTTTAACAAATTTCAATTTTGTTGTTGAAAATTTCTCATTTTTTTACAAAAACGCTCGTATTAGTCGAAAATCAAAATTTTCATTTTTTCATATTTTTTTTTAAAGTGTTGAGAAAATGAAAATACTCATCAAAATATTAAAGATTTTTTTCCCTGTTGTGGTTACCACAACAAGTACATCTCATTTTACTTTTGGTACCTGAAAAAAGGGCAAGTGAGAAAAGAAGAAAAAATACCTTTTCCCGACCGACCTACCCCACTTTTAAAAGTGATCTATGGACAATCAAACAATTTTTTTTGTGCCTTATCGATCCATCGACGTCGGCCGATGCGCAACAACGGGAGTATGAACTAGCCTGTAGTCGAAATCGGAGTTCATTTTTCACCGGCGCGGCACACCTTTGGATTTTGAACTGTGAGCGAGCCTTTTATTTTGACAAAATACACCACAACACCATAGAGAGAATGATCCCAAATATATATGTCTCCACTTTCATCGTGAATTTGGAGAGCTTGTCATTTCGATGACTGAGCTAATTGCCCTGAGAAGTGGTTATTAATGTGGATTCTCAGATGGCTCTGCTAATTTAAGGGGGGACTCAAGGAAGTTTTTGATTTGATTTTTTTAATTTTGGGAGTGCTGTAATTATTGAACTATTAATCAAATGCATATAAAAGTATACATTTTTGGAAAGGAAATGGATCAGAAAATCCAAATTTGGCATCAATTTTGACCAAAAATGTTGATTTTTTGAGAAAATCACAAAATTATCACTTGTTTGACCCAATTTGTCCCAATTGTTTGACCCAAAGCAAACAAAAAAAATCTTAGGTAAAAATGCCCAAATCGTTTGATGATGATACAAAGACACTAACTTAGGGACGATTTTTTTAAAAAACCTAATCTAATATTTTTTGAAATTTTGACCAAAAAGTGCCAAAAAAGTGAATATGGAATTTTTTTGTTGGCACATTTTAGTGAAAATTTCAAAAAATATTATTTTGGTGTCTTAACATCATCATCAAGTGATTAGGGCATTTTTGGCTCAAAATTATTTTTGTTAGATTTGTTCAAAAAAATTGATGCCAAATTTGGATTCTCTGATCCATTTCCTTTCCGAAATGTAAACATTTATATACATTTGAGTCATGGTTCAATAATTACAGCACTAACAAAATTCCAAAAAAAACTTCCTTAAGTCCCCCTTAACATAGGGGGATTCATTAATGAAGAAGGGACTTGACGTTGAATGGTAGTACCTTATCGGTATGTAATGGATGCTTCTTTCAGCCACAGAAAACCCAAGAGATCACTTCATATTTGTCTGCACATTATCCACTTAGGGACCTATTTATAGTCTCTCTGTATACTTATAGTATGTGCCAATGTGAGAGGGTTCAGATTCAAATTCCTATGTTCCCAAGTTAGGAGCATAAGAATAGAATGCATGTGTAATATTCTGGCCCCCTATTATTTACATCATTATTATACTATTAAGTTGTAAGTTAAATTATTGTAGATTAAGTTGTACATGAAAATGTATGTTGTAATGTAAGCTTTTTTGTTGTTGTAACGCGCCTCGAGCACCATTTTGGTGGATTAGTGTGCATTATAAATCTACATTATTATTATGATTAGCTGCTCCTGGAGCAGCTACAGTAATAATTTAAAGAAATTTGACACATGGATATCCCTACTAACTTATATGGTATATTTGTGACGCAATATTGGATATCCTATTAACTTATGCTATTTACAGAATAAAGCACAATATATATTTGACATAGGTGTATTCCGTATCTGCTCTAAGAGCAGCTTAGGTGGCCAGAACCTCACATGTGTATATAGAGTAATGTGGTATATTTGTGACGCTATTTTGGATATCCTACTAACTTATGCTATTTATGGAATTAAGCGCAATATATATTTGACATAGCTTTATTTCGTAGCTGCTCCAAGAGCAGCTTAGGTGGCCAGAACCTCACATATTTATATAGAGTAATGTGGTATATTTGTGACGCTATTTTAGATATCCTACTAACTTATGCTATTTACGGAATAAAGCGCAATATATAATTGACATAGCTTTATTCCTTAGCTGCTCCAATCCAAGAGCAGCTTAGGTGGCCAGAACCTCACATATTTATATAGAGTAATGCGGTTTATTTGTGACTCTATTTTGGATATCCTACTAACTTATGCTATTTATGGAATAAAGCGCAATATTTATTTGACATAGCTTTATTCCTTAGCTGCTCCAATCCAAGAGCAGCTTAGGTGGCCAGAACCTCACATACATAATAAAGTGATGTGGCATTTGTGACGCTATTTTGAAAGCATGGCCTTAACTTTTTAATTTTTAGATTGTGGAGACTTGATTTCAAAAAGTAAAAAGTTTGAAAAAAGGGTAAGAATTACGACCCACTTTCAAATCATACTAAAATCAAATAGATCTAGCGTTTAGATTCCTGATTTTTTATTATCCTCCTTTTTTGCAATAATCTGAGGATTCTCTCTCCTCAATTCAAATGAATTGTGTGCTACGAAGATTACAGAACAGATTATGTTTATAGAAACACCTTGGATTCCTGCATCTCTACGGGCGAGACTCTTTGAGAATATGGATTTTCCGATTCCGTGTCAAATTTCTGACCATCATCTTTTAGCAATTCAACTAATTAATAATAGTAAAGGAGGTGTCCAGCAAGCACAACATTGTCCATTATATGTTAGCAAAGATATAAGAGCCAATATCATGAAACATAAGCGTTAAAACCAAACCACATTCATCCCTCGGGACATTGAAATATAATAAGATATTCCGTTTCTGTATCTCGAATAAGGAAATACTCTGACATGCCCAGGACATCGGCTAGATTTAGATTTTCCAGAACACATCAGAACATTGAGTTGAAGAGTCGAGTGGCCATACACTAAAGTCTCCGTCCAATTTAAGATGCCAATATCTCTATACTCGTGTAACCCAATTCTATTCCTTTCATTTTTATGTAAAACAAGAAATGAGAATCGAACCTATGCACTATTATCACCACATGGAAAAATTAAACAAGGAAACATTGATCTGTTTGTGCCTCATGTCAGGCATTAAGAAGGAAACACATTTTATTTCCTACAACATACAACAGGCATTTATGAATGTAACAATAATCTAGCTCTACATTTATTTCAACCACGGATGTTCACAACTCGTGCCTGATGCGGTCGCCCAGGCGACACAATCCCCCAGTAACTACTTTGGAGTAAAAGTTCTGTTCATCCAAAATAAGAATTCAGCTAGATTACATTTATTTCAACCACGATGTTCACAGAGACTACCTAGAAGTAAAAGCTGTGTTCATCAAAATAAATTGTTTAATTCATACAACATGCCTTTGTGAATGTATCCAAATTCAGCCTGATTACATTTCTTTTAAACCCGGATGTTCACAACATCTTTGTGTTTCATCCCAAATAATTAGTTTACTCTTCTTCACCGCTGGATCACCTGTGTATAAACATTTCAACTCGTTCGCCTGAAGTAACTACCCAAACGGTCACCAACCCCCCAGTGAATACCTAGGAATTACATTGATTTGTTATACTACATTAACCTGCCACGGATTTGAGCAAATGATATATGGTAAAATGAAATGGCTGAACCTTTCTTATCATTATATTCTTTAATGAAACATAAGTTGGCTACTACGCGATTTATTTATTGTATTACATGTGTAATATATTTTTTAAAAGTGACATTTTATAAAATTCACAAAAAACCTGCTGTTCACGTGCCCCCTAACTGACGTGACTATAACCTCATGGGAGTGGTGGGTGGGTAAAATTTTACTGCTCCTTCCTCAATGCTATCTTGACAGAGAATGAAATTTACGCCAAACCAAACATGGCGGCCCAGCCCATAAAGCCTCTGATTGGTCTACCATCTATCTAAACCCCCCAATTTCATTGGTCCTTACCGTAATGCCCCCAAACAACACAATAACATTAGCAACGGAACCTACCATTTTTCCAGAGGTGATAATGTTTGGTTTCAATGGACGGGCCATGGAAACTGAATTATCACCACATGGAAAAATTAAACAAGGAAACATTGATCTGTTTGTGCCTCATGTCAGGCATTAAGAAGGAAACACATTTTATTTCCTACAACATACAACAGGCATTTATGAATGTAACAATAATCTAGCTCTACATTTATTTCAACCACGGATGTTCACAACTCGTGCCTGATGCGGTCGCCCAGGCGACACAACCCCCCAGTAACTACTTTGGAGTAAAAGTTCTGTTCATCCAAAATAAGAATTCAGCTAGATTACATTTATTTCAACCACGATGTTCACAGAGACTACCTAGAAGTAAAAGCTGTGTTCATCAAAATAAATTGTTTAATTCATACAACATGCCTTTTGTGAATGTATCCAAATTCAGCCTGATTACATTTCTTTTAAACCCGGATGTTCACAACATCTTTGTGTGTTTCATCCCAAATAATTAGTTTACTCTTCTTCACCGCTGGATCACCTGTGTATAAACATTTCAACTCGTTCGCCTGAAGTAACTACCCAAACGGTCACCAACCCCCCAGTGAATACCTAGGAATTACATTGATTTGTTATACTACATTAACCTGCCACGGATTTGAGCAAATGATATATGGTAAAATGAAATGGCTGAACCTTTCTTATCATTATATTCTTTAATGAAACATAAGTTGGCTACTACGCGATTTATTTATTGTATTACATGTGTAATATATTTTTTAAAAGTGACATTTTATAAAATTCACAAAAAACCTGCCACATAGGTTACTTGTATTGACTTGGCATGAGGTGAGCTGCCCTATTGCGAAGTTGCCACTTCACTGCAAGGAATCTACATACTCCCCTCCCCTCCCCCCCCCCCCCCCCTCCTCCGTCTCGTGCCAATCCGGTCTTACGAGGGGGAGGAATGGGGGAAGATCCGGTGTTATTTCACTATCGCGATATTTAATATGATTAGAACTCAATGATCGTTCCAACGCCAATATCTAGATGTCTCACATTAAATACACGGAAGGTATTTCCTACAACATACAACAGGCATTTATGAATGTAACAATAATCTAGCTCTACATTTATTTCAACCACGGATGTTCACAACTCGTGCCTGATGCGGTCGCCCAGGCGACACAACCCCCCAGTAACTACTTTGGAGTAAAAGTTCTGTTCATCCAAAATAAGAATTCAGCTAGATTACATTTATTTCAACCACGATGTTCACAGAGACTACCTAGAAGTAAAAGCTGTGTTCATCAAAATAAATTGTTTAATTCATACAACATGCCTTTGTGAATGTATCCAAATTCAGCCTGATTACATTTCTTTTAAACCAGGCATATAACTATCTCGTGCTAACCCGATATTGAATACTTAACAAGCTCATAATTATCATATTAATCATATTGTAATTTCCCATAGAGGGTTTCTGGTGGACAAACTGTCCTTAATGACCACCACTGATGTCATATAAACCAACATTTAAGATGTCCTTACCCAGCTGAGACACTATATGATTAAGGCTCAATTAAAGTTGTTCGTTCCACACCCAATATTTAGATGTTTCACGAATCTTAGTAAACATTATATACTCGAAAGGCATTGGTTTTCTTCTAATAGATTCGACACATTTCCGGATACCAGAACCGGCATGGGCGTATATTGTACGAACGAATATCAATTAGAAACTATTTGCAGATTAGCATAATGTTCTCTTAACAAAGTTTTCAACCTTTTTCCCGGAATGTCGAGACTATCGTATGAACCAAAGTATACGTCAGAATAAGCGTCCGTCTGTTTCTCCGAAACCTCGTGACTAAGTACTTTCAACACACCGACCAAACCATCGAGTTGACTCGGCACCCCGCCCCGGGCTATGGATTGTCTGCGTATAGCTACCACCAATGATCCAATACGTTCCTCCTGTATGGATTATTATGAGAACAAAAACAAGATTTGGGCAAGCCCAAGTAAAAAGTTCGACAAATAACAATGTACAAAATATAACGAGTATGCATGAGCCTCCATCGAACTTTGTCCTTCCTTAGACCACCTATATTAATAGCCAGACCTTTCTCAGATACCTATCTGAAATACAAATTTACTTTGACCATTGCATGAGTGGCTAGCTGCATTATGGTACAATAATACTGCGAATTCTGCACCTATATTAACCTGGCTGCCCTGACCAACTGTATTTTGATAAGACACAAGAAACTACCGAATCCATTTAAAGGTGAATTACCTGAAATTATAGGACCTGGAAGCTATTAACTAGTCAAAGAAAAAGCCTTAACAAATTATAACAAAAAATTGAAGATCCCCATCTTCCTCACATCTTTATTTCCTCGTCAGACGTAAACATGCCCGCCATGGCGGTTGCTGTGGCCGCTTCCACTTAGCTTTGTAAACTAACGTGCTCTGGGCTTAGACCAATTAGTTTTACCCTAGGATTAGCCTGACTTCTTCAGGACCAAATTATTATATTTAGTATAATTTGTAATTAATCAAAAGTCCTATCTAGATTTATTATTTAATATATTGTAATTAATCAAATGAAGCATGTTCATTTGAGCGCCCATTCCTTTTTAAAGGAATTTTTATTCAAAGTATGCGAGAATTTGAAGGTTGACACTGGCCCCCGCCAACCTGAGCGAGTAAACACTTAACACGTGTGTTGGTCTGACTTTAGGTATCCGGTCTTGGCTGCAACTGGCAGAAGATAAATACATTAATCCCTCCACTACCATTGTAACAGTTGCCCCCACTGGTCGGTTTTCCCCATTCACACCAAACTTATAATCAAAACCATAATTACAATTAAATGGCTCTCATAATGAAAATTGAACCAAATTCCCAACCAATCGCCCTTGCAACATCATCCCAATCATATAATCACGATCATAAACATTTTCAAATAGTATCCCATAGTCTTAATCAGAAACCGACTACAACCACAATCACCATCCCCATTACAATAACCATTATCGCGAATGCAATTATATTAATGCTTAATCGCTACAATACTTAACTATAACCCAAATCACAATCAACCTCCAGCCTAGTCACTTATAAAACTCGCCCATTGCTTGTGTGTTGGATTTCGATCACGACAGGAGCATGCGCAGATGCGATTTTTGTGTAAGTGGTCTGTGATTGTCAACATTAATTTTTTACTGTGATGTGATTTGTCGATCTGCATTAAATGCAAAAAGAAACAACGCCCCCGGCTGGCCTCGAACCACCAACCTTTCGGTTAACAGCCGAACGCGCTTACCAATTGCGCCACGGAGGCGGTTACTTACTAGACTGTTTTGGTTTGTCATGTTCACCCGTGCACTTCCCCGTACACTTTCTTGCAAAGTCGGGCATCGTTTTTTCTCAAATGTTGCCTGCATATTGCAGTTGCTGTCGACTTAAATACATGTGCTGTCAGTTGAACTTGGAACCAACGTTTAATTTGAACTGTCTATTTTCAATAAAAAATACTCCAATACGGGAAAAATCACAAAATCTCACAGACAACAATTAAGCACATCATTTTACTCGACCTAGAATTTCAACCCTACAATTTTTGCGTTACGAAAATATCGATGATGTGAGTGACGTCATTTAATGCGCTCATTAGCATAATTTATGTCCGTGAAATGTACAAAGCAGTTTGATAAGCTAGTATCGATAGGAAAAAGCTATTCACCATCAATAACCCAATCCAAATCGAACTCCAATCAGGATAATAATAATTAGGATATAGGACACTTCGAAACTGCGCAAACAATTGGTCCTGACCCGAACCACCAATACTGAATAAAAGAGCCGCCCGAACATTTATGAGCGTAATCAAACTCATAATCATACTTTTAAACACCGCCAATATCTCTTACACGGTCGGGCCCAACACGTACAAGCATAGACTCACTGCAACAACATTTCAACCAAAATACTAAGTGTTGAAGATAGAGATCAGAAATACCAATATAAATCAACCTTCGAATATCAGGATAAGGATGGACCAGTGAGTATCTCTCAGTATAAGCTATGTGGTATCGATCAAGATCAACCAAACGAAGGCCATGCGTCGTATTCGCCCGGTCATGAATTAACATTGTAACATTCATCATTGAAACGTCACATTCATTGCCAGCCGATTAAATTCGCAAGTAATGATACGAACATGCACCTTGTTCACAAACCCCAAAGGTTACATCAATCCACGGATGTTCACAACCCAATACCGATCCTGTAGTGACAAATTAAATCTGATGCATTAAACAATAATGTTTAATATTCCGCTAACCTCCGGTAATTACATTGCTCGCAATTGAAGGCTAACTTGACCAAACATCTAATTAACTTTGCCATATGATTGCCACACTGCCCCTTCATGATAAAAATGCCTCAAAGACAATCAAATTTTATAAGCCATGTTTGTTGTGATCCTGTAATTTAATATGGTACATTATTGAACCGATATGAGCCAACCTCATGAAACTATCACTTTATCATTTAATGTATCCAAATTCAACATTATTGATACGTGCACCTGTTCAAAAACTCTCGGCAACAGACATGCTTACTTAATCCATGGCTATATCAATGGCATTATGCTATACCAATGTGGCATTATCGCATACGCTCAGCTAAGGATGATCTCTAATAGGATTTAAAGAAAACAATAATGTTAACGATCGGCAATGTGATAGAGCTTTAATCATGGTTCCTTATTATTGTCAGTATCTACCATTTTCACTCGCCTCTTTGAATGCGAGTATATAAATTATATATATTTAAATTTCACTAGCCGATAAACCCCTCCATCGATAACCCATATCAATTATATGAAAGTATCATGCGAGCGGAGAGTATAGTTGCTGCCATATACTGTCAAAACCTATATTATAATAACCCAGGTTCCGGAACATTTTATTCATACAGGTGTGTGCGCACAAACCGACAACGGATTACCTCTCCGTTAAAGACTATGACATTTAGGATTAGAGGACAGACAGAAACCACTTGACCGGTCGAAGGTACACACTTCAAAATCAATATGCTAGCCAACACAAATCGTTTATTAAATCTGTGACCGCAACCCCGGACCGCAACAAGCACCATTGTAACACCTATTGATATTGTGTAACAATATTACCTTAAACCCCCCAAGTATAAATCCAGGCGATTACTAGACATGATTATCAACAAGGAATTGACAGATTACATAGTAACCGGTCATGAATAGCGCACTCGTCCGAAGTATCAATGTGTAATAATGTACCTATTGGACCAAAACAACAATAACCCATAGTATTAACGCCCTGGAATATAGTGTGTAAAGGAACTACCAACCTCTAAAATAATGGTACCCAAAGTTAGTGCTGCGATCGATTACGATCGGTTATGGAGGAAACAACTGTGAAACTGTTATACAAGTGGAAAATTATAACTTGCTCACCAAATGTAAAGTTGCCACCACTTGAGCGCCTCCATGAAACCGGCTTTTACTGTTGAAGATAATATCGGTGAATTGTACCCGTTCATGCCCTGGAGTAGTCGCCCCGTTAAGTATAGCCCTCCTCAGAGCCTTAGCGGAAGTTTCCGATGTCACTGGCAATTTCAAGCTGCTTGATGCCGTTGTACTTGCAAAGACGTATTTTATCATAAGACAAAAGAGAAAAAGAAAATCATCATTACACTGCAACATTCCCTTCAATTATGAAGAATGCAAAATTCCTTTTGAGTGTGATAATGCGATTATCGTCTCCGATGAGGATTTACACTTCGGGCGAATGATGTTTCTTCCCGAACCATATATATGTTATGAATATACAGAATTGAACATTCATACCAACCAACTGATGATCCCATACAACCTGGCGGGACCGGTCACAAAACTCATAAAATGTGAGCGACCCAACCAGCACGTTTGGGTAACCTAGCTACAAAAACAAGCCTGTATCGTTATTCTTTTAATGAGCGTTAATAGCCTAAGTCCCCATACCAGACAGTATGTCTTCTTGGGAATTGAAATATGATGAAATATTTAACCAAGCTACAGATTCGTACCATAAATAATATGATGTGAAGCAAACGTTGACAATTTTGCCCAGACAAATTGCAAATATCCACGACATTTTCCGACGCAGACTCGGATGTTTCATTTCAGACAGAGAGCTATGATTCATAGCTACTACTAGCTGTAATGACACTGATATTTGAGGTTGTACATTAAATACCCTTCTTACCTCCAGTATTGCCAGGAGTAATTAGTAGAATGCTGCTTCAAACCCGCAATCACAGTCGATGCTAACTCACACGGTAAAGAACTTGCTGATAACACTCCACCAGTCGCCATTTGCCAAATTCTGCTACAATTCACAAATTTACAACCTTTCCGACGCGACGCCGAGTTAACAGTTCGTTGTAAACAATGTGACAAATGTGTACTATTTTCTATGCATTAGAATGAGTTGTACTATTTCATGTATTTTCCATGCATTATCGTTTGGTAATCTTGTATCTATTACCTGGCGAACCGTTCGCTCGCCCAGCTGAATTATATCGAAGCTTCGATTGAATACGGAAAAGAATATCCGCATAAAATTTTACTGCTCCTTCCTCAATGCTATCTTGACAGAGAATGAAATTTACGCCAAACCAAACATGGCGGCCCAGCCCATAAAGCCTCTGATTGGTCTACCATCTATCTAAACCCCCCAATTTCATTGGTCCTTACCGTAATGCCCCCAAACAACACAATAACATTAGCAACGGAACCTACCATTTTTCCAGAGGTGATAATGTTTGGTTTCAATGGACGGGCCATGGAAACTGAATTTTAAAGAGATACACCTGTCAGTGGCGTATCTGGGGTCTTTTTCGGGGGGGGGGGCAAAGGGTATTTGTTCCCGGTAAAGACCAGTTCGACCCTATTAAGTAAAACAATTGCGCAGCTGAGTTGATGTCCCCCCCCCCCACCCCGGGAGATACGCTACTGACACCTGTAGGGTATGTCCACACCATCCACGATAGTTTACTGGGTAATGTTTAGAATTACACAGTAGTTTACTGGGTAATGTTTAGAGTTACACAGTAGTTTACTGGGTAATGTTTAGAATTACACAGTAGTTTACTGGGTAATGTTTAGAATTACACAGTAGTTTACTGGGTAATGTTTAGAGTTACACAGTAGTTTACTGGGTAATGTTTAGAATTACACAGTAGTTTACTGGGTAATGTTTAGAATTACACAGTAGTTTACTGGGTAATGTTTAGAATTACACAGTAGTTTACTGGGTAATGTTTAGAATTACACAGTAGTTTACTGGGTAATGTTTAGAGTTACACAGTAGTTTACTGGGTAATGTTTAGAATTACACAGTAGTTTACTGGGTAATGTTTAGAATTACACAGTAGTTTACTGGGTAATGTTTAGAGTTACACAGTAGTTTACTGGGTAATGTTTAGAATTACACAGTAGTTTACTGGGTAATGTTTAGAATTACACAGTAGTTTACTGGGTAATGTTTAGAGTTACACAGTAGTTTACTGGGTAATGTTTAGAATTACACAGTAGTTTACTGGGTAATGTTTAGAATTACACAGTAGTTTACTGGGTAATGTTTAGAATTACACAGTAGTTTACTGGGTAATGTTTAGAATTACACAGTAGTTTACTGGGTAATGTTTAGAATTACACAGTAGTTTACTGGGTAATGTTTAGAATTACACAGTAGTTTACTGGGTAATGTTTAGAGTTACACAGTAGTTTACTGGGTAATGTTTAGAATTACACAGTAGTTTACTGGGTAATGTTTAGAATTACACAGTAGTTTACTGGGTAATGTTTAGAGTTACACAGTAGTTTACTGGGTAATGTTTAGAATTACACAGTAGTTTACTGGGTAATGTTTAGAATTACACAGTAGTTTACTGGGTAATGTTTAGAATTACACAGTAGTTTACTGGGTAATGTTTAGAATTACACAGTAGTTTACTGGGTAATGTTTAGAATTACACAGTAGTTTACTGGCTAATGTTTAGAGTTACACAGTAGTTTACTGGGTAATGTTTAGAGTTACACAGTAGTTTACTGGGTAATTTTTAGAATTACACAGTAGTTTACTGGGTAATGTTTAGAGTTACACAGTAGTTTACTGGGTAATGTTTAGAATTACACAGTAGTTTACTGGGTAGTGTTTAGAATTACACAGTAGTTTACTGGGTAGTGTTTAGAGTTACACAGTAGTTTACTGGGTAATGTTTAGAGTTACACAGTAGTTTACTGGGTAATGTTTAGAATTACACAGTAATAAAGTTTTATGTCGTGAAATACCAAGAAAACTAAGTTGTTGTCAGGAAATTGAGCCTTTGCCCGTTAACCTCTGACTTGGTTAACTTCCGCCGCGGCGTGTCACGAGGCACTTTTTTCCCGCGCTATTTTGACTCGGGGTTCACACCGCACCCTTTCCTTCATTCAGTCTTGTGACTGCAACCACAACACACTTGCCAGAGGAGGAGAAAATTCTTCAGTTATCTACACCGGCATCTGAACTATCTTCATTTCTTCATCTAGTTTTCATCTCTATTCATCGGGTTTCCATTCATCAATCCGTTAAGTACATTGAGTTTAATTGCTGGACATTTGTTGTTCCATTTCATTTCGTCAATAAATAAGTTTTGGGACTATAATCATGGGGAAAAAACGAGGCACAAAACGTAAACGCCTTGAACCTCCTCCTCTGTGCTTTGCAAGAGAAACGAGGGCCCAGGCCCGTCATATGGCATCAGCGATGGCTGATAATAATAATATTCAACCTCCGGCGCAAAATCCGGCGGCAGCTTCTACTTCAACTTCTGGGGCGAGTAGTAATCCGGGGAATAATCCAAATCCCCCACCACCGTATTGCCTCCGATAGACCTGCGATACGTGGCTCTGGGGACACCATCTCCACCGAGAAATCAGCAGAACGTTGACCGTGGGCATGAAACACCTCCGCCAGGCCTAAATATTGGTCAAAATCATGATAACGGGATCAGCAATGCGCCACCGGTAATGTCTCCGGTAATCTCGGCAAATCCAAGCCGTGTGAACACGAGCAGTTTGCATGACGTCAGGCCAATCCAGGCCAATCAACAACTACCGCCCGTGGATCGAGCATCAGGTTCGGTGCAGCCAAGTCAAGCCAGCGGGCAGGCAGGTAATCAGAGTGCGGGGCCAAGTATGGGTTTTCAGCCACGTGACCAAAATGCTTTCGTGTCAACAGGCGGTGGTGTGGGAATTCAACAACCTGTACAGCGACAACCTGTTGGAGGAGGTGTCCAGTCTGGTGAGATTATCTATAATTTTGACAATAACAATGTACCTAATCCCTTCTTGGCAATAAATAACAACTCCCAGAATTATTCACATGTTTCTGGGCAGTTCAATCCGTTTGATACGGGGGCCAATATCACGAATCCATTATCGTCAGTGTGTAGTCCGTTGGGTGAAGGGATTTCACAACAAACCAAGGAAAAAATTCGCAATGGGGAGTACGTCGAATTTTCATCGTTATTGGATAAAGGGGGGTTAGTTGAGCCATCAGGTGATAAGGTTTTAGGGTTGAACGCACTGGGACAGGTCATTTTGAAGTCGCCAATTTCGCAACCCAAAATTACGTCCATCCATTCATGGACTAATGCATTCTTCATTTTTTCTGCTGTCTATTTGAATGCACATCCCAGCCGAATTCAGGATTTATTGAAATACGGGCATATAGTTCGTACGGCAGCCGCACGCTTTGAAGGAGGGGGTTGGAGGGAATATGATCGGCAATTTCGTTTGCGCTTTCAATCGCATCCAGAAAGGGCTTGGTCTTCAATTGATAATGAATTATGGGCATTTTATGTAGCAGTGCCTACTACGTCACTTCAATCTCAGAATCAAGGGGGTGCTGCGAATTTTCGTGGCAATAACAAATCCTACCCATCAGGTCGCGGCAGAGGGAGGGCGTCATCAACCACAGGTCGTTTCTGTTACAACTATAATAAACCATCAGGTTGTAAACGCGCCGCCAACTGTTCCTTCAGACACGCGTGTCAGTCCTGTAATAAAGAGGGTCACAGTATTAAAGACTGTTATTCACGAAACAAACAGTCCAAGACATCAGGGCCAAAGTAGCAAAATTCTGCCTCCGTCCAATACTAATAGGTTTAAATTGGCTCCGTATACATGTATGAATAATGTCACTTTAACATCAGGTACAGCTAATTGCATTTGCTGTAAATATCGTACCCCGATTAATTTTTTAGAACTGTTACCTTGGCTGGCTCGGTATCCACACCGTACAGCAGCAAACTCTCTTGAGGAAGGTTTCGGTCATGGTTTTACACTGGGGTATTTGGGCATAAGGGAAGGTCGGGATGCAGTTAATTTAAAATCTGCTTTGAAAGATCCGGATGCAGTTATCCAAAAACTGACGAAAGAAATAAAATTGGGTAGAGTTGCGGGGCCTTTTCGGGTTCCTCCGGTTCCAAATTTAATTGTATCTCCTGTGGGCTTAGTCCCAAAATCTGAGGTTGGGAAATTCAGATTAATTCAACACCTGTCGTTCCCAGAGGGTCATTCTATTAATGACGGTATTGATAGGGAGGTATGCAAAGTGCGTTATGCAAATTTTGATGATGCGGCTAGTTTAGTTATTCAGGCTGGGAAGGGCGCCCTCATGGCCAAGGCAGATATCGAATCTGCCTTTAGGCTTTTACCCATTCACCCAAAAGATTTTCATTTATTGGGTATCAAGGTTAAAGGTCAATACTATGTTGACAAGGCTTTGCCTATGGGGGCATCTTGTTCTCCCGCACACTTTGAAATGTTTTCGACTTTTTTGGAATGGGTGGTCAAACAGGAGGGGGGGGTCTGAGATGGTCGTCCATTATATGGATGACTTTTTGTTCGTAAGCGGCCCTCTAGGGGGCGCTGTTCATTTAACGACTTGTCATCAATTAGTCGCATGTTTCGAGCGCATTTGTGCAAAATTTGGAGTACCGTTAGCCACAGATAAATCTGTCGGCCCCACCACAAAATTAGTTTTTTTGGGCTTAGAAATAGACTCGGTTGAACAGGTTGTATCAGTGCCAGCACAAAAACTTGCTAGTATTTTAGTCAAGGTCAAAAAGGCCGCAAATTCAACTTTTTTGTCCTTAAAAGAGCTTCAATCGCTAATAGGGTCATTGTCCTTTATTTGTCGGGCTGTTTCTCCAGGCAGAGCCTTCCTCAGGCGTTTGATTGACCTCACAATGGGGATAAATAGGCCTTGGCATAAGATTAGGTTGTCATGCGGCGCAAAATATGACCTTTCTATGTGGCTAATTTTCTTGCAAGATTTTAATGGGAAAGCCATGATTCCAGACCAGTTTTGGAGCGAAGATAATGATCTCCAATTATTCACGGATGCCAGCGGTGGTATCGGGTTTGGAGGTTTTTTGCAGGGGAAATGGTTTCAGGGCAGGTGGCCATTAGGTATAGACGCGACAAGCCATTCAATTGCTTGGCTCGAATTGTTTCCCATTGTTGTTGCCATTGTATTATGGGGGGACATTTTGAAAGGAAAGCGCATCTTGATTAGGTCTGATAATGAATCCGTTGTTGCCATTATCAATAAGCAAACCTCTAAATGTGTTGCAATTATGAAGTTGGTGAGATTTTTTGTTTTGCAATGTCTTAAACTCAATGTAGCGTTTAAGGCTCGACACATTCCCGGCGTTAATAACAATATTGCGGACGCTTTATCACGTTTTCAGGCTCCTCGTTTTTTGGAATTGGCACCAGACGCGGAGCCAGTAGGAACCCCCGTGCCTCAGTTTCTTTGGAAGCTTTAGAAGCAGAAACACAGAGACTTTTGGAAGCTTCTTTGGCTAAGAGCTCGCTTACAACATATAAGAGGGGGGTTAGTGATTTTGAAGGTTTTAGGGAGGGTTTGGGCTTAAAAAGGGATTGGCCAGCCTCTGTCAACCATGTTATTGCTTACATTGCTCAACTTTCCATAGATGGGAAGGCGCCCTCTACAATTGAGACATATATCGCCGCCCTTGCTTACATGCACAAAATCAATGGGTGGGAGGACCCAACTGATAACTTTGTGGTTAAAAAACTGAAAGAAGGTTGTAGGCGTCAGAATAGGAGGGTGGACAGTCGACGTCCCATAACCCTACCTATTTTGCAACAGCTTTTAGCATCACTGCCAAACTTGTGTAATTCTAGTTACGAGGTAGGCTTATTTAAAGCTGCCTTTTCATTGGCATTTTTTGGGTTTTTAAGGGTAGGAGAATTTACGACAGCCTCCAAAAATGGGGGTTGGGCCAATATACTTTCTACTAACGACATTTTGTTCAAGGTAGATCCACCTGCTTTGGAGGTAAAAATCCGCTCATCTAAAACGGATCAGAGAGGGGTGGGCACAACGTTACAAATTGAGGCAAGTCCAGATTCAAACATATGCCCTATCTTGGCACTAGCGAGTTTTTCAAAAATCCGGCCGCCTATGGATGGTCCCCTGTTTATTCATTTTAGTGGGGTACCCCTCACAAGATATCAATTCAGCTACATGCTAAAGAAAGGTGTAAGTTCAATAGGGCTAGATCCGAAAGACTTTAGCCCGCACAGTTTTAGGATCGGGGCTGCGACATCGGCAGCCTTGTGTGGGGTGCCCATGGAAACTATTATGGAAATGGGTCGCTGGCGCTCATCTGCAATTAAGTTGTATATTAGACCGTTGCGGGTGGTTGTTCCAGGGTCATGGTCAATTTGAACCAGTACAGTATGGGTAGCCTCAACATCCACATGTTGGGTCTGGCAGGTATATACATACGGTGTCAGGAATAATTATAATTATAAAAATGAATAAATAAAATGAATGTAATTCAGGTAATTCAAGCCTGTTTTTGGGAAATTAGTGTAGGAAAGTATAAAGTGTTTTTGTGCGGCTGGTTTATTGGCCTAGGGTGTTACTAATTGTTGCTTAAATCTCTGTAACAAATGCTAGTTTTACATCCGGTTAGCATATAATTTAATATGACAAATAACATAAACACAAAACAATACAAATATAAAACCGGGAAATCCGGAAGGAAAAAAGAAAAGAAAAAGAAGAAGAATGATAATAATATTACCAGCGGTCCGTAACTAACAAGTTTTTCTTCTTTTTCAATCTTCTCCTTTTCGCCTTCGTTGTTTTTAATTTCAATTTTGTACAGGTTCCCTTAGAACTTGGCTGGTGGGCGACAGCCATATTAAATGGGCTGGTCTATATAATCCACAACTCTCTGGAGGTGGGCAGGTTACGTGGTTGGGTAAGCCAGGTGGTCATCTGTCGGACATAGTCAAATTAGTTAAGAAGAGATTGGCGAGGCATCCATATCCTACCACTATCGTCATCCATGTGGGGTCGAATGACATTTTTTCCCTGAACACATACAATTTGCGTAAATCTATCTTCTTAGTCTTACAGAGCATTCGTCTTCTCCTTCCAATGACACGTATATTGTGGTCTGACGTCTTGCCTCGCCTGTATTATTATGGCCAGAGACAGAGCAACAAGGGGCGCAAGACAAAAAATTTTGCAAATGCACAAGCCCACAAATTTGTCAAACTAATGGATAATGCTGGCTTTATTTCTCACGATTCCGTTCTGCCCTTATCTCGGTTTCAATTATTCCGACTCGATGGCTTACACTTAAGCACAGAAGGTCTCATTTTGTTCAGAATGAACTTAGCTGAGGGCTTACTTTTCTTTAATAGCCACCAAAGCTCCAAAGCCTTTCCTCCTTCTATCAACCGGTAGTAATAGATCTTATCTAATAGTCTGACATGGGGGGGGGGGGGGGGCTTTCTGTTGGGGCAAAGTCCCTGATGTGTGTCCTTTGTTGGGTGCTTTTGCTTATGTGGGTCGTTTTAAGGCCTCAAATTGGCGTATTGTCAGCAGAAAATTGGAAATAAGTAATGAATTAATCTCATTGGTTTTAGAAAAATGTATTGGTACAGTCATTGTATTAAAGTGTACCGATCTGCCTTTGCGTCTTTGCGTAGACAGAGACTTTTCAAATTGTACTACATTTAGCTACAAATTAAAATTGAAAAAGGAAATGTCATATTTAAGAATTAAGAAATTTGCTAAAATTGAATAACTAATCTCATTGAAATGAGAACATTTAGAGGTATAGACATTGTAATAATTATACCGATCTGTTTTGTGTGGTCTTAATTGTACTATCAAACTCGCACTAATTCCAAAGTAAAATTACATGTCAGGTTTCAGAATTTGGACAACCTACAGATTTTGGCATCCGATATTCACATGTCGGGCTAATCCGGCGACATCCACATGTCAATGGTTCAAATTATTTTCAACAAGTTCAATTCTACTGTACATGAATCCCTCCGAGGGAACTAAAATATCAAACTCGTCAAGTTTGTAATTGTTGTGCTTTGGAAAATTATTATTAATGATTGGGTGCGATCCCATGACTGACCATGGGTCATGGTGAATAAATCGTTGGGTTGCAGTTACAAGCTACCACTACCTAACTTTTGTGTCCTGTCTCAAATTCATCTGACAACAATAAAGTTTTATGTCGTGAAATACCAAGAAAACTAAGTTGTTGTCAGGAAATTGAGCCTTTGCCCGTTAACCTCTGACTTGGTTAACTTCCGCCGCGGCGTGTCACGAGGCACTTTTTTCCCGCGCTATTTTGACTCGGGGTTCACACCGCACCCTTTCCTTCATTCAGTCTTGTGACTGCAACCACAACACACTTGCCAGAGGAGGAGAAAACCCACCCTCCACTCCCAGTTGTTATTTGGGAAATAATAAATAGTCGTATGATATGTAAATATTTGAATATTCGGCTCATATCATGCCAGCTAATGGTAATTGTTAGGTTTCACATTGGTCCAATATGTTGATATAAATATAAATTAGATAAGTATGTTCCAGAGGTAGACCTAAAACGTGGGAAACTCCGCGGCCCTAAAAATTCCGAAGTAAAACCGGCAAACCTGCATGATTTGGTTGTGCTCAAGTGGATTCAACTCCACTCTGTCGTCTATGCAGGTCAGGTGGGCCGGAGGGCTGCGGTTGTAAATTCTTTCTCCAGTACTTCTGTGGCTATTAATATGATATTGATAAGACAATTTATCGCTCATGGAGCCTTTTCGGTCCGCAGGTCAGGCTTTAATTAAGGGAATGTTTTCTGCGGTCTTGGAAAGATAACCCGCAAGATTTTGAGCAGTTGTAATCCATTCCTGGCAACCTGCGGTTGGTCCATTGGGTTGCTGGTTTCGGGCATTAGGCCGGGTGGAGTACAGGTGCGTGCGGTATTCTTAATTCGGCTCCTGAGCCATTGTTTACGGATTCGGCCATTAGGACGGGAGTGTACAGGTGCTTGCGGTACTCTTATCCTAGGTCAGGTAATCCATGGACAAATGTTGATCAAACGTTGCACAATCAAGTGCTGATCAGTGGGCATGCTTGCTACGAGATTGTATCTCCAAGATGGTACCTTATTTAGGGTGCTTTTGCTTATGTGGGTCGTTTTAAGGCCTCAAATTGGCGTATTGTCAGCAGAAAATTGGAAATAAGTAATGAATTAATCTCATTGGTTTTAGAAAAATGTATTGGTACAGTCATTGTATTAAAGTGTACCGATCTGCCTTTGCGTCTTTGCGTAGACAGAGACTTTTCAAATTGTACTACATTTAGCTACAAATTAAAATTGAAAAAGGAAATGTCATATTTAAGAATTAAGAAATTTGCTAAAATTGAATAACTAATCTCATTGAAATGAGAACATTTAGAGGTATAGACATTGTAATAATTATACCGATCTGTTTTGTGTGGTCTTAATTGTACTATCAAACTCGCACTAATTCCAAAGTAAAATTACATGTCAGGTTTCAGAATTTGGACAACCTACAGATTTTGGCATCCGATATTCACATGTCGGGCTAATCCGGCGACATCCACATGTCAATGGTTCAAATTATTTTCAACAAGTTCAATTCTACTGTACATGAATCCCTCCGAGGGAACTAAAATATCAAACTCGTCAAGTTTGTAATTGTTGTGCTTTGGAAAATTATTATTAATGATTGGGTGCGATCCCATGACTGACCATGGGTCATGGTGAATAAATCGTTGGGTTGCAGTTACAAGCTACCACTACCTAACTTTTGTGTCCTGTCTCAAATTCATCTGACAACAATTTACTGGGTAATGTTTAGAGTTACACAGTAGTTTACTGGGTAATGTTTAGAGTTACACAGTAGTTTACTGGGTAATGTTTAGAGTTACACAGTAGTTTACTGGGTAATGTTTAGAGTTACACAGTAGTTTACTGGGTAATGTTTAGAGTTACACAGTAGTTTACTGGGTAATGTTTAGAGTTACACAGTAGTTTACTGGGTAATGTTTAGAGTTACACAGTAGTTTACTGGGTAATGTTTAGAGTTACACAGTAGTTTACTGGGTAATGTTTAGAGTTACACAGTAGTTTACTGGGTAATGTTTAGAATTACACAGTAGTTTACTGGGTAATGTTTAGAGTTACACAGTAGTTTACTGGGTAATGTTTAGAGTTACACAGTAGTTTACTGGGTAATGTTTAGAATTACACAGTAGTTTACTGGGTAATGTTTAGAATTACACAGTAGTTTACTGGGTAATGTTTAGACTTACACAGTAGTTTACTGGGTAATGTTTAGAGTTACACAGTAGTTTACTGGGTAATGTTTAGAGTTACACAGTAGTTTACTGGGTAATGTTTAGAGTTACACAGTAGTTTACTGGGTAATGTTTAGAGTTACACAGTAGTTTACTGGGTAATGTTTAGAATTACACAGTAGTTTACTGGGTAATGTTTAGAATTACACAGTAGTTTACTGGGTAATGTTTAGAGTTACACAGTAGTTTACTGGGTAATGTTTAGAGTTACACAGTAGTTTACTGGGTAATGTTTAGAGTTACACAGTAGTTTACTGGGTAATGTTTAGAATTACACAGTAGTTTACTGGGTAATGTTTAGAGTTACACAGTAGTTTACTGGGTAATGTTTAGAATTACACAGTAGTTTACTGGGTAATGTTTAGAGTTACACAGTAGTTTACTGGGTAATGTTTAGAGTTACACAGTAGTTTACTGGGTAATGTTTAGAGTTACACAGTAGTTTACTGGGTAATGTTTAGAGTTACACAGTAGTTTACTGGGTAATGTTTAGAATTAAACAGTAGTTTACTGGGTAATGTTTAGAGTTACACAGTAGTTTACTGGGTAATGTTTAGAGTTACACAGTAGTTTACTGGGTAATGTTTAGAATTACACAGTAGTTTACTGGGTAATGTTTAGAGTTACACAGTAGTTTACTGGGTAATGTTTAGAGTTACACAGTAGTTTACTGGGTAATGTTTAGAGTTACACAGTAGTTTACTGGGTAATGTTTAGAATTACACAGTAGTTTACTGGGTAATGTTTAGAGTTACACAGTAGTTTACTGGGTAATGTTTAGAATTACACTGTAGTTTACTGGGTAATGTTTAGAGTTACACAGTAGTTTACTGGGTAATGTTTAGAGTTACACAGTAGTTTACTGGGTAATGTTTAGAGTTACACAGTAGTTTACTGGGTAATGTTTAGAATTACACAGTAGTTTACTGGGTAATGTTTAGAGTTACACAGTAGTTTACTGGGTAATGTTTAGAGTTACACAGTAGTTTACTGGGTAATGTTTAGAATTACACAGTAGTTTACTGGGTAATGTTTAGAGTTACACAGTAGTTTACTGGGTAATGTTTAGAGTTACACAGTAGTTTACTGGGTAATGTTTAGAATTACACAGTAGTTTACTGGGTAATGTTTAGAGTTACACAGTAGTTTACTGGGTAATGTTTAGAGTTACACAGTAGTTTACTGGGTAATGTTTAGAATTACACAGTAGTTTACTGGGTAATGTTTAGAGTTACACAGTAGTTTACTGGGTAATGTTTAGAGTTACACAGTAGTTTACTGGGTAATGTTTAGAATTTCACAGTAGTTTACTGGGTAATGTTTAGAGTTACACAGTAGTTTACTGGGTAATGTTTAGAATTACACAGTAGTTTACTGGGTAATGTTTAGAGTTACACAGTAGTTTACTGGGTAATGTTTAGAATTACACAGTAGTTTACTGGGTAATGTTTAGAGTTACACAGTAGTTTACTGGGTAATGTTTAGAATTACACAGTAGTTTACTGGGTAATGTTTAGAGTTACACAGTAGTTTACTGGGTAATGTTTAGAGTTACACAGTAGTTTACTGGGAAATGTTTAGAGTTACACAGTAGTTTACTGGGTAATGTTTAGAGTTACACAGTAGTTTACTGGGTAATGTTTAGAGTTACACAGTAGTTTACTGGGTAATGTTTAGAGTTACACAGTAGTTTACTGGGTAATGTTTAGAGTTACACAGTAGTTTACTGGGTAATGTTTAGAGTTACACAGTAGTTTACTGGGTAATGTTTAGAGTTACACAGTAGTTTACTGGGTAATGTTTAGAATGACACAGTAGTTTACTGGGTAATGTTTAGAGTTACACAGTAGTTTACTGGGTAATGTTTAGAGTTACACAGTAGTTTACTGGGTAATGTTTAGAATTACACAGTAGTTTACTGGGTAATGTTTAGAATTACACAGTAGTTTACTGGGTAATGTTTAGAGTTACACAGTAGTTTACTGGGTAATGTTTAGAGTTACACAGTAGTTTACTGGGTAATGTTTAGAGTTACACAGTAGTTTACTGGGTAATGTTTAGAGTTACACAGTAGTTTACTGGGTAATGTTTAGAGTTACACAGTAGTTTACTGGGTAATGTTTAGAGTTACACAGTAGTTTACTGGGTAATGTTTAGAATTACACAGTAGTTTACTGGGTAATGTTTAAAGTTACACAGTAGTTTACTGGGTAATGTTTAGAGTTACACAGTAGTTTACTGGGTAATGTTTAGAGTTACACAGTAGTTTACTGGGTAATGTTTAGAATTACACAGTAGTTTACTGGGTAATGTTTAGAGTTACACAGTAGTTTACTGGGTAATGTTTAGAATTACACAGTAGTTTACTGGGTAATGTTTAGAGTTACACAGTAGTTTACTGGGTAATGTTTAGAGTTACACAGTAGTTTACTGGGTAATGTTTAGAGTTACACAGTAGTTTACTGGGTAATGTTTAGAGTTACACAGTAGTTTACTGGGTAATGTTTAGAATTACACAGTAGTTTACTGGGTAATGTTTAGAGTTACACAGTAGTTTACTGGGTAATGTTTAGAGTTACACAGTAGTTTACTGGGTAATGTTTAGAGTTACACAGTAGTTTACTGGGTAATGTTTAGAATTACACAGTAGTTTACTGGGTAATGTTTAGAGTTACACAGTAGTTTACTGGGTAATGTTTAGAGTTACACAGTAGTTTACTGGGTAATGTTTAGAATTACACAGTAGTTTACTGGGTAATGTTTAGAGTTACACAGTAGTTTACTGGGTAATGTTTAGAGTTACACAGTAGTTTACTGGGTAATGTTTAGAGTTACACAGTAGTTTACTGGGTAATGTTTAGAATTACACAGTAGTTTACTGGGTAATGTTTAGAGTTACACAGTAGTTTACTGGGTAATGTTTAGAATTACACTGTAGTTTACTGGGTAATGTTTAGAGTTACTCAGTAGTTTACTGGGTAATGTTTAGAATTACACAGTAGTTTACTGGGTAATGTTTAGAGTTACACAGTAGTTTACTGGGTAATGTTTAGAATTACACTGTAGTTTACTGGGTAATGTTTAGAGTTACACAGTAGTTTACTGGGTAATGTTTAGAGTTACACAGTAGTTTACTGGGTAATGTTTAGAGTTACACAGTAGTTTACTGGGTAATGTTTAGAATTACACAGTAGTTTACTGGGTAATGTTTAGAGTTACACAGTAGTTTACTGGGTAATGTTTAGAGTTACACAGTAGTTTACTGGGTAATGTTTAGAATTACACAGTAGTTTACTGGGTAATGTTTAGAGTTACACAGTAGTTTACTGGGTAATGTTTAGAGTTACACAGTAGTTTACTGGGTAATGTTTAGAATTACACAGTAGTTTACTGGGTAATGTTTAGAGTTACACAGTAGTTTACTGGGTAATGTTTAGAGTTACACAGTAGTTTACTGGGTAATGTTTAGAATTACACAGTAGTTTACTGGGTAATGTTTAGAGTTACACAGTAGTTTACTGGGTAATGTTTAGAGTTACACAGTAGTTTACTGGGTAATGTTTAGAATTTCACAGTAGTTTACTGGGTAATGTTTAGAGTTACACAGTAGTTTACTGGGTAATGTTTAGAATTACACAGTAGTTTACTGGGTAATGTTTAGAGTTACACAGTAGTTTACTGGGTAATGTTTAGAATTACACAGTAGTTTACTGGGTAATGTTTAGAGTTACACAGTAGTTTACTGGGTAATGTTTAGAATTACACAGTAGTTTACTGGGTAATGTTTAGAGTTACACAGTAGTTTACTGGGTAATGTTTAGAGTTACACAGTAGTTTACTGGGAAATGTTTAGAGTTACACAGTAGTTTACTGGGTAATGTTTAGAGATACACAGTAGTTTACTGGGTAATGTTTAGAGTTACACAGTAGTTTACTGGGAAATGTTTAGAGTGACACAGTAGTTTACTGGGTAATGTTTAGAGTTACACAGTAGTTTACTCGGTAATGTTTAGAATTACACAGTAGTTTACTGGGTAATGTTTAGAATTACACAGTATTAAAACCTTACAGCTTGCAAGGATTCTGGCTTCTGGCGGGTCGATTTACCAGTTCCGAAAGTAATAATTTCAATCATGCCAATTAAATTAACACGTTAGTGTCTGATGACTTCACTGACATTGACAGTATAGTTTCAGAAAGTGTAAATTGACTGAGAATCTTGTTATTTCCACAAGGAAGAGTCTTCAAAATGACGACATCAAAAACAGCTAAAATGCATACATCAGGACTTGCAGTAACTGGGGTCTTCTATTTTATTTTATTTTTTGGGTGGGAGGGCATGAGGGGGACAGGCCTGTGATCAGGGGAGGCATAACCGACTATGTTTTGTTAATTTACATAGAGTTATAGAGTTTTTCATTTCATTTAAGGGGGGGGGGGGGCAGAGGCAAGCCTTCTGACGGGAGTGGGGTGGGGTGAAGGAAAATGCCCCCACCCGTCTAGTTATGCCCCCGAGGACTTGACAGAGCAGTGTGGAGTAGAGGAGATCATACCCATGAACATAATAAACGAACACATCTAGACAGTGGAATCTGTTTGTTTTTTACATCAGAATTATATTATTTAGGGCCTATAATTATACCAAATCAAATGCACGCTTTACCGGAAATAAACGTGGTTTGTCAAATTGATTCATGTTTAAAATAACTGGAGGATTATATTTCGAAAAATTGCATTAAATAATGTTACGAACATCCTGCACCTACATACAACGTGACGTTAATGATTCGTGTTTTGACAAACTTGAGGATTATATTTTGAGAAGAAAAATGCATTTATGTTTACCAATATCCACTTTGAGCCCACACTCACACATACTAGGAATAACCTTTATAAGCTGTGGTATTCTTGGTTGAATTAATGATCAAAATATGAAAATTGTATCCAACAATTGTTAACATTCAATCTCAAAACACTTGGGGATATGGACATTAATCCCTCGGTCCATTCAACTCAAATTTCATTAAATCCAATTCCGCAGCGCAACGATAACGTTTTTTAAAATAGAAAGTTGTCTTCTTTTCATCTGATCTAACCCTATACTCTCTAAATGTAAAAGAGTGGTTTTCCGCTCTTCCAAGGAGTTAAACGCAGGACAACACGTTTTTGAGTGGAAAGACACTCTAAAAGAAGTGTAAGGGGATTTTATATGACAATGTTCCACTCTATTGAGAGTGAAAAAATTAACTGTCACACTCATTTTAGAGTGGAAATTTCCACTCTAAACCGGGTTGTCCTGCGTTTCACTCCCTTTACTCCTTTTCGAGTGAACTTCCACTCTTTCCACTCGTTTTACATTTAGAGAGTATACTTGCAATATTCTAGATAAGCTGATATTGCTATTTTGGTACCATTTTTATACAAAATAAATAGTTCTGGATCTTTCATGGAAATTGCATAATTATGTCATTTGTCTTGTGACGTAGTCTGACTCTTTGCTGCACTGTAATATTGCGACATATGAGGGCCTACCCGGACAAAATGTATGTAACGATTGAAGAACTATTGAAGAGCAACAGATATGTACATAAAAATTATAGAGTGGTAAAAAAGGTACACTTTGCCGATATTGCCGTTTAAGAATATGCAAATAATAGCCTTATGCTGTCTCCAAAAGTCCGAGAAATCTGCCCTGAAAACGTGTACCTTTTTTGGACAACCCTGTATTTAACCGTCCCGGTGCTGTCTAGATATTCACAATCTAACTACTGACATAAAGTGCGCCTCTGAGCAGCCATTATGGAGGATGTTAACTGATTCTGATATCTACATAGGCAGCCGTGCTGTGATCTTGATGAAATGGCACGTTAAAACAAGCCTATTATGTATGTATGTATGTGGCCGAGATATTGCCGTTTAAGAATATGTAAATAATAGACTTAGGCTTTTTTTTCTTCTTTTTTTAGATACAATTTTTTCAAATCATGTAAAATCAGCCGTTTTTTGGCCGACAATCTGTCGAAATATTTGTTTCACAAATTGTTTAAAAAAAATCCCGATTTTTGCAGATTTTGGTGACATTTTAGGTTAAAAAAACAAACAAAAAAACAACGCCCGACCCTAAACTTACTTGACAGGTCCGTCCGCCCGGAAAACAGAGTGTGTGTTTTTCGTCGCCAAGATAGTCCAGTTTAAGAACATACAAATAATAGTCTTAAGCTGTCTCCTAAATTCTGAGAAATCGGCCCTGATAACGTGTACCTCTTTTTTTGGACAACTCTGTATTTAACAGTCGTATATTGCCGTTTAAGAATATGTAAATAATAGTCTTATATATGCCATCTTCAAAATTCTGAGAAATCTGCCCTGAAAACGTGTACCCCCTTTTTGGACAACTCTGTAATTTACAGTCCTTGTCCTTTGGTTTCCTTTCTATCATCCTTGCCCTCTAAATATTGCCAGGCAATGAACTTAAGTAGACTTGAGTATGACTGACAACATTACAGGGGTGTTTGAAGAGTGAAGAATATTAACATGATTTAAAAGGGAAAGAAGGAATAAAACAATGACTGCAAAAACCTCTAGGACGTTCAAGAACGTAATTTAACACTTTCCACGCGACAGTTCCAAAATGTCACAAAATGTTTCACCAATGGCAACATTATTGAATTATATCACCATATTTGGAATCAAACATGCCTGGTATTGGTTCAGTAATTCTTGAGATAAGACTTTGAAAGTTGGGAAAGATTGCTGAAAAATATGTTTTGTGTATGGTGAAACTATTAGCCGCGTGGAAAGTGTTAAGGGCAAACTTGAAAAGTTCGCAAAGAAAATGTTACAAGCTCTGAATTAAAAATTAAAAAAGTTCATAGTTCAAATTCACAATCTTCTTTAAGGCGCGTTCATACTCCCGTCGTTGCGCATCGGCCGACATCGACGAATTATCTGCGCGGGAGTTGAAGCAACTTGTCAACTTTTATCCATCGACGTCGGCCGATGCGCAACGACGGGAGTATGAACTAGCCTGTAGTCGAAATCGGAGTTCATTTTCCACCTGCACACTTTAGAATTTTGAACTGTGGGCTTTTTATTGGGGACGAAGCCACCCTTATAGCATGGGATTGCAAAAACTTACACATTTAGGTCTTTCTAGACATAAGTGGGGGCCGCCATGTTTGTAGTCTTTGCAAATTACATGCACCTATGCAGTTTATTTTAACAGTACCCACAGTCTGTGCTGGAGTCAAAGCTATATTTGATTAGTTGATGCATAGACGGTTGATGATTCAATCAGAGAGATTTTTATTAGACTCCCCACAGAGAGACATAATGGCTTATCTTGTTTGACCACAGATGGTTAGCTGTGTATGTTTGAGTTTCGGGTTATACAGTTAAGCCCACAATTATTCATACCCCTTGGAAAATATGAGTTTTTTGCGTTTTTCTCATATCTATACCAGCTGGAGTGGTGGAACTTTCGCTTTACACTAAAGACAAATAGTTTGCAAGTACAAATCAATATATTTGGGCTCAACATTTTTTGCATAACAATAGAATTGAACAAGAATTGTGTTTTTATGCCTGTCCAAAATTATTCATACCCCATACCAAGTCTCAGGATTGAGGCCACTTTTTGTGATAATACACATGTGTTTGCCATTCCAAACATTATTTATATTGTGTGATAGGCTTTTATATTGTTAAGTATTCCATGATGTGTGCATACAATGTGGATCCATTACAAATGTGTCCTATTGAATGTACAGTGAGGGATATTATAGGACAACACTCTAGCTCTTTGACAGCATGGCGAAGAAGATCAAATAACTTTTTTGTGCATATTGTGAATGCTCACAAAGAGGGGAAAGGCTAGAGAGCTATTTCGAAACAATTCCAAGTGCAAGAATCCACCATACAAAGCATAATTAGGACGAACAAGACGTTCAACTCACTAAAAAACATTGAAGAAAGCATTCGGAAGCCAGCGGTGTCCCCTTGTTTGGCAAGAAAAGTATTGCGAAAGGCCAACAACAATCCACAGATCACCATCAATGCTCTCCTGAACAACCTTGGCAATTATTGGACCAAGATATCATGGCAGACACTCCAGCATATATGGCACATGAGAGGTACCCATGGAGGCCGACCATGAAAGACTCTACTCCTTAAAAGAGACACAGAAAAACTTGTCTTGCATCTCAAACAACCCCAACACTGAAGACCAAAAACTTGGATCTTTGTCCAGAAGTGCTCTTGCAAATGCTAGATGAGTTTCTCATTGTCTCTTTTCAGAAGTAGAGTCTTTCTTGGTCGGAGTCCATGGAGAACTCTTGTGTACTAAGGTCCTCACTGAGTTATTTGATCTCCCTCGCCATGCTGTCAAAGAGCTAGAGTGTTGTCCTATAATATCCCTCACTGTACATTCAATAGGACATATTTGTAATGCATCCACATTGTATGCACACATCATGGAATAATTGCATAACAATATAAAAGCCTATCACACAATATAAAGAATGTTTGGAATGTCAAAAACATGTGTATTATCACAAAAAGTGGCCTCAATCCTGAGACTTCGTATGGGGTATGAATAATTTTGGACAGGCATAAAAACACAATTCTTGTTCAATTCTATTGTTATGCAAAAATGTTAAACCCAAATATATTGATTTGTACTTGTAAATTAATTGTCTTTAGTGTAAAGCGAAAGTTCCACCACTCCAGCTGGTATAGATATGAGAAAAACGCAAAAAACTCATATTTTCCAAGGGGTATGAATAATTGTGGGCTTAACTGTATATAATAATAATTCCTGGGTTGATTTAATGAAATGTTAATACGGATAGGATAACCATGATCGCGGAATGCCACTTTTAATTAGTATTATAGCAATTCCTGGACCAAGTACAATGTCATATATACCTAGATTGTTCTTCTAGAACAATCTATACCTAGATTGTCCCCCCCCCCCCCCCCCCCCCCGCCCCCCCCCCCCCCCCCCCCCCCCCTCCATGCACACAAATTAACTTTATTGGTTTACTGTACTATTTTTAGTGCGGTGTTTTGATTTGTTTTTTGGTTATTATGGAAAATACATACACCATTTCCCTGGTATTTTGGTATGCAACAGATGCTTCAGAAAATGGTTACAAAACATGCTTCTTTCTTTTGGATCGCCCCCATTCCATTTCAATGGAATTTTTATTTTGACAAAATACACCACAACATAGAGCGAATATTTCCAAATATATTTGTCTCCACTTTAAGGTTAAAAAAAAGTTATGTTGTCCTCCACAGCTCTCAGAGAGGAGCGAGCGGGGGCTTTTTTGTTTATTCAGTTTTATTTTCTTATACCAGCGCAAGCTCAAAGTTCAGCCAACAAGAAGTTAAAATCACACTATGAGTCGCACATATAAAGGGTTCAACAAAAGAAAGTATACCACTTTGTTTATGTAATTTTGAGTATTTTTTAATATGTTGTTGACCAAACAGGCTAGATAGGCATTTAGATGTATATTTTAGGCATAATTTGATACCAAATTTGCCCCCTAACAACAAAGATAAACCATAATTAGCACCATTTAAAGGAAAATATCCCATTTTCAAAAGTCGCATTTCCAATACACAAGCACGAGAAGATTTGGTTAATCTGTCCATGTTCTACCCATCCATAACATTCCTTTACATTCAAACCCTTCACCCATGCATCAGTTTACATTTGAATTAGCCCGCGCATTAAGGGATATGCGCGGTGATCAGTACGGGATAAATACGGCATATGTGTGCGTTAACAATTGGCCCTTTCTTCTCGTGCTGTGTATTGGAAATGCGACTTTTGAAAATGGGATATTTTCCTTTAAATGGTGCTAATCATGGTTTATCTTTGTTGTTAGGGGGAAAATTTGGTATCAAATTATGCCTAACAGATTCATTTAAATGCCTATCTAGCCTGTTTGGACAAAGACAAATTGAAAGTTACTTAAAATGACATAAACAAAGTGGTATACTTTCTTTTGTTGAACCCTTTATGTTATAAACACTTAGCTTAATATTCAATGCTATTTAAACTGTTAAAAAAAATCGGAGCGGCCCTAAATCTGACGAGCGGGCGGTCGAGGACAACATAACAATTTATTTGTTTTGCCTAATCGTGAATTTGGAGAGCTTGTCATTTTGATGACTGAGCTACTTGCACTGAGAAGTGGTTGATGTGGATTATCAGATGGCTCTGCTTATTTAAGGGGGGACTAAAGGAAGATTTTGATTTGATTTTTTTTTAATTTTGTGACTGCTGTAATTATTGAACTATTAATCAAATGCATATAAAAGTATACATTTTTTGGAAAGGAAATGTATCAGAGAATCCAAATTTGGCGTTAATTTTGACCAAAAATGTTGATTTGATTTTTTTTATAACCTAATCTAATATTTTATGAAATTTTGACCAAAAGGTGCCAAAAAAGTGAAGAAAAAAAATGGAAACTTTTTTGTTGGCACATTTTAGTGAAAATTTCAAAAAATATTATATTAGGTTAAAAAAAATCGTCCCTAAGTTAGTGTCTTTACATCATCACCAAGCGATTTGGGCATTTTTTACTCAAATTTTTTTTTTTTAGAGTTGTTTAAAAAAATTGGGTCAAAAGCGATTTTTTGTTGTTGTGATTTTCTGAAAAAATCAACATTTTTAGTCAAATTGATGCCAAATTTGGATTCTCTGATCCATTTCCTTTCCAAAAATTGAGTCATAGTTCAATAATTACAGCACTCACAAAATTCCAAAAAAACACTTCCTTAAGTCCCCCCTTAACATGGGATTCATTAATGAAGAAGGGACTTGACGTTGAATGGTAGATCACATCGGTATGTAATGAATGCTTCTTGCAGCTACAGAAAACCCAAGAGATCACTTCATATTTGTCTGCACATTATCCACTTATGGACCTATTTATAGTCTCTCTGTATACTTATAGTATGTGCCAATGTCAGAGGTTCAGAGGAAAATTGCGATGTACCCTTATGTTCCCAAGTTGATAAAGAGCATATAATAGAGTGCACGTGTAAGATTCTGGACCCTTAGTTGCTCCTGGAGCAGCTACAGTAATGATTTAAAGACATTTGACACACGGAATAAAGCACAATATATATTTTACATAGCTTTATTCCGTAGCTGCTCTAAGAGCAGCTTTAGGTGGCCAGAACCTCACATATGTATATAGAGTGATATGGTATATTTGTAACACTATTTTGGATATCCTACTAACTTATGCTATTTACGGAATAAAGCGCAATATAAAGTCCGCACAAAAAGAAAGTAACCACTTTTTTTCGAGACACCCTGTGTTTAATTCCTAAGACCCTAAATGAATTCAAAATATGGGCAAGAACTGGAATTTTCTCCTGCGCATTTTGACACCTCGTTTGTCACAAATCACAATAGCACCAATATTGATGAAGCAGTGTCCATTTGAATACAAAATGATGCAGATTCCATTGTTGCACTTAACCCTATACCCATGAAATAAAGAATAAGTTCACATACGCAAATGATAAGGATGATAAGCAAGGTTTGTTTTGCTCATTTGGGCTTTGTTTAATCAAAACAAAAAAATGAAATAAAAAAGTTTAACCACAAATCCATCAGTATCGTGTGTGTCTTCCTCCTAAAGGTTTTGGAAAGAATTGATGAAGTGAGATGTTCGGATTATGATTTTCTTTTCATGGAGAAAAGGAAGTGGTACACTTATAGATTTACTGTTTTGTTTACGATCTTTTCATATGGGTATAGGGCTAAGTGCAACAATGGAAACTGCATCATTTCATATTCAAATGGACACAGCTTCATCAATATTTGTGCTATTGTAACAAATGAGGTATCAAAATGTGCGAGAGAAATTTTCTGTTCTTTCCCACATTTTGAATTTATTTAGGGCCCAAGGAATTAAACACAGGGTGTCTCGAAAAAAGTGGTTACTTTCTTTTTGTGATGTATTTATATTTTACATAGCTTTATTTCATAGCTGCTCTAAGAGAAGCTTAGGTGGCCAGAACCTCACATGTATATAGAGTGATGTGGTTTATTTGTGACGCTATTTGGGATATCCTACTAACTTATGCTATTTACGGAATAAAGCGCAATATATAATTGACATAGCTTTATTTAGTAGCTGCTCTAAGAGCAGCTTAGGTGGCCAGAACCTCACATATGTATATAGAGTGATATGGTATATTTGTAACACTATTTTGGATATCCTACTAACTTATGCTATTTACGGAATAAAGCGCAATATAAACTCCGCACAAAAAGAAAGTAACCACTTTTTTTCGAGACACCCTGTGTTTAATTCCTAAGACCCTAAATAAATTCAAAATATGGGCAAGAACTGGAATTTTCTCCTGCGCATTTTGACACCTCGTTTGTCACAAATCACAATAGCACCAATATTGATGAAGCAGTGTCCATTTGAATACAAAATGATGCAGATTCCATTGTTGCACTTAACCCTATACCCATGAAATAAAGAATAAGTTCACATACGCAAATGATAAGGATGATAAGCAAGGTTTGTTTTGCTCATTTGGGCTTTGTTTAATCAAAACAAAAAAATGAAATTAAAAAGTTTTGTCAAAATTAACCACAAATCCATCAGTATCGTGTGTGTCTTCCTCCTAAAGGTTTTGGAAAGAATTGACGAAGTGAGATGTTCGGATTATGATTTTCTTTTCATGGAGAAAAGGAAGTGGTACACTTATAGATTTACTGTTTTGTTTACGATCTTTTCATATGGGTATAGAGCTAAGTGCAACAATGGAAACTGCATCATTTCATATTCAAATGGACACAGCTTCATCAATATTTGTGCTATTGTAACAAATGAGGTATCAAAATGTGCGAGAGAAATTTTCTGTTCTTTCCCACATTTTGAATTTATTTAGGGCCCAAGGAATTAAACACAGGGTGTCTCGAAAAAAGTGGTTACTTTCTTTTTGTGATGTATTTATATTTTACATAGCTTTATTTCATAGCTGCTCTAAGAGAAGCTTAGGTGGCCAGAACCTCACATGTATATAGAGTGATGTGGTTTATTTGTGACGCTATTTGGGATATCCTACTAACTTATGCTATTTACGGAATAAAGCGCAATATATAATTGACATAGCTTTATTTAGTAGCTGCTCTAGAGCAGCTTAGGTGGCCAGAACCTCACATATGTATATAGAGTGATGTGGTTTATTTGTGACGCTATATTATATATCCTACTAACTTATGCTATTTACGGGATAAAGCACAATATATATTTGACGTAGCTTTATTTCGTAGCTGCAGCTTAGGTGGCCAGAACCTCACATATGTATACAAAGTGATGTGGTTTATTTGTGACGCTATTTGAAAGCATGGCCTTAACTTTTTAATTGTTAGATTTTGGAGACTTTATTTCAAAAAGTAAAAAGTTTGAAAAATAGTGTAAGAATTACGACCCACTTTCAAATCATACCAAAATCAAATAGATCTAGCGTTTAGATTCCTGATGTTTTATTATCCTCCTTTTTTTGAAATAATCTGAGGATTCTCTCTCCTCAATTCAAATGAATTGTGTACTACACAGATTACAGAACAGATTATGTTTATAGAAACACCTTGGATTCCTGCATCTCTACGGGCGAGACTCTTTGAGAATATGGATTTCCGATTCCGTGTCAAATTTCTGACCATCATCTTTTAGCAATTCAACTAATTTTAGTAAAGAAGGTATCCAGCAAGCACAACATTGTCTAGAGTATGTTAGATTGCTTAATTATATTGAACAAAACATACTTATCATAAAAACAAATAAAAACTACCATCTCTCAACATGCCATCAAAAAAGAAATTGCGGTGATTTAAAAAGCCCCGGTATCAATGACTTCACGGTTGTTGGTGCTCAAATCTGCACTAGTGCATTGCATAACTATATGACTTCGTTGATACCGGGGCTTTAAATCACTAATTTTTAAAAATTGCATGTAGAGAGATGGCAGTGTTTATTCGTTTTTATGATAAGTAATATATAGACTCGGACAAACTGGCGAGAATTAAATTAACAAAGACCTTAAAAATACACAGCCTCGAACCCGGTCCCTCTCGCTATCGCGGCGATCGGTTACTCCACTAGGCTACAGGGACTGTGCTTACATGGATACCAGACGAACGAGCTATTATGTATACAAAGTCTTTTGTTGAAAGCCTCTAGCAGCCGAAATACATGAGTAAATAATAACAATTATTTATGATAAGTATAATGTTTTGTTCAATAAAACTACACGATTTAAGCTTCATAATTACTTTTCTAACATATATGGGCAATGTAAGTTAAAATTCACACACAAAAAACATGTTCATTTGTAAATAATAAACCTTTATTATCTAACACACACACACAGAAGGTATATAAGAAAAACCACATATCAACCTATAAGCAGTATTTCATATTTCTAATCATAATTATACATATATAATTGCACGATAAAATTTGATCTCAGTTAAGATTATTGTGGCATATCTCTTGTCTTTAGTCAAGACACTAACTATGCCTAAAGAGTAATGATTAATAGCTACACTGAGCCAAAAAAGAAACTTATAAAAAAAAAGAAACTTATAAAATTTTAACAGATCACCAAATAAAATTCTGTGCATGAAAATGTACCAAATTTGGATACAATATTACTGCAAATGACAGTAATATTGTATCCAAATTTGGTACATTTTCATGCACAGAATTTTATTTGGTGATCTGTTAAAATGTTATAAGTTTCTTTTTTTTTATAAGTATCTTTTTTGGCTCAGTGTATAATACAGCAAACCTTAATAAAATAAAATGAGCAGACTATTTTATTCCTTGACTTAGGTTACAGCCACTATTTCTCTGTTTTCAAAATTCAAAACTCTGTTTTGTAAAAAGTTCGGTTTTCTCTGTTTTTCTAATAACGCACTCCATGTTAACCTGGATCAAAGCATGCATTTTGCTATATACAGGGTGAGTAAAAAAACCTGCAATTGTGCAAAAAAGCCATCTTGTTTTCAAAACCAAGTTGATGTTTAAACGTTATAATAATAACATATTTGTTCTGGATCTGGATCTGGATCTGATAACTCCAGCAAAACGGAATATCCGCATCACGCTAGAGTTGATGACATTACCTAATGATTGTTGTGGCTGGGTAGACTGTTTCCATTTGTTGATGCTGTGTGCTCGTTGAAGTGGTTCCGGATCATAGTTTTGAAGGGGTTATGGTTGGCAGTGTCCAGAATTGTATGAGGGAGATTGTTCCAATGAGTGGTCTTCCAGGGGAAGAATGTGTTGGAATAGGTTGTGGTCTTGGTCAGAAGTCTTTGGTAGGATAAGTCATGGGTCTTTTTGAGCTGTCTATTTGGCTTGATTAGGTGGTTTTGCAAGTTTAAGTCCACCAGGCCGTGTGTAATTTTGTGCAAGAGTGACACTTGATTCCCAAGAATAGTTGTTTTGTTCCTAGCTTGATGTGAATAAATGAAGTCAATCAAATTTTTTGTTTGTCTTTGGTGAATCTTTTTGCTACCCAACCCAATTTACTTGTTTTGTCCACGAGCATAGTGATTTTCAATTGTAATTGCACACATTTAATGTTCACATTTGAATATCCCGCCAACAAAGTTGGAATGATTTCATTTTATTCAAATTTATAACATTATAAGCAATTCATAGAATTTGTTGTTATGTAAATTGATTATTTTATCTCCCATGTAAACAAGAAAGGATTCATTAAATCCCAATTACGTCATAAATTTTCTCAAATCTTCATATTTTAATGAGAGACACATGTTGCAATCTTACGCATGTTTTGGGTTTCTTGTGGACAAGCATGTGAAATGGGTGGTTCGGTAAAAAGGTTCACCGAAGGCAAACAGAAAATGCGATTGACTCACACGAAATTAGTAACAAAAATGTTATTATAACGTTTAAAAGATTTCAAACATCAACTTGGTTTTGAAAACAAGATGGCTTCTTTCCACTATTGCAGTTTTTTGACTCACCCTCTATTTTGCTTGTTTAGAGTGATTCAAGCATAGGGAACCACTGAACACAAATGGTTATTACACAATTTTGGATTCAAACTTGTTAGAAAACCGTAAAATAAATTCAGTTTTCCGGCTCTAACTTTGGTACACCTCACTCAAAAAGTTTCTGAGTAGGCAACTTCTTCTATTATGCCATTTCATTCACCTGTATCAAACATACATGTTGCCATATATTTTGATAGTTTGGAGTGATTCAAGCATAAAATCCAACATAGGGAACTACTGAAAACAAATGGTTATTACACATTTTGAATTCAAATTTGTTAGAAAACCGTACCGGAAAATGGGGGCTCTAACTTAGGTACACCTTACTCAATAAGTTTCTGAGTAGGTACTACTACTATATTACGCCATTTCTTTAAACATCTTTAGTTCTTATCAAATAACTATGAGATGTACACTTTGTAGACAAATCTCTTCCTAAAAGTTTGACACCTCATTCATAACATTGGAGCTGATTCTTTTGAAGTTATGATCGTTTTTACATCAAGATGTGATGATGAAAAAAAAAGTTTGTCAAGGAATTGTTTGGTATTGTTGTGCACTGTGTTTTATTGCAAGTAATCAGCCACCTATGGATTACATGGGTGATGAGGCATCAAGTTCCAACTTACACATACATTGTCGATGTGCAGAACTACATGAGTGATATTATGCAGGAATTTATTTGAATCTTGAACCTACCCTCCTCAAGCCTTCCCCTGTATTCACCTTACTTCAGGAAAAAAATAGGTTAAGATAAATTAAGATTAGGTCTTTCCTGCAATTTTTGGGGTGAAGATTCACTTCAGTACACTATACTGTTATATAGTAATGTATGGGAGAAGTTGAAATATAGGTAAAGATTCACCATTCCAAAACGTAAATTAGTTCAAGATTCACCACTTCAAAAATATAACTAGGCAACAATTAGGCATCTAATCTTTGGCTAATTTTGAGGAGGGTAGGTTCAAGATGCACATTGATGCCTGCATTAATGCTCAGCAATGCCATATCATTGAATGTTTTAACTGGTGCAACTTTCATAAGCAAACAATCATAACTTCACCAATATCAACTCAATTGTTTTGAAGCGTCGAACTAAGAGTAATTTACGAACATAGTGTACATCTCAGATTTGTTGATGTGAGCTACAAAAAAGTATGCTTGCACCTATTTAGGAACTTCTTGAGTCAGGTATCTCATTTTACTTCGCTGTGCAAAATGTAAAAATAATCCAAAGCTTAACCTTAGTAATTAACACATAAACACATGCATCTCCTCGGAGGTTTTTGTGAAGTCATACATTTGATATTACAGTTGTGGCAAAGCCATATATTGGTCTTCCTCTAAGTAGTGATGTCAATGCATATCCATGTTTTCACAGCTCAATATCGTGATCCTTAATGTTATGGCATTTGTACCCAACCCCCATATCACAAATGCTGGAATATGTGAACATTGCACCAACTATCACACATTGACCTCAATACTAACATCACTACATGGAGACAGGAGTTAATGAGTTTTAGCTTGTACCATCCAAGAACTCAATTGTTGATACATACATAATCATTTTGAAATCATTTATACGATATTCAATAAAACCTAAATATTAAAATCAAAGCAAAAACAAACAAGCAAATAAACAAACAAACAAAATCGATCATAACTACATATACAGTGACATCTAAATACACCAACATACCCTAAAAGAATACAATCATAATATAAAAGGAACTTCAAAAAAATATAAAAAGGTTTACTAAAATTAATCCTTTTTAAACTTCAGTATGCAAGAGGATCTGATCTGGTTGATTTTTTTATGTTTTGTTGAGATAACAACCCCAATTTATGGTCCTTGAGCATGTTAGGTACAATGATTTCAGTGTTTCCATAATGTTGCACACAACTGTGTAAGCGGTTATTTTTGCATACAGATATTTTCGTGATTTTATAGTTTTTGTGAAAATGTGTAAGACTTTAATTTCGCAGTATGTACATTAAGTATAATGTAACTCTATAATTTGTTGGAAAATGTGCAAGATTTTAATTTTGCAGTATGTACATTAATTATAAATGTATCTCTACAGCAAAATGATATTTTTGTGTGATTGTATTTTCATGTTCACTCTGAAAATGTGTGAAAATAAAACCATCGTGAAAATTACCACGTATGCAGTATCTAGCTAATGCATCCAAATAAGGCCAAAAAAAAGAAGTTGTGTTGCCCTCAGCGACCGACCCTAAAATCGTAAAAACTAGGGTCACATTTTTTTTTTTTAGATTTAAATTTGATTAAAAGTGTCTAAAATGTTACTATTTCTTGCTTGAAATGAATAAATAAGCCAAAATAAATGTTTTTTAGACTATTGTCACACTAGAAACATTAGTTAAATTGACATATGGACATAAACCAATTTTGTCTTGACATAGACCATTTCAAATCCGAAAATATATGATCGGTTCCGAATGTTTCCGATTAGCCGAGTGTTTGACACTCGTTCCATGACCTGTCAGCTCCTGACAGGTCATGGCCATGTGCCGGAGAAAAACAACGTGTTTTTCACCCGTCTGCCCGTGTGGTAGATTGCGCTGGTGTTGGTGATAGATTGTATCCCTCACAAAGTTGATGTTGCGGCATTTCAGTTACAAAAACGAGTGAGATGAAAGAGATTTGGGGTAATATTTTCACTTTTTACCGTCTGCTCGATACATTTGGAATTTGTCCGTCAGCGCCTTTGTTGATAAAAAAACAAAATAGTCTCGTTCCACGTTTTACTTCTCATGTGTGCACGCATGTATGTAAACATAGGCGGACAATCAACTAGGGCAATGCTGTGAATGCGATCAACTGTTGCGAAGAACGCGCAACGCACCTACTCCATGTGACCTGTTTTTCCGAAGATTTCCGATCTCAATTTGAAATGGTCTATAACCATATATTTTTCAGCCCAAAAAAATAGAAAGAAAAAAAATTGAAAAAAAAAAAAAATTGAAGAAAAAAAAAATTCCGACCGACCGACCGACCTGAATTTGACTTTTTGGCACTTGAGGGCAACACAACATATTTTGTTTTTGACCTAATGATCATTCAATTGCCGAAATGGCAGGGACGTTTTTCATTTTAATGTCGACCAAAAACAATTTTTAGATAACAGCGTAAACAATGATATAATGCCAACTTTTTTTCACGATATAAAATAAATCTGGACTGAAAGTAGTTTATCTCAAATTCCATCTTGCATTTATTGGCAACTCCTTGCCATTTGGGAATAACAAAATTATACACATGTCTTAAATCTATGATCTGTCTGGTGCGGAGTCAGGTGAGAGGAGGGGAGGGGGAGCAAACAACGTCGTCAGGTACAAAGTGAACCCTCCTGGTTAGCAGAAATGGGGGCTTCAGGACTGCATTATCTTTAACAAAAAGTGAAATAGGTCTGTGGAACACATATTCTTGAATTTTGCCAAATGCCAATACGTAAGTATTTTTTTATTATACAGGGTGAGTCAAAAAAACTGCAATAGTGGAAAGAGTCCATTTTGTTTTCAAAACCATGTTGAATTTTGAAACTTTTTAAACGTGGCAAGAATGACATATTTGTTCCCAACTTTGTGTAAAAAAAATGAAGTCGATCGCATTTTTTGTTTGTCTTTGTGACCCCCTTTGCCGCACGCTCCAATTAACGGGCTTGTCCACGAACACAGTGATTTTCAATTGAAATTGCACACATCGCATTTTCATATTTGAATATTTGAATATCCCGCCATCAAAAAATTGGAAAGGTTCAGTTTTCATCCAAATTTAGAACATTATAAGCAATTCATAGCATGGGTGAGGGACATTGATTAATGTTAACTCGCATGTTAACAAGAAAGGATGCATTAAATTCCAATTACATCACGAATGTACTGAAGTTTCCAAATTTGAACGGGAGACACATTTTGCGATCTTATGCATGTTATGGGTATCTCGTGGACAAACATGTGAAATTGGTGCACGGGTAAAAAGGTTCACCAAAGGCAAACGGAAAATGAAAAATTCAAGAAAATTAAGGAATGTTTTGAAGACAAATAAACAAATAAGCAAAAACAAATACATGTAACGAAGCAAAGCATGACCAACTGACACTACATTAAAGGTCTGTCTGCCACCATGGAATAGTTTTGTTCGTTCTTATTTTGCTCTTTTTGTTTCCTTTTCTCAACTAACTGATGATTTGCCCATGTAGATCTGAAGTGGTTTAGATCATCAAAATACTACTGGGTGTTTTGGCAAGCGTTGTATCCCGATAAACACTCCAATTACCTCTGCTTGTTGTAATTTGACCCACAAGTAACAGAGAAAATCAAATTACTGTAAAAGTGATAATTTTCGCTCGATTAAATTTGTGGCTTTACTCATTTTCAGCCATTTCGCTTGTTTTTAAATTCGCAATTTGAAAGCTCATTACATAGACTTAAACACAAAATATATTTGTGTGTTTTTATTTTCGCGGTAGCTGCTTGGAACCCAAAAAGCGAAGAAATTAATGTAGCGTGAAAATGTCCATGTTTTACAGTACTATTAGGCAAAAAAGGATGAGGTAGATCTTGAATGGCGCGTACCGCCCGCTTCAGCAACATCTGAAAAGCCAGTCAGTTACAAATGGATTAGTAATTTTAGCACTGCTACTAGCGATGTAAGGTTTGTTTGTTTAATCTTTCTTTATTGAGGGTAAACAGCTTCAGTGTCAAGCACTGCTTTCCAAGCAGGCCCTCATCATACAGAAAATAATACAGTATTTAGTGATGCGGATTCATGCAAATGTGTGTGTTTTTAATCCACAAAAAAACCCCAAAAAACCCAATATATTTAAACAGATAGGCTCATCAGTTTTAAAAGCTTAACTCTAACCCTAGAAGTGTAGCAATGGGGATGGACCGAAGAACAAGGGGAGGAGGTTAAATGGGAGGGGGTAAATGGGCGAGGGTTAAATGGGAGGGGGAAAAATTGGGGGTATGGTGCACCGTAGAGTGCTGTTGGCCGTGTCGTTCTGTGTCTCGTGTAGTATAGAGTTAGGGTTATAGAATTGAAGAAAAAAAAGACTTGTAATAATGGGTGTTCACGAAAAACCATAAACCTGACCAAAAGTGTACTGCAGCGGAGATTGTTGTTTTCTTCCTCCATTTCAATATCAGCATTAAATTAAGAACATTATATCATCGCTGTTCTGTCAAAACCTTGCATCTCCATCCGGCCCTTCAGCATGTATAAAGTAATACTTCCTATGTATAAACCTTGGGCAATCAGCTCTAAACATGTTCAAGGGCCAACATCTATCAACACCTTGTTTATTTGTTTACATACGGACACACGCTTGGGTCCTGAAGGGACCAGACACGAGCAAATTGTAAGTGATATTGCCTGAACAACGAATCAAAACATGTGGTGAGCGCATTGAAGGGTGTGCACACAGAGTGCATTAGACACTTTCAATGTACTCCCGAGTATTTTAGTTTTCCGCAGTCACTGGATGATTAACAGTGTAACACAAGGGAGCCCTCTTTTATACATATAATAGGGCTTTAAATTTGCAAACATACCCTAAACATGGGCTATGATTTGAGCTGGAAAACCCTATACATCATTCCTAAAATCGCGAAAAAAAACCCTAAACATATGGGTCCCAAATCGCGGAAAAAATACCTGACATGGGTCCCAAATCGCGAAAAAGGTCAAATCATTTTTTGGAGGTAAAAACACCCTTAAAAGTGGTTCAGGATTTCAAATCTCAAACGGCACCTCCCCCCCTCCCCTAATCAAAAAATAATAATTGAGTACCCCCCCTGCTTCACATATGGAATCAATCTGGGTAAAGTAGTTACTTGCTACATACATAATTATCATAATGTTCTACACAAACATTTGCAGAGGTATAATGGCTATGGTGCATATATATGGCGTAATTTAACTATATGTGATGCAGCACATCGAAAGGGGGACTTTGCGGCTGTGTGTTTTTAAAGATATAGATGAAAACGGACAGAAAAAAATAAAGAAAATAGTATTAATTTAGGAGTCATTTTCACTCATAGAATCTGAAAATCAATTTTGTGTCATTTGAAAGAGCACACATAATGATCTCAAAATTGACTTCACCTGCAAATTCCCCCCCCCCCCCCACCCCTTTATGATGCACTGCATCACATACATGTATACAAACTTCTTAGACTTTGCTTACGAGTAAATTCTATCATAATCACGTTTATTGCTATTTTGATCTCTTTGGCACTTTTAAAGAAAATAACAATTAATTAACAATTTCGAAAGACACTTATCCTTATCACTGCGTCATCTCGGTTACCCCCTTCCCCGGGCAGACCACTAACCGTATTATAGTGCAGTAAATTGTTAGCATGCTTGCAAGGTATACCTGGACTGAATCAACCTACCCATCAATGATACCAGAGACACTTGGTCATGTCAACTAGTGCTCCAATAATATTACCCCCCCCCCCTTCCCCCGGGCTGTAGACTAACTGTATTACAGTGCAATAAATTGTTAGCATGCTTGCAAGGTATACCTGTACTGAATCAACCGACCCATCAATGATACCAGAGACACTTGGTCATGTCAACTAGTGCTCCAATAATATTACCCCCCCCCCCTTCCCCCGGGCTGTAGACTAACTGTATTACAGTGCAATAAATTGTTAGCATGCTTGCAAGGTATACCTGGACTGAATCAACCTACCCATCAATGATACCAGAGACACTTGGTCATGTCAACTAGTGCTCCAATAATATTACCCCCCCCCCCCCCCCCTTCCCCCGGGCTGTAGACTAACTGTATTACAGTGCAATAAATTGTAAGCGTGCTTGTATGGTATACCTGGACTGAATCATCCTACCCATCAATGATACCAGAGACACTTGGTCATGTCAACTAGTGCTCCAATAATATTACCCCCCTTCCCCCGGGCTGTAGACTAACTGTATTACAGTGCAATAAATTGTAAGCGTGCTTGTATGGTATACCTGGATTGAATCAACCGACCCACCAATGATACCAGAGACACATGGTTATGTCAACTAGTACTCCAATAATGTTACCCCCCTTCCCCCGGGCTGTAGACTAACTGTATTATAGTGCAATAAATTGTAAGCGTGCTTGCATGGTATACCTAGAACTGGAATCGGTCACTCACGGCCTATAGTACACTGATTTCGAACAGCGAAGCCGTGAGGGACCTGGATAATCCACTGTACGTTTTATGACTCCTAAGGGAGCCTCTGTGCAAAGAAAAGTTGCCAAACAAACAAATACTCTTCGTTTAATTAATTTTAATATTGTTCTGACGTTTATAAATAGTTTCCTCTTATTTAAAATTTCTGGTAAATAAATATTCACAGTTTAATTGGTTCAACACTTCTATAGTACTTAGAATAATAGTACCGCGAATATTTGTGCACAAAGTTTACCAGCAAGGAACACCCCATGTTGATAGCATGCGTTAGTGTCCATCAACTTGTATGACATCTAAGGATACCGCCCTAACACCAACCGTTAGAATTGCTCCGTTGGTTTACGATGTGCGCGGAATAGTATATGGTTGGGCCCATGTAAATAATATGTCAAAATGATCTGGACGGGTCGGGAACCGCGCCATGCTTTGGCATGGCTGGGTTTGGTGGATTACCCAGGCCCCTCGCGGCTTACGCCGCTCATGAGCGGCTTCGCCGCTCATGTGATAGTATTATATTTCCGCGAGTGGTTGATTCCAGTTCTAGGTATACCTGGACTGAATCAATCAATTATACCAGAGACACTTGATCATGTCAACTAGTGCTCCAATAATGTTACCCCCCTTCCCCCCGGGCTGTAGACTAACTGTATTATAGTGCAATAAATTGTAAGCGTGCTTGTATGGTATACCTGGATTGAATCAACCGACCAACCAATGATACCAGAGACACTTGGTCATGTCAACTAGTGCTCCAATAGTGTTATACCCCCTTCCCCCGGGCTGTAGACTAACTGTATTACAGTGCAGTACATTGTTAGCGTGCTTGCATGGTATACCTAGACATGTGAATCAACCGACCCATCAATGATTACATAGACAATTTGTTGTGTTAACTACAATTCCATCACCGCTTCATCAAATGTCACCATCTTTGGAATAATGCTCCACAGACAAACACAGACACTGTTATAAAATGAAAAGAGCCTGGGTGCATGGGTCGTATCGGGACATTACATCTAAGTTTGTCACACCCCCTGCCCCTCTATGAACGATACAGACAAAATTATGATCTAGTATGGGAAAAGTGGAAATGTTCGTGCGTGTAAATGTTTGCGCTTCACACATGTTGAACAATTTTGCTTGTTTTTATATTCGCGATTTTGAGTTTCCTTACATAGACCTACATACAAAAGGAATATATTCACATGTTTTTAGTTTCACGCTTTCTGATTTTAGCGTGAAAAGCGCGAAAATAAATGTGGCGCGAAAATTTCCACTTTTACAGTATGTGACAAGTGTACTGACATAGTTAAAATATTGTAATTCCAATACTGAATCTATAATTTCGTTTACATTCTGTACCCTTATAATAGATCCTATCAAAGTTAAGCTCTAGATTTACTGGGAGCATGTGTACTTTTTCAGCTCTATCATCCTTTCTGACTTCACAGGGGGTGCATGTAAAACATATGGAATGGCCAATCTGTGTACTGTTTTAGGGAGCATATTTTTCACAGATCTATTTTTGGTGAATTTCACAACTGTAAAATGTTTGCAAGATGTTAGCATCTTGTGTAATTTTATATGAATGATACATACAGTTCCTTCATGATGAACAAAGCCCGGGGGGGGGGGGGGCACTGACATTGGAAAATGGTATAGGTATGTGCCGCGCCGAAGACCCACTTTTTCACCCTCTGCTACTAGCTCTTATGACCCAAAATCGCAAAATTTTGCGTTTCAAAGCCCCATTTCTTCGAAAATTTTGCGTTCTAAAACAAACAAAAAATCGAACATTTGCGTTCTTGGTAATCAAAATTGAACTAAAGGCCAGTTCTCAAGACCTACTTTTTGGAAAAATCAAGTTCCTAAGACCCTATTTTTCGTCATAAAATCCACTCAGTTCAGTTCTGTAGCCCCCCCCCCCCTTTTTGAGACCCTGTGCGGCACACCCCTACCCCCCAAAAAGTTGAATGCCCCCCCCCCCCCGGAACAAAGTGTAAGATTAACAACTGGCATGCTGTAATTTTTACCTTAAATCTGTGAAAATAGCAGTGCAAGCAAAGAATGACCACTTACATGTTCAGAGCACTGAAAAACTACTGCAAAATGTTTGATTTGGAAATTTGATACTACTAACTACTGTGTAATTCAAGCTGTCCTTATAGTAGATACATTTTGGACTCTTTCTTTTTAGAATGCATGTATTTGAGACAACACACAGTGAGGCATAGATAAAAGAAATCTTGTTCTAAAGGCCCGACTGACCGTACTCATGCAAGGAATACTTTTTTGTTGTTGTGAACAAATGATGGAAATTTTTGGAAATTTTGGAATTATTTGAAAAATTGTTAAGAATTGTGATTTTTTGTTGTTGAAAATTTTGAAAGTTTTTGGAAATTTTGGAAAAACGTTTTTGAACGTTTTTGGATATTTTTCATTATTCCCCAAGAAAATCGCACAAAAATATGCAAGACTACATGTACTAGACATTTTACTTGAATGATACGACCACTTCCCCGCCAGGATTTGATCCAGCGACCCCTCCGCACATCAAACGCCGACCCGCATTGGAAAGCTTTCAGCTTCACGTTCTCGTTTTTTGTTGTTGCCACAATTGTTAACATTGTGAACTTATGCAAAAGTTATATATGTTATTTAAGCATCACATTTCAATGACCAAACCATAAATGTGATGGTTTTTATGGTCATATTATACCCATTATCAATATCTAAATCTGTAGCCATGGTAAAGGACACTACAAGAGCTTTTAGCATGTAGAGTTAGGTGCAATTTTGGTAAACTTATAATTTTGCACAACAAGAACACTTTGACTGTATCTATTCTGTGCATGCACAAATCCGACAAGGCAACAACATCTGTTTGGTTGATTTTTATGGGTTTTTTTTTTAATTACCTTTTTTTCACATTTCTTCACACATTTTCTACAAAAATAGATTAGATTTTGAAAACAAATCTTTTCTTTTTTTAAATTTAAAATTTGAAACAAATATGTGTGAGTAGGTCGGGCCTGTAGATTTTTTTTATACCTTGGCCTAGTGCTAATGTATGTTTTGATGGTAAAACATCATGTGGAAATTTGATATCTCCCATAGTTGCCTTTCATAGCAGCTCTAGTTTTTCAGCTTGTTTGTATCAGAATTGACTACTAAATGCACTTAACCTTATTGTACTCAAGCGCTCAAAGTCTTCATGTGCATATAAGGCGACAAAAACAAAATAACTCTGGTCTACAGAGCATGATCGACCTTTTTTTTTCTAGAATTTTTTATTTTTCACAAAATTGTTGAGGATATTTGTTTATGAAATTATTTGAACATTTTAAAAATTTACAAACATTTGCAATGCTTGAAAAAGCCCTAACAACAACAACAGTAAATGCAAGACTAACCAACCCTAACTCAGCGGCTTAACCGTATAACAGGGGGTGTTTTTTATCGCCTAAATGGTTAGTCCAATTGCCACCAATCAAGGGTTTCCAGAACAATAGACACCTGTAGCTAGAAGGGGGGGGGGGGGGGGGGGGGGTAGGGCATGGCCCCAATATCATGAGTCTTGTCGGTTGAGATTGGTTCTGTTGGTTCATTTGACAAGGGGAATCATGGAATAAATGACTGTCAAATTAGTTGTCGGTTAAGTCGCGTCGGTTCACTTTATTTCTTGCCCTCCAATATGAAAATCTAGCTATGCCACGGATAGACACACCTGAGCACCTTCTTGATTATCTCCCCACAATAATATATAACTCTGTTCATTATCTCAATAACAATATTTCAGTGGAATTTATCACTATTCTTACACCCTAGTTTAATTCTTCCAGTAGCATCAATATACATTTCAAAGCTATATAGTTTGATCAGCTCCAAATTGGCGAGAAATATAAAACTATAGGTGTTTTTGGAGAAAGGAGGTACATTTTCTCAAGTGAAAAGGTGATAACTCACCTATATGATGACTAAATGTATACATTCCAGGCAGTGTTGCCACCCAGCAGCGAAAAGCAGCCCACATTATTTCTTATCCATTGCCTTCAATAGATAAGAAGTAGCCCAATTTGTAAAAATAGCAGTTCTAAGCACACTTTTTGAAATTTAACTTGTAAAATGTAACTTTTGAACTATCATTATGATGTACATAAAAGTATACATTTTTGGAAAGAAAATGAGTCGGAGAATCCATTTTTGGTATCAAATTTCAACAAAAATGCTGATTTTTAAATTTTTGACCAAAAATACTTGTTTTGGCTCAAAATTTGCGGCATTCATAGCAAATTCAGTTTTGGGTAAAAAATGCTGAAATTGCACCATATTCATCTTAATAAAATTTTCTAGGTTGTTTTTGTTTTTGTTTTGAATATCTGATTTATTTTTTGGCACTTTTTGGTCAATAATTCAAAAAATAAATCGGATATTCAAAACAAACAAAAAACAAACCTCCTAGAGAATTTTATTAAGATTATAATAAATCTAGATTCCAAAATTTGACAAAATATATTTTTAGTTATCTTTACAAAACCGAAAATGGGTCATCAAAAACCATGTTTTTTATAATTTTCTCCAAAATGGTCAATTTCTTGTTCATGGTTGGATTCATTAAACCTGGTTCTTCAAGAAAATGTATACTTTTATATAGATTAAATGAATAATGAGGCTATGCATGAGAGATCACACTCCCAGGGCTCAAATTACATCGCGGCCATTGCCGCGATGCCCTCGCATCTGGCCGCGATGCCCTCGGATCAGTAAAAAATTCACGGCCATAATGGCCGTGCCCTATTTTTAACAGAGGCCGTGTGTGCCCTTGGTTTGGCCTTGGTGCCCCAGAACATGGCCTCGGTGCCCTTCGAAATGGTATATTCTTAAGGCCAAAGTGGCCGTGCCCCTAAAATGATGAAATTTGAGGCCTGCACACTCCCCTATAAAAAGTAGTCCAATCGGGCTATCTATCTATCTTTCTTCAGTCTTACATCACTAACCACTAAGGATGAACGTCCCTGGTTAGGAGGGGGTGAAGAGGGTGCAAGAAGTCCAAATCTTCCATCAATCGATGCAATCTTCATCGTCCACATCATCCAAGAAGTCTTGATCTTCCTCATCGGGGCTGAGACGATAGGCTGCGTCCAGCTCGCTGGGGGAAGTGGAGGAATGCGTCGGCGGTTCTCGCATGTATAGGGCATCGTCATCAGGACTGAAAGATACAAATGGAAAGATACTTGGTTAAGGGGGGTGTCAACCCTAAAAACATGAAATTTATCAAGTGCTGTAACTTTTAAACTTTTAATGTGATGTTGATGTATATAAAAGTATAGATTTTTGGAAAGGAAATGCGTCGGAGAATCCATATTTAGTATCAAATTTCACTAAAACTACTGACTTTTGAATGTTGACCAAAAAAGATGACTTTTTTGCTCAAAAATGGCTGCAAACATAGCAAAATCAGTTTTTGAAAATGTTGACCAAACTGATTTTGTTACCCCCAAAAACATTGCTATCAAAAACAAAAACAACTCCAAGTCTATCAGTTCAGTTCAGTTCAGTTCAGTTTATTTTCCACAAATGAGTTCAGTTTATTTTCCACAAATGAGATACATAATAATGACAATACAATTAATATACTATGGTAGGTTGACCAAATCAGAGCAGAGCTCGGGAAGTACTGGCCACCTAAATAAAATCATTAGCTATAATGCAAAGAACTCGGGTGTATGTTGGCAACGGCATGAACAAAATTACAATAACAGATCAGTAACGATTATAATGTACATCTGTGAATAATGATTATGTAAGACATCAAGGCGATAGAATACGGATTTATAAGTACCGGTATAATATACATATATTAGGAATGAAGTTCCTTAGTTATGACCTCATGAATAAAACGATAGTAAATATTTTTTATATCTATTGTTAAAACTTCTGACTGATTTACAGTGTCGAATATCATCATTGATGTCATTCCACTCCAATGGTCCCTGTCTTCTAATAGTATGTCTAGCAAGATCAGTTCTAAATTTTGGGGGTCTATAAAGATGTGAAAACCTTGTTCCACAGGAGTGGAAGACATCTGATTTATTAAAGTAATGAGAAAATAAATCAGGTAACATGTTATTTGCAAATTTATACATAAAAATAGCCTTCTGTAGCCTATGAATGTCATAAATAGTGAGGGTTTTCAATTTTGCAAACAAAGGGGTAGAATGAGCTAAGTAATGTGAATTTGAACAAAGACGAATAATTTTCTTTTGTTTCACATGAATTGAATTGAGGTTGCAGTTGTTAGAATCAGCCCATATGATGTTGCAATAATGAAGGTGAGGAAGGACGAGGCTTGTATAGAGCGAAAATAAGATGTGAGGTGACAATGTGTGTTTTAAGCGGAAAAGGATTCCCGAGTATTTTGAGACCATATTTGTAATATGAGTATTATGACGTTGCCAATTTAGTGATTCGTCAAGAATAACACATAGAAATTTTGTGCTCGAAACATTTGACACGAAAGTTCATGCCTTCCAATGTGCCTGTTTAAATAAATGTACACAACCTTTTGCGCTTTATACCATTTCATGTGGCATGGATTATTTGTCATCTCAGCAGGTCCAGGGATATATAATTTGTACAACTGAACCGCTGGTGACACTAGTACACTGCAGCAGGGATAGCACTGGATCAAAAATGTGAGAGGTCCCATGACATTTTTCACGACCCCGTAGGACTTAAAAAAACAAATTTAAGGGGTCCCCCAAGAGATTGAGGGGTCCTGAAGTTTGGGTATTTGAAAATTTTACTTTTTTACGGACAGTTTAATGAATTTATATTGTGAGCAAAGGATGGACATGTAATTTACAGAATTTCTTAAGGTTTCCATTTACATACATCATCAAATTTAAGGGGTCCCTTCAATTTTGATCGGGACCCACAAGTCTTTCCAATTTGAAACCTGACGCGTCACTAATAGAAAGTGAGAGGTCTAGGACGTGCAGACGCATCAGAATGCGACGTAGCTGATCAAACCAAAATTATAATTATTTTAAATGGTGATTTTTTTTTTCCCCCCCCTGTTCATGAATAGAAATGTTTTATACCCGATACCTAGCTAAAAGACATTCAAACATATTTCTGTGAAATCTCATATGGAATGGATGACTAATTTAATCCTGTATATGGGTTTTCTACTCGGGGGCCAGGGGGGCAGGCACTCAGTACAAGAGTCAAGAGTGTGTATGGTAATGGGCTGCAAACACCGTAAACAAATGTAGCAAGATCCCTTGTTGAATATAACATTTGTATGAGTCACACTATTTCAACTTGTCTGCATCTTCCCAATAATGTCTCAAATTTCTGAACACTATAACTTGTGATGTATTTTTTTGAATGACAAAATTTGATGAAACCGAAATAATGTTGTCACATTTCAGTGAAAATAGGTTGAAATGGTATAACAACTGCTAGGGGTACCTCAGTGAAATTCTGTCATCTTCATCCATGGCTAGGCTATCACTTTAAATTTTCAGATGGCACAGCCATATCCGAATCTAACTTCCCCCCTACCGCCTCCCCCCCCCCCCCCCCCACCACCCTGAGGATTACGACATTCGGGCAATGCCCTCATAGGGAAAATCCCATTTATGATGTGATGCGATATCATTGTCCGTCCATGCTATGAAACCACGCTGTAACATGATTGAATCCATCAACAATAAAGCAAGATTTGTATCATTTTAACTTCCATACATTGTAATACTATACTCAAATTTAGCTATGACAACTTTATTGCGGATATACCTTTCAATACGGTAGACAGACCGTTCAAATAGGGTCCAAGACCCTTTCAAATTGTTTTCGATATACCTTTCATATGCATCTGTTAAAGGTAGGTGGTCCAATTTCTGGTCCGATTTTCAACTTGATGTTTTCTGTTCTACATGAAGGGTCATCCTTAAAGTTTGAGTTGCATAACTCTAATGGTTCTTACTTTAGAAGCGCAATGTGACATGAAATTTTCCCATTGAGTAGTATACAAACTGGCTGGGTGGTTAACCATCTTTGGCAGTAATTCACTGCATTTTGGCCTAGTATAATGTCTAAATGGAACATATCTTGCGCCAAACATTTTACAGAAATAATGAGAAAAATATGGGGTTTCTTCTGATATCAAAATATCTTGATGGGCAAAAAAAGGCTAAAGTGATCGGACATCCACCTCTAAGCTTTTCCCCCGCAATTTAAACCTTAAAGCTCTGAACCCCACAAAACCCACATTTGAAAACTATCCCGCTGCCGTGGCTGGTTTCCCCCAACTTGTTTTTGCCCATTTCTTCCCCTGATACTCTTATCAATGATTCCACACAGCAGCATAGCAATTGATTTGTTTTCTAATTGTCAAATTTATTTCTACTTAATTAAATAGACTAAATTATACTGACTGACAACTAGACTGACCTCACTACAAAGATTTTTTTGCCATGTTAGGGTCCATTTAACCCTAACCTTCCTGGACACTACCAAAACCGACAGTGCTACAATCGTGTACCGCCCAATCAATCTCGTACCACGCTCTGTGTGGCGTTCAACTTACGACAAAATATTAGGTGTTTTGAACCTCACCGGTAATAGCTCAGTCGGTAGGGTATACTAAAGGAACCCATTTTATTCATTCAACCCATTATCGCCCTCCCCTGGGCTTCAGGGCTTAAACCTAATTTTTTTAAAGTCAAAGTATGGCTCAGAAATTACAACATGGCGGAAACCCAATGCTATTTATTCCTGAACAGTATTGCTACATGGTGCTATTTATGGTGCAATGTTGGCTAGACACATTTTAGGAATATATTTTTGGAACAATTCCTTTGAAACGTTTTTCTTGTATTTGTCAATTGTCACATCAAAGGTAATAATGTATTAAAAGAGGATATAACCCGCATATGTCCCCTGGAGATTTTTAGAGTTTTAATTGCCTCTTCTATTGCAAAACCTGATATTTTCACGATTGCGTGACAGCACAATGTCATAGAATGACCAATACCAGCAAATTACTAAAACTTCTTTTCATTCTTTAATAGGAAAATAAAGGGGGAAAAAAGATGGCATGACGAACATTTTTGAAAACCTTTCAGAGTTCACACCATCAAATAATAGAGAGCATACTGCCCATACCTGGTGGTGTTTATTTGACTTCTATGGACCTTTTAGATAAAGATTAGCCTCCATGTCTCTCGCAAAAGTGTGGGGAACTCCCAGGAGACAGCAAAATCCAAAATGGCCGCCATACAGTTAAGCTAAAATAAAGCATAACAAATTGTTCGGCTGAGCACAAGGATTCCGAAAGTGTATGATTTTAAAGTAATTAGTAATCGTATCAATCTGTAACTTAGAAGATCTTTATGATTTATGATCAAAAATGCAAATCTGCAAGAAAATCAGCTTTCATAGTAAAAATCAATGATAGAGGGTGCTACTTGGAAAAGATCACATAATATGCCTTTAACCCTAACCCCTTATAAATACAAAGTGTTATAAAATGGTAGCACGTGCCTAACGGGTCTATCGCTGGCTATCAAATGGTCTCAGGAAAGTTAACTTTTTCAAGCTGACCCGTTGAGGCAATCAATTAGGCGTAGGAATTCCACGCTGGTGGCCAGGGTGCGATCCCTGCACTGACGAAGAGTGATTTTCCCAATACAGATTGACCCGTTTTCCATCCCTGACCCGTTTTCCATCCCTGACCCGTTTTCCATCCCTGACCCGTTTTCCTCCCCTGACCCGTTTTCCTCCCCTGACCCGTTTTACTCCCCTGGCCCGTTTTCCTCCCCTGACCCGTTTTCCTCCCCTGACCCGTTTTCCTCCCCTGACCCGTTTTCCTCCCCTGACCCGTTTTCCTCCCCTGACCCGTTTTACTCCCCTGACCCGTTTTCCTCCCCTGACCCGTTTTCCTCCCCTGACCCGTTTTCCTCCCCTGACCCGTTTTCCTCCCCTGACCCGTTTTCCTCCCCTGACCCGTTTTCCTCCCCTGACCCGTTTTCCTCCCCTGACCCGTTTTACTCCCCTGACCCGTTTTCCTCCCCTGACCCGTTTTCCTCCCCTGACCCGTTTTACTCCCCTGACCCGTTTTACTCCCCTGGCCCGTTTTCCTCCCCTGACCCGTTTTCCTCCCCTGACCCGTTTTACTCCCCTGGCCCGTTTTCCTCCCCTGGCCCGTTTTCCTCCCCTGACCCGTTTTACTCCCCTGGCCCGTTTTACTCCCCTGGCCCGTTTTCCTCCCCTGACCCGTTTTCCTCCCCTGACCCGTTTTCCTCCCCTGACCCGTTTTCCTCCCCTGACCCGTTTTACTCCCCTGACCCGTTTTCCTCCCCTGACCCGTTTTCCTCCCCTGGCCCGTTTTCCTCCCCTGACCCCTTTTACTCCCCTGGCCCGTTTTCCTCCCCTGATAGTTTAATTGTCAAAAACCCGCCTCTGGCGTAATCGTTGATGGGAAAATTCATATTAAGACATCTGTTAACATAACCTGATAGACTGGTAATATTTTTCTACCTACTTTGGGCATGAATTCTGGGAGTGGGGGAGGGGGCATTGCCATCCAGCCCAAATCGACAACCTCAAAGGAAGACCCGGTAGGGGTTATCAGTCTGAACACACCCCTTATTCGACAAACGTATGAAACACTTTCTTCCTAATTACTCCCCCATGAACCATGCAAGTCACTCAGAAAAATTAAAGTTGACACACTTCTGACAAATTGCAAGTCAAATGCTGTTTCCCAGGAGGCTTCAACTTCCCCGGATGTATTTGATTCAATAAGGAATGCCTTTAGCTACCTTGCTTTGAGTAATTCTTCGTTTCCACCAAGAAGTCGCCGCAATAACGCAATATTCTTTGACAAAAATTGACTTATATGAATAACAGACACCTACTGTAAAGCGCGACTATTTCGCGTGCATTTTAATTTCGCAAATTTCGCGAAGCCATCCAATTAGCGAAATGTTCATGCTAGCGAAAATTTGTTCCATAACTGCCAGGTAGTAAAGAACTTTGCAATTGCGAAATTTACATGCCGCGAAAATGACCACTATTGGTAATTCGCGAAATTTTAATGTTGCAAATTTTTCATGCTTTACAGTATGTGTCCTCACTTGGGAGGTAAGAGGGGGAGGGTATAGGGTGAGGGAGTGGGTACGGAAAGTAGGAATGGAGGTGAAACGGGCGAGGTACAACTCGCTGGATATTCCCATGCAATACACAGGCATCCATGATCATCATTTATTCGTAGAATGTTAATCCTTGTAAAGATCAAATTTAGAGAAAGAAAATAATTTGAACGATGTGCACGACAGATCTTTGTCACAATTCTGGATATTAAGTACCCACAATGTTAAAGATGTAGCTAAGCATAGAACCATATGTCAATGACCAGATTAAGAATTCAAATCACTGTCTCCACGCCCCCTTGAGAAGAAATTACCTTTTATTGAATTGGTACTGCAGCCAAAATGTATAAATCGACAATAGTGGCGTGATAAGAGTGCTTTCTGGGAGGGCACCCAGCTGCTTTCCACCCACACTTCATCCCGAGTACAAAGGGAAATCTGGACAACTTCTTTTTTACCTTAAGGGCAGTGTCAACCCGGCACTTGTTTCAAAATTGAATTTCATATTTCTCTATTATTTTATACTTTTATATGTATTCTATCATACCATCATAAGTTACTAATCGGAAGCTATTATTTCCCGTTCTTTTGGGTGATTTTAAATTGTTGTTTTGGTAAGTTTGAGTCAGGAAAAGGCGCATAGTTATTTGGCGGGAATTTAAGCGGAGTTCCGCGCTTTTCAAATGCTGCGACAGCTGTTCGATCATTGCGTCGCGCGCTGAAACTTCCCGCGCGTAATACTAGACGCGCCGCTTAATATCCGCGACGTAGACGCGCAAAACAAAAGAGCGCAAAACAATGTCTAAAATGTAAACAAAGGCCAATCTTACGATCATTTAAATTTCAGTTTTCTTCCAATTTCTTCACATTGTGACAATATAAATTGAATCTGATAGTTTATTATGATTGTTCATAATAGTATACTCGCTTTTTAGGTCACACGCCCGTGTGTTCCGTGAACATTTAGCTTTAAATGGTGGAAAATGTCAATATTTTTACTAAATCGATGTTTTCTAGAAGTTCAAATTTGAAGGAATTTTACGAATTTTCAGACAACATAACTAAAAATATATCAAACTATCAGGTAAGCTTTTACTACCATCGTGTAGAGGACTTTCAGCGCTAGGAGGCAATTTTTTATTTCTTCGATTATGGATTTTAAACTCGAGATATGCATCCATTTCTAGCGAAATGTATGCAAAAAAACACGACTTTTACACTTTTCCGATGTTTTTAGCCATATTTCCAAAACCAAGCCTTACTTTGGTAAAAGAAAAAATTGCCTCCTAGACAAAATTGTCCTGTTTACAAAAATGTATTTTAGAACAAATTACCATTTTTTATTTTTTAGTTATGCTGTCTGAAAAATTTGGGGTAAAAAAATCTCTTTTTGGTTAATTTCTCAAAATTTAGTTTATTTGGTATCACATTAATTTCACCATCGGATTCCTTATCAAATTTCTTTTCTATAAATGTATACTTTTATGTACTTTTATTCAATATTCTCAAACTTAGAAGCAAAAGTTGATCATCAAAATATTAGGGTTGACACTTCCCTTAAGGGGGCTTGACAACTTCTATTTTACCTTAAGGGGGCTGTCAACCCTAAAAATATGAAATTTATCAAGCGCTGTAACTTTTTAACTATTAATATGATGTACATGAAAGTATTCATTTTTGGAAAGGAAATGAGTCGGAGAATCCATTTTTGGTATCAAATTGAACTAAAAATGCTTTGTATTTATAATTTTGACCAAAATATTATGATCTTTGATTCATGAAATGTGATTGTTTACCTCCAATGTCACATTTTTGGGACTTTTGGTCAACATTTTAAAAACCTAACATTTGTATGTCAAAACAAAAATCCTTCCTAGGGAAGTGTCTTTAGATGATTTCGGTGCAATTAGCATTTATTACCAAAAATCGATTTTTAGTGAATTTTAATACCAAATATGGATTTTCAGACTCATTTCCTTTCCAAAATTGTATACTTTTATATACATCACATTATTAAAGGTTCAAAAGTTACAGTGCTTGATAAATTTCATGATTTTAGGGTTGACAGCCCCCTTAATATTCCAATACACATGAGCTCTGAACCGACTGGTAAGTTTCTGACATTGTATCTTTCACAGATGCACGATGATAAAAATCTTTCCAGGTAAAAAGGAACGAGCTAATTGACCAATTGCATTATATAATTATTCAGATTCCTATTGCTGTCGCGATTAATATTCTACAGTGATATTTATATAACATTTTAAGTAATACGATGCCAGTTGCTAGGCAAAGGGAAATCATAAGACAAATTAGTTTAACCCTAACCCCATTGCATCATTCAAAATCATCCAAAATAAATGCTGCTGCATTGGCTTGATGACGTCACCTACCGCAGGCACATATGGGCACAAAGTTGGTGCCCGCATATGCGCTGGGGAGTTAGCTCAGACGATAGGGGCACAGACTTTGGTGCGGATGGTCCCGGGATCGAATCCCGGGAGGTGCTCGGTGATTTTTCGGGTTAAAAAAATCTTACTTTTTCCCCCTCCCCCGATACACGCAAAAACATAGCCACGGGAGTTAGGGTTAAAAGCTGCATGTGGCCTGTGATTCGACCAGATTCAGAGATGTAGAGGTTAAGTAAAAATTCCTTAAAATCAATCAAACAATGCGAATGTTAGTCAGTGACCACGACCGAGCGCTTTTCAAACTCAAACATTTACGGGGGCTTGCACAGAGAATAGGCTACAGGTATCACCCCCTAATGTTTTGATTTTCCCTCTTTTTTTCATTTCCGGGGGTTTTTATGGCCTATATTTCCGGAATAAAGATCTGCGAAAATCAACATTGCCCTTAAAGAACCGCCTTACCAGAAAACTGTCCCTCTACCAGCAACTATATTGTGAGCCCACCCAACCCATTTAACTTTAAATATTTGATGAGAATGATACATAGAAGCATATGTGATGCAGCACATCAAAAGGGGCGGCTCTGTGTTTTTAAGATATAAATGAAAACAGACAGAAAAAAAGAAGAAAATAATAAGAATTTATGAGTCATTTTTACTTATGAATTCTGAATGCCTTAATCAACTTTGATAAATTTTGTGTCATTTTAAAGCTTAGAAAATGCTCTGAGAGCACATATAATGAACTCTGAAAATTGACTTCACCTGCAACGTCTCCCTTTTGATGTGCTGCATCACATACAGGGTGAGTCAGAAAGAATGGACACTTTTTTCGCAAAGGCGTCACAAAAATGTAGGCATGCATAATATATTCAAAACAAGTGGTCAGCGCTATATAGGCCTACAATTTGGCTTTCATTCTAAAGAGGAATTTTGGAAATAAACCATTTTGTTATCAAGTTACACTAATATAAGTAAAGCCCCGAATTTAAAGCCAATCCACAGGATGGTCAATTATCAAGTCATTCATCAATATATTCGACTGATGTTTACTTTCTGAATCAACTAATTAGATACCTCTTTTCAGTTTTCTTTCTTGAATTTAGGCTTTTTGTTACTCATTCCATAGTTCTATTTATTTTCAGTCATTTTAAGATTTTGTATCCAATATTCATGTGCTTGTTCAGGTTTTTCGCTAATTTATTGATTGGCACTATCTGAATCAGCTAGCCAACAATACTGTCTGTTATTGCCAACCTGTGAATTGGCTTTAACATACCGTGTTCTACTAAAATTGTTGTAACATTATGTCTTCCCCCCCCCCCCCCCCCCCCCCCCCCCCCCCCCCCCCGGTTGGGTCAGTCAGTCTGACTTGTTTATCTTTTTTACTCTCGGCACAAATGACACCAAAAACACCAAAATCTGAACACAAAACAAAATCCCTAAAATTTTGGAAATACATGTATAGGGAGCACATACCTAAATAGGTATTGCGACACGCTATCGACGCGATCAATCAAAGTTGAGTACGACAATAGTTCCTATTTGGCGGGAAAGAGAGTTATTTTTTGACGGTTTATGATATGATTTTTCACTAATATGTTGTGTTTGAAATGTGTAGTTGATGTTCTGACATTTAAACTAGGTGATTTGAGGTCTATTTTAATTTCACGGACCGATTTACACATGCGGTAATATCCAGACCGGAGACCGAATTTAGGTAGGCATATCACTACGTTGTTATGCGGCGGCTTATATCAAAAAAAGTGCACGGTGATGTTACCTTCATTTTCAGATATGTTGTAGATTACCCTTGTGAGTAAAACATATCAAAATGTCATTGAACCAAACGCACTAATATAGAAACTAGAGCCATTTAAGTAAGCCTTTCCTAACAGTAAAGTCTATGGAGAGCGTCTTTGTGCTGTGCTCCCTTATAGCACCAGGTTCCCGATCTCCCGCGTGCTCCGATCCAGTGTAGGTGTATTACTCAATGCAATAAATATCAGTCGGGTTTCACCCAAATCTATGCGTTTTGATATCTACTGAGCAGTGTATTTATGGCATAGGCCAACATTGTCCGGTTTAAAAAACAGGGGGGGGGGGCGTGTGGTTGCTCATTTTTATACAAAAACCCGGCGTTATTCAGTTGCTGTGTTATAGGTGGGTTAGGTCGACATAATCAGAGACTGATCAAAATCAAAATCAGTTGGATTTGGGTCAAAAAGTTTTAATTTCATGAGTGTAGGCCTAACAAGTCAAAGCGTGCCGCGTCCAGAGTCAAAAAACGGAAAATAATAGTGATTTTACGGAAGATGCGGCCTCCGTGATCAGATCATATTTCAAAAACGGATTGTTCAATTGTCATGTTATTTGGCTAGTTTGTTCAAAATTTCACGCTGAAAAAGTTGATATCAATTTTTAATGATTTTGAACAAATTTGTGCTCTATAAGGGAGCACATACCTAAATAGGTATTGCGACACGCTATCGACGCGATCAATCAAAGTTGAGTACGACAATAGTTCCTATTTGGCGGGAAAGAGAGTTATTTTTTGACGGTTTATGATATGATTTTTCACTAATATGTTGTGTTTGAAATGTGTAGTTGATGTTCTGACATTTAAACTAGGTGATTTGAGGTCTATTTTAATTTCACGGACCGATTTACACATGCGGTAATATCCAGACCGGAGACCGAATTTAGGTAGGCATATCACTACGTTGTTATGCGGCGGCTTATATCAAAAAAAGTGCACGGTGATGTTACCTTCATTTTCAGATATGTTGTAGATTACCCTTGTGAGTAAAACATATCAAAATGTCATTGAACCAAACGCACTAATATAGAAACTAGAGCCATTTAAGTAAGCCTTTCCTAACAGTAAAGTCTATGGAGAGCGTCTTTGTGCTGTGCTCCCTATAGTAGGGTCATAATCTTGGATTCTGTGACCATTTGCTCCGTACCTTGGTTTCTTGGTGAATTTGTCAACTAGAACCATTTTAAAAGAAAATGAGCTCCTATGTCCCTCTCAAAAGTGATGGGAACTTTTTATAGCAAACTATACTTTTCTGGAATCCGTGTGTTCAGCCGAACAATTTGGTATGCTTTTTAGCATAATTGAAGCCATTTGAATTTTTGGGCCCCTGCATGACGGCATTTTGGAATTTGCGCTATAAAAAAAGTTCCCGTCACTTTTGAGAGGGACATAGGAACTAATTTTCTTTCAAAATGATTCTAGTTGACAAATTCACCAAAAAACCAAGGTACGGAGCAAATGGTCACGGAATCCAAGATTATGACCCTACTAGTATGGGCCTGTATTAATTCCCCCCGCCCCCCAATATATATATCGTGGGCTCGGAAACACAAGGCCGTATCTCCATTTTTTCAAAATATGAGATTTTGGATATCAAAATGTTCAGAAAGATATTCTGTTTCCAGTAACACAAAGCCTTATCGCCATAACAAAACCCCTTTCAAAGTTATAACCAGTATCACAAGACCTCATCTCAATCTCCCCAATGTGTTTAAAAATCTTCAATAGTCTTTTTCTCAAAATGGTCAAAATGGAGATAAGGCCTTGTGTTTCTGAGCCCTCGATATATTCAAAAACTTTGGGTCGGTTGGTCGGATTCGTAGAACAGTTTTTTGGGTTTTTTCGTCGCCCAAGCCTAAAATTCATTTTGCTAGGTAACAATGTAAAAGGTTTTAATTATAAGATGCTTATGTGATTCAATAGGCACAGGAAGCAGTCAAAGATATCCCAAAATAGATGAAATGATAGTAAGAATTCTAATAATGGACTTTTGGCATAAATAACAAATCAAAAACAAATAAAGAAGGCTTTTAATATCCGCTTTTCAAAGAAATAAAAAGGTACGTGCAGAAAAGACACTAACAAATTCCGGTTCAAGCCATGAGAGTGTTGACAGAGTGTCGACAGGTTGTCTTAATTTTTTTCTCTTTTTCTTACTCCCAAATGACACTAACACACAAAAATCTGAAAAAATGGTGCTATTTTTCGACAAACTAAAAGAAATCCCCCAAATTTTGGAAATATGGGTCTGTATTTCATTTTCATGTGAACATGTGCCCCCCCCCCCCCCCCTCCCCCACACCACCACCACACACATTTCAAAAACTTTGGGTTGGTCGGTCGTATTCGTAGAACAGGGTTAGGGTTTTTTCTCGTTTTGGTATTGATGACCCTGAGCAAGAGAAGAAATCGGTAGCTTCCCAGAAACCATTGTGGCAGGTCGCATTACCCTATCCAATCAAACTTGCACTCCCATTACTTTTGTACATGGCTCCCCTTTGTTTTCCGGAATTAAAGCTTAAACATGAATCGATAGTAAAACAAAACACACCATTGGCAAGTTCTTGTTCTGCTCTGTTCATTGATGTTATTTTTTTCACTATCGATTTATGTTAATTCATAATATAGAGAGAAATATTACTTTAAAAAGTTCTAAAAACATAGAAATATAGTGCATTGTGGGAAGGTTATAATCTTTGTCCAGAACACAATACGCTAACCTTACCACGCCTGCTGGAGCACTCGTGTGTGAAACTAACTTTTGAATTGCCCGCTTTGATTTGTTAGGCCTGTCGCGTGTTATAATGCCATGGATCGATTATTCAGCCTTTGTAAGAAATATATCGATGTGGATACATTCAGCTATCTGACTCTAGTATTAAAATGATGGTGACAATTATGTATTATGGCCAGCAAGAAAATAACCTTCCCACAATGCTTTTATTTTTTTATGCTTTTAAATCTTTCCATTAAAGTATTTCCCTCTATAAAATTAATTGATAGTGAAAAAAAATGAATAGAGTAAGAGTAAAACCAGTAATTGCAATTGGTATGTTTTGTTTTACTACAGGCTGTATCAAAAAGATTTGTACCGTGGTCTGATCAGTTTTTCAGAATTTATTTTGATATGTTACGAACCATTTAGACCATTTTGCTTCGATTTGCAAAATTATTGAAGTTTCATCTTTTCTAAGAATTTTGATTTACGACAATCGAACATTTTTTTCAGAATTTACAAGCTTTTAAAGGAATATTGGTGTTTTTATCATTTTCATCGAAACGTTAGATCTGAAGCGCACAATTCAAAGTTCCTCCTGACTGCACTCATATATTCACTACTTTATATAAAGAGTTTGTGCAGTGAACCTATTAAATTTGCGTTGCTGCGAGTAAAACCATGATTACGTCGATCTTCATTTGAATGACAATAGCGGTCAGAAACAACAGCCAATTATCTTCAGATTATCAGATCAATAAGTTGACATAATTCCCTATTTATTAAAATCAAAAATCTTGTATTTATCAGAGATTTTATATTTTTAATGCTTTTTTGAAAATGGAACATATCAGAGTACAAATCATTTTGATACAGCCTGTATCAATTCATGTTTACCAAGTTAATTTTAACTACGAAGGGAACCATAAAACGTAAGGGAAGTGTAAATTAATTAAACAGGGTAAACGCGAACGGACACGATGGTTTCTGGGAAGCTACCGATATCTTCTCTTACCCTGAACCATCATCAACTGACGGTTAATTCACTACATTATTGACCGTATCGTGACTATAGTTATCTGTATCAGTTGGAATACTGGTCCACGCTCTGTGTGGAGCCAAGCGAACAGAGAGTGGTGTGCGCAGAATGGTATTCGTTGGTTCAGGTGCTTGAGGACTGCAGATTTGAAGGCAGCGAGACTAGTAATCTGTACAATTAAGGGGGGAAGCTTGTTCCCGATAGAGAGACTGTTTTAGGCAAGAAAGAGTATTTTGTAGCAGTCTTTGCCCAAGCCCCCCCCCCCCCCCCCCCACCCCCCCAATGGCCTTAAAATTGAGAGCCCTACAAATTATAATTGATCCCCAAATGTCAGACCCATACACTTATCTACTTATTAACAGGAGATCAAATATGGTAATCCTTAAGACGATAAGTTGGTACCCCGTTCTACTGGCAAACGAAACTCTCAGGTAGGGTTGGTTTGGTCTGTTAATTTTTGCTGGTTTTTTTTCTTCAAATATTTCAGGAAATGTTGGCTAATTTTCAACAACTAACAAAATTTTCCAAATGTTCCACAAAAATTCAAATTTGTTTAAATATGTCCAAAAAAAATTTAAATAAAGAAGAAGAAAAATTCTAAAAAGTGGGTCGGTCGTTTTTTCTGTTGCCTAACCTACAAATCATTTGAGTTGAGCAATTTGAAATTACATAATCTTTTCCAGACACAAGTGGATGTCTATATATTTTTATTGATATTGATAAAAACAGCAAGTTTTTTGAATAAGCTGTTTCCTTTATTTATGTATACATCGACTGATTGGACTAATAGGAAACAAGGATTATATCAGTACAACCAAAAGACATCAATTCTCGAAAACCAGATTTCATTGCAGTTTCCGTCATCCTTGCCATATGCCATCTAAGACAAGGAACCTTTAGTATGTCTTGACTGTGTATCTAAACAGGTATGATGTATGGCCACCATTTTAGGCCTACACTTCTGTGTGAATGTGAATACTATCAAAGAGGATCATATGTGACCAGTCACATCACAAAGAACAAGTTGTCGGCAGACACAGTATTGAGATCCTATAGGCCAATATATTTGGTGAAATATAAAGAACATAATAGAAAAAAATATGCTTCTTCAAATCATACTTGTGATAACAAAGTCTGATTACCTTTAACATTTTCCATGCGGCACAGGCATCTGCAGACAACATTCCAAAATTTCGCAAATGTCCAGTACAAACATGCCTAGATTGGTTCAGTAATTCTTGAGATAGACTTTGAAAGTTAAGAAAGGTTTCGGAAAAATCTATTTTGTGTATGGTAAAACTAATAGCCGTGTGGAAAGGGTTAACTCTGTATTAGCTCTGCTACAGAGCCACTCTTAGTCCCACCCTTCATCAACCCCCTACCCCCTCCCCTTCACCAAGGCATTGTGTAATGCCTTGCTTTCACTAACCATACACTGATACATACATATACATCATAACAGCATGTAGCAATAGCCAATCACTGGCACCATACTGACACCAGTGACCAGAAAAGGCAAACTGCTCAAATTACTCAGCTGCCAGGTCACTGACCAGCGAGGATTTTGCAGCCGCGCAGTATACACCACACCTGTATGTCTCTCATATTTTGTTTTTGTTTGTATTTTATGTATTGTACTTTTATCTTTGTATTTAAGCGCTTTGAGAACTTGTTGTAAGGCGCTATATAAGTATTTTGTATTATTATTATTATTATTATTACATACCGGTATGGACTATCGGTGACTGCCTAGAGAGAGTGTTGGTAGATAGAACTTGGATTCAAGATCTAAAACACACGGCAAATAATAGGAATTCTGGGCGATGCCAGCAGAGCTAACCCGGTATTTCATGTGCTCCTTCAAGTCAAACCAATAACTCAGAATTGACTCGAGCCCCCAGGCCAACATGTCCTTTTTTATGTGACGGATCACATATGCAAAATAGCATTACAAGAACTTCGCACTCGCCACGTTTGCATTATTACAGGGCATCATAAGCATGCTGAAGTGGCTGATCATGCTGTTTCACGGGCATTATTTAGGGCAAACTTTTGGTTTTGTGTATTCTATATCTTTCTTCCCCATCCCACCAAAATAAAATCTAGAACACCTATGCATGATCTGATCTTGCTTTTCAAATTGAGGTCTGAAAGTTTAAGCTGTTTATAGATGGCAAATTTGTTCCAGGTTTATAATAGACCATTCGAATCGAGATGGGAAAACTTCGGAAAATAGGTCGAGTGGACTAGGTGCGTACGCTTACGTAATGAAGCTGTTGATTGCATTCATAGCATTGGTAGTCCGCTTTAGTGGTTTACTATGTTTACATACAAGCGTAAACCAATGAGAAGTAAAGCTAGTAACGGGACTATTTTGTTTTTATCAATAATGGCGTCAATACTGGCAACTTTAAAATTGATCGAGCTGAAGGTAAAATGTGAAGGTATTACCCCGAATCTCTTTTATCTCATCATTTTTGTTACTGGAACACCACAAAATACAACTTTGCGGGGAAGACAATCTCTCACCAACACCAGCTCAATCCACACACAGGTTATTGAAGATGCCGGGTGAAAACACATTTGTTTTTCTGTGCATGACTCGCAAGTCATGCAACCGGGTGCCAAAACACTTGGCTTATCTGCAGGGTTCTAGCCAGGACCATTTTAGAACCGGGTAAATTTACTGACGGCGAACGGAGAAAATGTAGCGAACGAAGTGCAGTGGATCATGGCATGGGATCCAGAGGCCTTCTTAATGTCTTTATAGGGTTTTTTAATGCACTTTGAGGGTTCCTGCCACATAATATCTTGTTTATGAGGCAGTTTAATGATTTTATCCACAAATTGTAAAAAAAAAATCAAAAAAGATTTTTTTTTTTTTTTTTTAGAGTGCCGGGCGGCCAGCCCAATTCAGGGCCCAGCGCCGGACAGGCTAGCCCAGTGGTGGGCGGGCCCGCCCGGCGCCGCCCGTCCTAGCTAGAACCCTGCTTATCTGAGACATTCGGAACCTATCAAATATTTACGGATTTACAGTTGCTTACAATTGAAATGGTCTATACAAAACAACAAAAACAATCCCCTTTCCACATCTACCCATCACACCCTTTAAGTCCCCCCTTAAAAGGGGGGACTCAAGGAAGTTTCTTATTTTATTATTTTTATTTTTGCAAGTGCTGTAATTATTGAACTATTAATCAAATAAAAGTGTACATTTTTGGAAAGGAAATAGATGAGAGAATCCAAATTTGATGTCAATTTTGACCAAAAATGTTGATTTTTTTTTTTAAATCACAAAATTTACTCTTTTGACCCACTTATTTTTGGAACAAGCCGAAAAAAAATGTTGTTAGTTAAGAATGCCCAAAATTGTTTGATTATATTATAAGAACACTAATCTAGTGCCGATTTTCTAATTTTTTCTTTTAAAGCTGTATTCTTTATAAATTTTGAACAAAAAGTTCCAAAAATTTTAAAAATACAGCTTTAGAAGAAAAAATGAGAAAATCGGCACTAGATTAGTGTCTTAACCCTAACCCCCCTGAGTGCTAAAAAATGCTAATCCAAAGTCCCTCTCCAAACGCATGCGCCGTCGGTTTTCGATGACGTAGTCAACAGAGCCTATATAATGAGTGCAGTATACTGCACGAATGTGTAGCTGAGGGCCTTGGCTTAGTGGTAGGAAGGTGGGGCTTGAGAACGGAGGGTCCCCGGATCGAATCCCGGCAGGTTCCCGGAGATTTAGTTGGTGTTTTTTCCTCGAAAATTGTGATCCCGGTCAAAAATCCTAAACCGGGGTTAGGGTTATGGTAACATTTTTTTTTTTTTTTTTGTGTTCTATTAACCCTAACCCCCCTGAGTGCTAAAAAATGCTAATCCAAAGTCCCTCTCCAAACGCATGCGCCGTCGGTTTTCGATGACGTAGTCAACCGAGCCTATATAATGAGTGCAGTATACTGCACGAATGTGAAACTGAGGGCCTTGGCTTAGTGGTAGGAAGGTGGGGCTTGAGAACGGAGGGTCCCCGGATCGAATCCCGGCAGGTTCCCGGAGATTTAGTTGGTGTTTTTTCCTCGAAAATTGTGATCCCGGTCAAAAATCCTAAACCGGGGTTAGGGTTATTAGTATAAATCAAGCACTTTTGGGCAGTTTTTACTCAAAAATAATATTGTTAGCTTGTCCCAAATAAATTTGGTCAAAAAAGTGATTCTTTGTGATTTTCTCAAAACAACAACATTGTTTGTCAAAATTGATGCCAAATAAGGATTCTCTGACCCAAATCCCTTCAAGAAATGTATACTTTTATATGCATTTGATTAATAGTTTAATAATTAAAGCATTCACAAAATTCAAAAAGTATGATGAGGCTGTGGGACTGATAATGAGCACCATATAAAAATGATGGTAAACTGTTTGTGCTTCTTTTTTCGATCTTTCCTCCCTTTCTCTAATAAACTATAGTTCAGTCAGTCCAAATTGACTGTCCTGTATATAGCGGCAAATGAATTCATGAGAGCAGCGTGCGCGTGTAAAATGTCGCGTGGCACAAACATGGTACATTGCAAATTGATGTGTACGCTTGGATTACTTTAGCGCGCAGAGTTAAAAATGGCATATTTCTCACCAATTTGGAACTTATTAACTATTTATCTGTTTGTGACCAGTCACATTAAAAAAGACATGTTGTCGGCAGACAAAGTTTTGAGATAGAGACCAATATATTTGCTGACCTATAAAGAAAATAATAGAAGAAAATATGCTTCTTCAAATCATATCTTGTGATTACAATGTCCTATTACCTTCAACATGGTATCATTTTAAAGCTTAAAATCTGCTCTTTAAAGTCATACCAATAACTCAGATTTGACTCTTGCCTCCATGTCCATTTTGATGTGAGTCACATTTGTTACAATGGGGCACAGGGCTGTTTGGCAGGATTCATGTTTGATGATTGAGAAAGGTTTTGCCACTTAAACCAAATCTACCAAATCTACTTTGTCGATCATATCATTCGTGCAAACAACAGGGGAATACGGTAAGCCACTTTCACTGTTGTTAGAGTGACTAGACTTTGCAGACTTAGTTTGTTTGTTTATTTACATTACATAGGTGATTACTCCGGGGGGGGGGGGGGAGGGGATGCATTCAACTTTTTTTGGTGGACGAATGTACATGGACAGGTGAATTGATTACTGAAAAGGTGCGTCATAATTTATATTAACACTTTCCACGCAGCTATAAGTTTTACCATGCAATGCAACTCATAGGGGGACTTTGCAGGTGAAGTCAATTTTCAAGTTTACTATATGTGTGCTTTCAAAGCATTTTCTGAGCTTTAAAATGACATCAAAATTGATCAAGGCATTCAGATTTTACAGGTGAAAATGACTCCTAAATTCTAATTCTTTTCTTCTGTCCGTTTTCATCTACATCTTGAAAAACACACAGCTGCAAAGTACCCCCTTTTGATTGGCTGCATCATATCAAAAAGGGGGTGGGGACTTTGATGGTGAAGTCAATTTCTAGGTGGTTTTTTTTAGGCATTCAGATTTTACAAGTAAAAGTTACTTGTGAATTATTTTCTTCATTGTTTTCATCTATATCTTGAAAAACACAAAGCTGCAAAGTCCCTTTTTGAGGTGTTGCATCACATACAGACAGATTTTTCAAAAACCTTTCCCAACTTTCAAAGTCTTATCTCAAGAATGACTGAACCAATACTAGGCATGTTTGTACTTATTTTAATGCATTTCTCACTGTGATTCCAAATATGACATTCAATAATGTTCACATCTTTGAAACATTTTGTGAACATTTTATAACTGTCGTATGCAGACGAATGCCTGCGTGGAAAGTGTTAAGGGCCAAAATAGTGCTGTATGCTTTATACCAGGCAATCTCAACTGGCGGTGTGTGCACCACTTGTGGCGCATCAAGGCATCCTAAGTGGCGCGAGAGTGGTTACAAAATAAATTTAAGCAATACAAAATTAAAATCAATAAAAATAAATCATATCACTAATATAGCAAGATTTCAAAGGCCTACTAAAATCAACCACTGACTGTCCACGAGAAAAAACTTGCCCCCTCCACCACACTGAGCCCTGTTTTCCTCTGAAAAATAACTTGAATTGTAATTTCTAAAAAAATATGACCAACGAGAGGCGATGATTTAAGTCAGTTAAAAAACCCAAAACCGAGGAGCTTCAGGGGGCGCCCCCAATCATTGAGGAAAACCAAATTAAAAAACGCTACAATTTCCATCATTCAATTTTGGATGTCACACTGGATTACTCAAGAGGCGTCTTGAGAACTTGCATCCCTTGTCAATTTGATTCAAAGGACTCCTGGGGCCAGGGGTTTGTTGCTCCTATGATCAGTGTGACCACACACGTCACAAACAGATGTGACTTAAGTCAAGTCAAGTCATTCTCAAAATACCCAAAGTCAAGTCATTCTCAAAATACCCCAAGTCAAGTCATTCTCAAAATACCCCAAGTCAAGTCATTCTCAAAATACCCCAAGTCAAGTCATTCTCAAAATACCCCAAGTTAAGTCATTCTCAAAATACCCCAAGTTAAGTCATTCTCAAAATACCCCAAGTTAAGTCATTCTCAAAATACCCCAAGTTAAGTCATTCTCAAAATACCCCAAGTCAAGTCAAGTCAAGTCAGGTCAGATCAAGTCAGGTCAAGTCAGGTCAAGTCAAGCCAAGCCATGCCAAGTCAAGTCATGCCAAGTCAAGTCAAGTCAAGTCAAGTCAAGTCAAGTCAAGTCAAGTCAAGTCAAGTCAAGTCAAGTCAAGTCAAGACAAGTCAAGTCAAGTCAAATCAGGTCAAGTCAATCTAATACATCAAGTCAAGTCACTGGTTGGCTCAAGTCAAATCTCTAGTCATTGATTTTGTTCCAGTCGCATCAAGACATTGAACACGAAATTATAAGCTTCATGTACTGTACTGAGAAGTGAAGACATTCAGATCAATTTTAGAAGTAGTTAAAGTATAATAATATTCATTTTGGTAGTTAGACTTTTGTTTAGACTCAAACTTACTCGAGTTAGTTAAGCGCATGAATTCAGTCAAGTCTTTTGAAAGTGTGACATGAGTCAAGTCATGTCTTTTGAAAGTGTGACATGAGTCAAGTCATGTCTTTTGAAAAGCTTGAACACCAAATCACAAGTCAAGTCAAGTCATTGCTTTCAGTAACTCGAGTCAAGTCAAGTCTTTTGAAAAGATTGAACGCCAAGTCACAAATCAAGTCAAGTCCTTAATTTGGGTCAACACAACACAGCCTATGGTTAATCTCCGTTATAAAATTATCTATTCCCATCTCCATTAGTGTATAACATTTCTGGACAGGAAGTTAACTTTCAAAGCTACTTAATTATACTACGAAAATCAGCCAAACAAGTCTTTTATCTGGCTTTCCTGAAATCTTAATAATCAGACGCTATCTTGCGAGAGCACTTCCTGTCTTTTTGGATTTGGGTCAATAATGATTTATATCAGATGGATATTGGCCATGTTATACAAGGGTGTTGTATTCACACCTATTTACTCACAATAACAGAGATTAAAAGCTTCTATCTCCATCTATAAACTTAGGCCATGTAAAAAAATAAAATAGTTTTCTCGTCCCCTCACGCTCCATTTTTCAGGAATTCTATAATTTTCTTTTTTTCCCTTTATTCTTTCCATAACTTTTTTGTTGAAATATTTAGAAGGCTGACATCTTGGTAATATATTTACTTTAGTCCAATGAGCATTAAAGCAGGTTTTGTGTTAACCCCCCCCCCCCCCCCCCATCATGAAATAAAAAGATTTTAAGAAGGCCTCATGCTCTTCAAGTTACGCAACCAATCATGCAATACCACGCTGGTAATGGGGATTTTACATTGTTTACTAAAAAAAATAGTTAGTTTTTATTTTTATTTGGCCTTAACCGCTTCTTTTTTCCCTCAACAAGAATAGTGGTCATCCATGTGTCGGCCATATGTGATGCAGTGCTTCAAAAGGGGGGACTTTGCAGGGTAAGTCAATTTTGAGTTTATTATGTGTGCTCTCAGAGCATTATCCAAGCTTTAAAATGACACCAAAAATATATAAAAATTGATCAAGGCATTCTGATTGTACAAGTGAAAATGTCTCATAATTTTTTTTTTTTTTTAATATTTTTTTTTCTGTCCGTTTTCATCTATATCTTGAAACACACAGAGCCGCAAAGTCCCCCCCTTTTGATGTGCCGCATCACATATTTGCGGAAACTAAAGTCTGTTTCTGAATTTAATAAGACCAACACCACATCTACATATCGTCAGCCTGCTTCGATAATTGCCTAACTCATTTTTTCTAGTTTTGAGAAAACAACAAAAATAGGAAAAGTGAGTTAGGCAGTTATCGAAGCAGGCTGACGATATGTTAAATAGCACCATGAATAGTACAGGTGAATTCCAACAGGAGCAGTAACTGTTGGGTAGAATTAGGTTGGGGATATACCTAAGTGAAATGTGGCTTGTCATAGGCCTAATACGAGTTAATATGACCCATTTTAAACATTTTACATAATTATTACAATCTGCCTAACTCACAATGCTGACTTAGGCAGAATTGCAACTGTGCATTTATCAACACTTTAGATTTGTTAACGACTTAGATATTATTATAGCATGTGCATAATGTAATGAAGTCATGATTTATGCAAAAAACTCAATTTCGCTGAAAAGTGAGTTAGGCAATTATCGAAGCAGGCTGACGATATGTGACCAACCCATATGTTAACGGATACTCGTTTCAATAACCCCTCAAATGTATAGGTCATTCTTTGAACAGTAACGCTTGTATTGAAGTTCGTGCAATAAATTGATCTCTGAACAACGAATACTACGGGAACGAGAACCTTTTGGTACGGACCCGCAGGAGTAAAGTGGATTCTTTCTATACAACAAGATTTTGCATTCTAAAACTATCTGGCTACACATCAACACTATTTGTGTGCAAGGTAAGGCCAAAAAAAGAAGAAGTTGTGTTGCCCTCAGCGACTGACCCTAAAATCGTAAAAACTAGGGTCACATTTTTTTTTTTTTTTTTAGATTTAAATTTGATTAAAAAGTGTCTAAATGTTACTATTTCTTGCTTGAAATGAATAAATAAGCCTAAATAAAAGTTTTTTAGACTATTGTCACACTAGAAACATTAGTTAAATTGACATATGGACAAATACCAATTTTGTCTTGACATAAACGGTATCTTTTTCAGCCAAATAAATTGGGGGAAAAATGAAGAAGAAAAAAATTGAAGAAAAAAAAAAATTCTAACTGACCGACTCGAATTAAAATGTTTGGAACTTGAGGACACAACCTTTTTTTGTGCCTAATTCTGGTCAGGATAGAGAGATTGGCTACGGAGCAAATTGATTCAAATAGGATATCTATCCCATAACATCTCGACCACTGTATATCCTGTTACAATTTATATTATATTGCGACACAAATTGGTGGAAAATAACGTCAAAATTGTGTCAATGCGAGCAGGAAGATGAGAATGTACTTTTTTAGCCTTAAGGGAAGTGTCGACCCAAAATATATGAAATTTATCAAGCACTGTAACTTTTAAACTAATAATGTAATGTACATAAAACTATACAATTTTTCTAATGAAATGAGTCGGAGAATCTATTTTTGGTATTAAATTTCACAAAAATAATGATTGCTACATTTTTGCCCAAAAATCACTTTTTGGGCGCCAACATTTTTCAGACAACCTAACAAAATTACTTTTTGATTAAAAATGTCAACATTTCACCAAAATCATCGTAAGTCAATTATCTAGGATCTGGGTTTTTTTTGGCTTCCAAAAAGTGCCAAAAATGTGATTTTTGAGATTAAAAAACATATTTTTGGCACTTTTTGGTCAATATTTTCAAAACTAAAAAATGTTAAGCGAAAAAAAAAAACCGATCCTAGATGATTATGTTCGGGTCGGATCACAGCTTTATAATTTTTTTATACGATGGATGATTATTTTCATTTATACTGGTGGTCAGGGGGAGGGGACTGGCGTGATTACTGGCGTGATCAACCGTTTGCTATCGTTGGATATAAATTTTTTTCACAACTCTTGCCGATTGTCATTTATGAAAATCACTTTATTGATTATTTTTCTTCTCTCAAATCATTACCGACGATTTTATTTTTAAAGTCAATTATATCGACATCCCAAAGTTAATATGTTAATGTCGAGATAATAGCCGATGTCGACATCGTCCATGTCGATGACAGCCCTAACATACGCACATACGAACGCACACACATTGACATGATTACAAAATCCCCATCTGGTTTTAAAACCGGGGGATAAAAATGAAGAAACAAAAGTTGTAGCAAATGATTTGATTGATAGCACTCTGCCATGGATGAATGATTAGACAAACAAAAAAGTTTGTCTCAAAAACAACTGGTACATGAAATAGACTTTATAGCAGCTACCCGGCGGCGATGCATTTTTCTTTCTTTTTCCTGTGGTTAATTCTCTGTAAGGCGTCGAAAAAACCCACCTCTGTTTAACGGGCGGATGAACCTGTCAAGTAGGGTAGGTCGGTCGGGGGTGGTTTTTTTAATTTAATTTTTAAAAATCTAAAATGTCACCAAAATCTGCAAACATTGGGAATTTTTCAACAGATTTTCGGCCGGATTTTACATAATTTGAGGGGAAAAAATGTCTAAAAATAAATTCTTGAAAAACGCAAAAAGTGGATCGACAAGCGAACTTTTGTTTGCTTGGCTGCTGTGATGTAAGGTGACATGGTCTATATGAGCAGCAAAATAAATGTCAGTGACTGACCAGTGAGGAAAACCACAAATCTAACAAGTTCCTGATATTACCTTGCCTAAGTCCTTGTTCATACTAGGCTACAGTCAAGCAACCACTCTCAAGGCCTGTAGATTATCAGTTAGAGGCACAACCATCTTAGGCATGACAGTGGTGTGTCCAAGGAGAGGGGGGGGGGGGGGGGGGGGGGGGTGTGGGGGGGGGGCTCAATACTCATTTGTTTGAAAACACACAATTGGTCAATGTTAAAATTGATCAATTAGAGTCCTTTCAACTTGGAGAAAATGATGGGGAAGTTTTATAACAAAGTTATGTAAATATTTTGAGCAAGGGGAGCTTTTCTAGGCCATTTAGACAGCTTCAAGGAGCTCTGCCCCCTGAACCGCCACCAAGGGCTCATTCGGGTGGGGAGGGGAGAGATAACAACCTCCACCACACTTACAGAGTTCCTGCTAACGCCACTAAGTCACGATAAAGACAGGTGTTTTTTTGTGTGCAACCAGCTGTAAGAATAGACTTTTCTCTCCACTTCCTTTCTTAATTTTGCATTTTCTTTCACATCTGTCCCCCCTTTTACTCATTTATAAATTAGGTCATTATTAAAGGCATCGGATCATTTGTTTGTATCGGCTATTGATATTGACAAATCTGGATATGGTAGTTTTTTTCAGGATCAATCAGATTTTGGCAAACAAGATTAACTTTTTCATGGCCAAATTGAGGTTAAAGATTTTAACTGAAAAGTGCATATCATTTTTGCCAAAGACAGAAATGTTTAATTTCCTGAGGTTTATCTGCATTGCCTGTTTGAACTTCCGACCAGGAAAAAGGTGGGATACTTTTATTTTATCAATAGTTTAATCAAGATTAAAATTTGAAAGATTGCCACGTAATGGAATTGCGGACTGCACTCAACCTTTTTATAAACTCTGTTTGACTTGCTAAATGTTGTTTCCACTGACCATTTGAATAAATGTCTTAACCTAATTTTATAACAAACCCTATTTGGGGTCCAAATTGATATCCTATCAGAGGTCAACTATGGGTTTTAAAGCACCGCCCCCCCCCCCCCCCCCCCCCAAAAAGGGTGACTTTTTGAGCTGTTGCATCATGAATCTCACAGATTTCAGAGGATTCCTTCTTATAGAGGGGTGGGGAGGTGGACATGTCAGTCCCCCCCCCCTCCAAAATGAAATTCTCTACCTGACTCGAACTTGCTACTCCCTCTTTTCCCCCTCCCAATTCCATCCACCTACCCATCTTCATGATCATACATGACGTATGGATTAGTCTTCTTTGTATACCGTGTATAATTTCACTGTCACACAATCGAACAACACCCTTTGATACTTCGCTTTGCGAAAACCGCCCAGTCTGAGAATCGACCAATACACGGTCTACTTGCATTGGATTTGACCTTTCGACCTCCGTATACTGTTACACTATGCTACATCCAAAAAATGGATGAATATGTAATGAGGAATTTGTTCTTGTGGGGCTCAAAATTGACCAATGGCAGACATGATAAATACGAAGTATATGAATATTTATATACCGTCTTCACAGTAAGGGAATCTTGCTCACTTTGAAAAATTCAAAATTGATTTTCTCGCACTGTATAGCTGCCGTTTCAGCCTAAAATCACACTTTAGGAGTAATCTTTGACATTGGTCCTCGCCCAAAATATTTTCCTCAGAGATACAGCTACATTTCCGCATATGTGACTATTTCCATGCTATTTCCTATCTTTCAATATGGTGTAATAAAAAGCCTTTATACGTCCAACAGAGACAAATAATGTGATCAATTTTTACAATAGATAGAAACTCTTACACAGCCACAGAAATATCGCCTTCACATGTTTCTAGATATACAGGCAGCAAATTCAATATAAGCGCGTTATGAAGGGGTGTGATACTATTGTGACGCATAAAAAGCATCGTCCCTAGTAATCCCTAGTGTGCTTACAGCGCAGTTCTTTGGTAAATCCAATGCCAGTAGACCTTGTATTTGGTTGGTTCTTGGATGGGAAGTATCAGAGGGTGTTGTGTGACAGTGAAATTATACAAGGTATACAAAGTCAACTTCGTATGGATATACAACCCCACCACTGCTTGACCTTGCTTGCTGTTGCTGCTGCGTTGGTTTCACCAATCTTCATCCTCACTCCCCTCCTCCTCAACACTTTCCCCATTCCCCCTCCCAATTCGATCCACCTACCTATCTTCATGATCATACATTGCGTATGGATATACAACACCACCACTGCTTAACCTTGCTCGCTGTTGTTGTATTGGTTTCACCAATCATCATCCTCGCTCCCCTCTCCCTCACCACTCTCTTCATTCTCCCTCCCAATTCGATCCACCTACCTATCTTCGTGGTCATACATGACGTATGGATACATCACGCCACCACTGCTTGACCTTGCTTGCTGTTGCTGCTGCGTTGATTTCACCAATCATCATCCTCACTCCCCTCCCCCTCACCACTCTCCCCATTCCCCCTCCCAATTCGATCTACCTACCTATCTTCGTGGTCATACATGACGTATGGATACATCACACCACCACTGCTCGACCTTGATTGCTGTTGCTGCTGCGTTGGTTTCACCAATCGTAGTAAGGCTTCACAGAAATTCTGTCCCATCTCTTCCAACATCTGAGTTGTGATTTGATACCCCTACAGAAGGACGATACAAATACAATAGGGTGTTAATTTACACAAATCATTGACTGCCTGGCTTTTAATAAGGCCACGAAAATAAAACCCCTGTTCTACGGGCAAACGGACCTCTCAGGTAGGGACGGTCGGTTGTTTGTTGTTTTGATTTGGTGGATTTTCTGACATTTTCAATAAAAATTAAACAAATTTCGACAGAATTTCCAAATAAAAAAGATAAATACAAATGTTGCACAAAAATGGTAAACAAATTCCAAAATGTGTATTTAATTTGTTTCCTCTTTTTTCGCAAGAAAAAAAAAAAACTGCAAGTCACGACTTGCGAATCCCCCTGGCTGGGAGATCAACTAAATGAGGTCAACGGTCATATATGGGTCATGTTCCCCCGGTGTTCATGTTTCTTTTCTCCAAGTTTGAGGTCAATCGGTCAACTTTAACGATTTGACCTCTGGATGACCTTTGACCTCAGATGACCTCGGATGACCTCTAATTATTTTTTACATGTTCCCACAGTGTTCATTGCACAAATTAACCCCTTGTTGACCGTTGACCTTGGTTGACCTTGGTTGACCTCTAATGACCGTTGACCTCGGATGACCTCTAATTTATTTTAGACATGTTTCCCCGGTGTTCATGTTTCTTGTCTCCAAGTGTGACGTCGATCGGGCAACTTTTACGATTTTACCTCTGGATGACCTTTGACCTCAGATGACCTCTAATTTATTTTAGACATGTTCACCCGGTGTTCATGTTTCTTGTCTCCAAGTTTGACGTCAATCGGGCAACTTTTACGATTTTACCTCTGGATGACCTTTGACCTCAGATGACCTCTAATTTATTTTAGACATATTCACCCGGTGTTCATGTTTCTTGTCTCCAAGTTTGACGTCAATCGGGCAACTTTTACAATTTGACCTCTGGATGACCTTTGACCTCAGATGACCTTGGATGACAATTTATTTTAGACATGTTCACCCAGTGTTCATGTTTCTTGTCTCCAAGTTTGACGTCGATCGGGCAACTTTTACGATTTGACTTCTGGATGACCTTTGACCTCAGACCTCTAATTTATTTTAGACATGTTCACCCGGTGTTCGTGTTTCTTGTCCCAAAGTTTGACGTCAATAGGGCAACTTTTACGATTTGACCTCTTGGATGACCTTTGACCTCAGATGACCTCTAATTTATTTTAGACATGTTCACCCGGTGTTCATGTTTCTTGTCTCCAAGTTTGACGTCAATCGGGCAACTTTTACGATTTGACCTCTGGATGACCTTTGACCTCAGATGACCTTGGATGACCTAATTTATTTTAGACATGTTCACTGGATGTTCATGTTTCTTTTCTCCAAGTTTGAAGTCAATCGTGCAACTTTTACGATTTGACCCCATGATGACCTTTGACCTCAGATGACCTATGCAAATTAGACCCAAAAAAAAATAATCACCCGGTGTTCATGTTTCTTTTCTCTAAGTTCGACGTCAATCGGGCAACTTTTACGATTTTACCTCTAGATGACCTTTGACCTCAGATGACCTTTGCAAATTAGACCCCCAAACAAGCAGCTACAGTGTTTGACCATGGCCTACCTATCACTGAAGGTTTGAAGTCAATCCGTCCATCCTTTCAATAGATACAGCATTTGGAAAAAAAGGCTAACCAAAAGGCACACACACCCCCACATACACCCCTACACACAGACCTACGCACGCACAGACACACATTACATGATGACAAAATCCCCTTCTGGTTTTACAAACCAGGGGGATAAAAAGGGTCGGCGGGCCAGTAGAACAGGGTTTTTTTCTTTGAGGCCTAAGGGACATGGTGCAAAAAATTTCCTTATAGGTATGATATGTTTCCACCTAATAGTAGGCATAGCACAATGCACACACACAGAGTCTGCCACTGGGAGCATTACACCAGTGAACAACAACATATGAAAAGCTGTATTGCATAAAGCCCTACATCCACTTCTACCTGTTACTCATTTTGCATTATTGAATGAATGGCTATTCACGATGTGGAATGTGGTTTTGTATTGTTGCCTCAATTGGCGTGCATGGATGCACTAATCCAAGTTGTGAAGACAGCCATACAATATTTGGATTAATTAATCATGCAAAATGAGTAACATGTAGGAGTGGTCTGTAATCCCTTATGCAAAACAATCTTTTCATATAATGTATGCAGCTCCACTTTGAAAAACATCCCTATATAAAATTAATTTTCCTCACAGTAGGCACTCATTGTAGGGCAGTGAGCTTGCCATATATGGTAGTCATGACCTTGGACTATATAACCTTGATCCAGGTATAAATACTTATCATCAGGTTTTTTAGTTATGACTGTTTTTACCAATTTTTGAAATTGGCTTTGAACTTGAATATATTGGGCCGATTTAAATAAACCTAACCTGAGATATTGTACTAAACACTTCAATCAATTTAGTGATATGCTCAGTTTTTGCATCCTTTGAGTGCCTACTGTGAGGAAAAGACTGAGAATTTGAATATGGGTATTTAAGAAAAGGAAAAGCTTGTTTAATTTCTAAATCTATCAATATTTGTCAATCAAATTGGGTATACATGTTATATATCTATTACCGATCACTCTTATGATGGGAAAAAAATTGTTGGACATTGCTCATTTGCATATCAATGATTTGAATAGATAATTAGCTAATTTGCATATTTAATGAGCTTATGAAACTAAATTATAGTTTAAAAGATTGGGTATCGTACAATTAGCCATAATACCAAGTTTGATTGCAATACACCATTCACATCTGGATTTATAACATTTACGCATATTAATTAGCTGGACTTAGTCACTTTTTTGATTGCAGTCAGTAAAACTGGTCAAAATGACCAATTTCACTAGGTTATTTTAGCTTAATGCAATATAATTTTACCATATTTTTTAATTTAACATGGTATATAGATATTCAATTGTTAAAGAAATATGTGTAAATGGTGTTTTGAATGTTACATTATTAACAAATTGAGCTCTCTAAATCCTGATAAATTATATTTGTGGGCATTGTTACTGTTTTTGGCAGGTTTTCGGCCATTTTCCAAGTATCTCAAAACACCGTACCACAAGAATGCATTGACCGATTGTCATAATTCTTTTTGGAAAATAAATCTTTCATTGCAATCTTTCATTTGAATCCAATTTTGTACATGTCTCAATCATTTGAATGTTATGTGTGCTATGCCTACTAATAGTAAAAGGACAAGGTATGTTCTTGAATGCAGGGTTGTAGCTAGGCAAACTTTTGTGCCAGGTGGCAAAATGGCGAACGGAGGGAGCGAAGCGACCGGACGGGCTCAATATTTTGCTATTTGGTTACATAACTCTCGCGGCTCAGGGGCCGGGATGTTTTTAGGCTTTTTTAATGCACTTTGAGGGTTCCTGCCACATCATTTCTTGTTTTATGAGGCAGTTTAATGATTTTATCCACAAATGATTTTATCCCTAGCCCAGTGCCAGGCGGGCCCGCCCGGCGCCGCCTGGCGTAGCTACAACCCTGCTTGAATGTAACAAATAGGTTTTATTAACCATGGTCATCTAGGGGGTAAAAAGGTTGCCTCGTAAGAGTGGCAGGCAGGTAGGTCTTAATCAGGGACAGTGGGGAAATGGCGGTAAAGGTTCATGGCCAAGAGTCATTTCCTCTTATTATATCATGTTTCCATATATTAAATCTGATACTGATTGAAGATTCTATCACTCCTATAAGGGGTCGTCCATTATTGTTGCCATTTACAGTTACGTACAAAGCGTACGTAACAGGGGGAGAAGGGGGTAAAAATATGCGTAACTTAAATGTGATGCGATCTGTGAAAACCTGCCACATGGTGGCATTTTTCATATTGGAGATATTTATATCATAAGAAAGCTAAAACTGTGCTGATTACAGAACTGTTTCGATCATTTTTCTACGATCACTACAAAAAAAGTGAATGATGTTTGAAGAGTGAATGATGTTTGTGATGTCACCAAAAGCTACAAAACAAGAAATCATGAAAACAGGCCCAAAAAGATACATAATTCAATATAATAACATTATATGGTTATAAATCTAGAAAAAAGAAAAAAGTTTTTTTTATTTTTATTATTTCTATTTTACCCATAATCCCTAGTTCACATTTTGCGACATCCGACGGGTTTTCTCAGATCGCATCACAAATGGCGATCTTGAGAGGCGGGCATTTTTTATCAAGCCATGACACTTTTGCCATTCATTGCATACTGTACGTAACTCGAGGGGAGAGGGGGGTAAAAAGTTATGTTCGCTCTGTAGTATGTGAAAATGGCGATAATTTTGGACGACCCCTGACGATTTTAAATAAGAGGGATTTTTTCAATTTGTAAGTTGTCAGTGGACAGGAAAGAAATTCCCAAAGGGGTACGCTGTGTGTGTAAACCATGCATTTTGGAAAATCAGGCCTAGCTGAATTCTTAAGAGTAAGTTAAGATAATGCTGATTGTAATAATTTCTCGTTCATTTCTTTACAATTCCCACGCGTCCTATGCGACCAGTGCGTCAATGCAACAGTCGTGCAGTGCCAAGGATACCAGATGTTGATGGAATGCAGTATGTTGTAACACTGCCCACTGTGTTTGGGGTCTCGTGATAGGGTAGTGGTGAACATGGCCAGAAAAAAATAATGAATTATGCAACACTTGCCACGCATAAAGTAGGTAGGCCATAGGTACATGTACACGATACATGGAAAAGCATGAATGCACAAGCCATGCTGAAGACTTAACCCCTGGGGTCTACCTGCCTATCTTACAGTGGTTCTGATTGGTTTATTACAAGATGTACTTAACCCCCTGGGGTCTACCTGCCTATCTTACAGTGGTTCTGATTGGTTTATTACAAGATGTACTTAACCCCCTGGGGTCTACCTGCCTATCTTAGTGGTTCTGATTGGTTTATTACAAGATGTACTCATGAATAGCCAATTCAAATGCAGCTTGTAAACTGTTTCACTCCCATCTTAATCAGGGATACAATTATTCTAACAATGTCTCTCATTGGTGCAATAAATGATGTATCCATCTTTCTAACCAATCGGCCGGTAGTTCTCAGGCGGTTAACAGGCACATTTGTGGAAAGAATCTCAAAAACAAAATTGCGACTAACGAAAGTTACGATATCATCGCGAGTTAGTCAAGATCGTTAAATCCTGCAATGCTCGGATGAAATGATCAAGCTTGTTTTAACTGCAAATGTAGTTGCTTTTAAATATTAGTAGGGGTTGTTGGCGAACTCAGCTAGACGTTTAGAATTTAAACGGTCTTGATATCGATATAATGTCGATATCGTCCATGTTGATGACAGCCCTAGTGACGCGACATATGTGAAACGTGACTTGAGTATGCATTACAAGCCATAACTATCAATAAACACTAATTCAGCTAGCTATACATAATCTAAATCATTTATTACAAGTTGTTGATGACACAAACAATTATTTTGAAGTCTCATCACCGATGACTTTCCCCTCTGATCAATCACTTCACACACTGGTCACACTCATTCAATACTTGGCCTGTTTGAGAGGAAACAATTCAATTTAAAAACATTAAATGTCAGTTTCTATATAGCACTTTTCCAATTATGCTCAAAAGCGTGTACATTTAATCCGCTGCCACTATAGGATACATTAGTTCGCTTCACTTATATTTTGCTGCCTATCTTACAAATACTGATAATTGCGCATATTCCTAGACACTTGGATTGTGATTATCCCCAAACAGCTACCCATTTTCACATCTGGGTGGAGAGAGGCAAGTGAGGTAATGTGTCTTGCCCAAAGACACAACACATTGGCCACAGTGGGACTCGAACTCACATCATTCCGATTATGAGTGTGGTGCTCAATCCACTGGACCACTAGGACTACCGTATTATCCCTATTAAGCGCCCAGGACCTTATAAGCGCCCACCCCTTTTTCTCAGGTGACTAAAATATATACTAATTAACCGCCCACCTAAAAAATAAGCTTACTTAAAAATTACTCACATCACACTAAATCTCGGAATACAAATTGCTTGAAAATAAAGGGGAAATTATGGTTATTTTAACTTCAGACATACTTGACATATTGTTTTGTGTTCCAAAAGTGAACTTAAACCATGTGTTAAGCCTTTAAACAGCAACAGAAACCATCCAAAATACGCACGTTTCGTGTTTGTTGTCCTTCGTGGAGGCCGCCATCTTGAATTGCAAAACATCGTCTTTGGACGTAAAGGTTGCTGAATTTTGCAACCTTGATGGTCAACAACTTTGTAAATCAGTATACAAATAAGCGCCCACCCAAAATGACTTGGTTAACCGCCCTGGGCGCTTAATAGGGATAATACGGTACTTTGTATGACCGTGGGTAATTTCAATGTCACACAATCGAACAACACCCTCTGATACTTCCACATGCCAAAAACCGCTCCAATCCGAGAACCGCCCCATACATGGTCTACTGACATTGGATCTACCCAAAGGGACAATGCTTTTGATGCATAATTCACGTCAGGATAGTATCACACCCCTTCATATCGCGCTAACATTGAATTTGTCGTCTGTACATTTAGAAACATGTGAAGACGATATTTGTGTGGCTGTGTAAGAGTTTAAAGTTTATCGTAAAAACGATCAAATTATCAGTCTCTGTTCGGACGTATAAAGGCTTTTTACTACATGATATTGAAAGATTGGAAATAGCATGGAAATAGTCACATATGCAGAAATGTAGCTATATCTCTGAAGAAAATATTTTGGGCAAAGACCAATATCAAGGCTTACTCCTAAAGCTGCAATTTTAGACCAAAAGGTGACTATCCAGTGCTAGAAAATAACCATTTTGAATTATCTCAAAATTTGAGGAAGACAGTTTATAAATATTCATATACTTTGTATTCATCGTGTTTGCCATTGGTCAATTTAATTGATTCCCCACAAAACCCCACACGAACAATTGGCTCATTAAGCATTCATCCCAGTTTTTGGATGTAGAACAGTGTAACAGTATAAGGGGTTCGAAAGGGCAAATCCAAAGTAAGTAGACCCTTTGTCTTTTTCTGGGGTAAGATCAGAGGATGGGGAGCAGTTTGATGGGGCGCTGGGGAGCAGTCACAGTGAGTGAGCCCTCTATCTGTACATAAAAGGGTCTAACGCAGCAGACTACTGGACCACATGGGCCCATCTGGCAAACAATGTGATGTGAAGTGTGAAACGTGACATGAGGATATGGCACAAGCCATGAAGATCAATGACAATTGGATTCAGCTACATAATCTCAATCAGTAATTATAACAAGTTGTTGATGACACAAACAATTATTTTGATCACCGATGACTTTCCCCTCAGATCAATCACTTCTCACATTGGTACACTCATTTTCATTACTTGGCCTCTTTGAGAGGAAACAATTTGTGTTTCAACAAATCAGTGCCAGGCGGCTCCTTTCATAACTTATTTTAGATTATATTAATGAGAGGCATTTGAGACACGTCATTTTTGAAAGGTTTATAGCGACCACGAGAAAATTGAAAGATAATCAAAATATTATACATGGTATTCTTCATTGTAATCGCAATCTACTAGCTGAATTGGAACAATATTACAATCAAAACATTTGAAAAGAAATGGACTTTACAAAACACTACTGCATTAGGTATGTTGGTACACTAATAAGGTGTGCTACTACATAATAATAATAATAATAATAATAATGGTAATTTATAAAGCGCCGGTATCCGCCACAAGCGACGCTCATGGCGCTTCTCTGCATAACAACCAAAATTACATAAACACGAATAGGAACAAAGATGAGGAGAGTCACATCAAGCAAATGCTTCAGAGTACAAATATGTCTTCAAGTTTTTCTTAAAAATATGTACAGAGTTTGACAGTTTCACATATTCAGGCAAGCTATTCCATAGTTTCGGTGCTGCGACTTGAAAACTTCGCTGTCCCCACTGATGTTTAGCCAATGTTTCCTGAAGAAGACCTTGTTTTGAAGAGCGTAGCCCGCGATGCCCTGGCACATATGGTTGAACAAGTTCTGTTAAATAAGAAGGAGCTGCATCGTGTAAGATTTTGAAAATAATAAGGCATATCTTGTATTTCAGTCTCTGTTCAATTGGAAGCCAGTGTAGGTCCGCTAATACAGGAGTTATATGATCTGTTCTCTTAGTATATGTAATAATCCGGGCGGCTATATTCTGCAATCGTTGAAGGCGAGAGAGTTGTGATGTTGTAATTCCATATAGAAGTGAGTTATTGGAGTCAAGTCTGGATGTTACAAATGCATGAATGATGGTTTTAGCTGCATCTCTTGTTAGATGTTGACGGATTCTGCCAATGTTTCGTATTGAGCAGAAAGCAGCCCGTGATACTGCTGTCACATGGCAGTCCATTGTTAGATTGGAATCAAACATGACCCCCAAGTTGCGTACATTTGCAGCTGGCACTACATAAGATTCACCCATACATGTAGGCCTATGTACACTAATTTACAAGAAATGTACATTATAAAAACACTAATATAACAGGTACGCACAAAGCCTACACCATGAGAAGTCGTACACTAAACCTTATGATATACAAGAAAAACGCTCCATTTTGATCTAATCTTGAAAAGTCAAACTTTTTAGAAAAGGATTCAACTGACACACATGTTTTAAATTATGTGCAGACAAAAAATATCTTCCCATTTCATGCAATGCTTCGTGGGGTTCATACATCTGGGTCAGAATTGCCCAGGGGGTGGGGGAGGGAGCAGTGTTATAATGACATTATCTTTGATGGGAAGGGACCCACTTTTAGGGATGTTTTACCTCAACAAATGGCTGATTTTACTGTTTTTGTGGGTGTTTTTCTTCAATTTGAGGCAATGTTTAGGTAGGGTTTTCCAGCACAAATCATACCCTATGTTCAGGGTATATGTGATGCGATCTGTGAAAACCCTAAACATTTGAGATATTTATATCATAAGAAAGCTGAAACTGTGCTGATTACAAAACTGTTTCGATCATTTTTCTACGATCACTACAAAAAAGTAATGAGTGAATGAAGATTGTGATGTCATAAAAAGTTACAAAACAAGAAATCATGAAAACAGGCCAAGAAAGATACATAGTTAAATAGAATAACATTATAAGGTTAATTAGAAAAGTGACTTAAGTAAGTTTTTAAAGGTGAAATTTCATAAATGATGATGACACAAAGTATTGGAAATTAATTTTCTAAAAGAATCTTTAAAAAAAATCCCTACTTCACATTTTGCTACATCCGACGGGTTTTCACAGATCGCATCACATATTTGCAAAAGAATTGACACATTTAGGCAGCAGATACCTGTTTACTTTATATATGTGAGTAGTGAGTACCCCCCCCCCCCCCACCCCCCACACCACCACAGCCAGTACATTATAAAAACTTACCATTATGACACATTTGCACAGACTCCTGCGTAAACCTTAATCCAATTTAAACTCAATGAACCCGTCCTTGCATAACCTGACATTTATGTAACACTGTTTGTCTTACCAATACTACAATATACTAGCCTATTTGCTGCTTTAGTTTGAAAATAAAAAGATTTATTGAGGGATTTACAATCCAGGGATTTGAAATCCATTTTGCAAGGACTATACAAACAGTACATCGTGTTCCCCAAAAAAATTGGGTCCAGAAATGGGCAAACTGATAATTTTTGTAAATAAGGTGAATTTCTGATTGATATTTCACGGCTAAGAAGTGAATGTATTCGTCTTACTGTAAAACAAGTTAATTTCGCGGCGACTTTTTTTCGCGAATTGCTAATCATCACTTCTTTCGCGGTAACTTAATTTCGGGAACTTGACATTTCTACCACTACTGTCATCTTCACACACATCAATTTGCGGCAAAATAATTTCACGCATTTGAGCCTCTCGCATTAAATTGCTCGCGAAATTAACTTGTTTTAGTTTTACAGTATCAGTATTTAAATTTTAAGGAAGTCTAATGCACACAGTTTTAATGTAAACACAGTTTTGAAGTGAAGCCTGTCTCAAATCAGTCAACCCCAGTTTTATATGGGGAAGAGGCAGGGTTCATCCTCTGTTTAACTTAAGCAGGCAGACCGCATTCGACGGCTAGCTGCTTCCGTTTACTAGACTCGTATGCATAGAATTTTGCGAAGTTTCACAACTCATGAATATTAATGAGTTTTGACATGAGCTTCATTTCTATTTTTTATCACCCATTAAGATAGCTTTTAATACAAATTATGCCCCCAATATGATAGCTAAGATGTTTCTGTCAACTTTTTTAATCCAAAGAAGCAAATTTTCGTTTGAAAAAGGATTCAATTTTAATTAAAATCACGACCGTAAATTTCAAGTAAGCTTCCATAATTTAACCCGTCGTAATTTCGCTTCAAAACATACCTTTTTTACTTTAATCCAAGAAGCCAAGCTAAACACTTGGTGTAAAAATATGTTTTCTCTTTGAAACGTATGGTCATTATTTTTCATGTCCGTTAAGACAGGCTAGAACTAGCACTTTGTAGCGTTTTATTGACGAGGTAATCATCCATTTTTTATTCTGGTTTGTTGACGAAATATCTGGCCTCCGATTGGTCAATCCGGTCAATCTTGGGTCGGAGGTCAAATTACGTAAATCAAACAAGAATGCCCTTTAAAATATTTCCTTTTAATATTACATGTATTTTCCATTCACAATACTGTTAATAAGTTATTTGCCTTGGAATAAATAATTTACAATGAAAACTTTTAATAATAATTATTTATACCCGCAAAAAAGGTCAGATTTTTAAAGGGTATTTTATTTTATAAAATAGGGCGTGCATTTGTATGAATGAACTGAGAAACCTGACTCATTGATTTTGAATGACACGACACACAGAAAGAAAGAAATACTAGTGGAGAAGTGAAAGGTGAAAAGAGACACAAATTTAAAGAGATTTCTACCTTTTTTGGGGGGGGGGGGGGGGGGGGGGGCAACAATTTGTTATCGGGACTGGGCTGGGAATTGGATCTGGACTTTATTTTTCTTTCTTGCTTATTTTTTCCTTCTTGAAAGCGGCTTTTTGTACGCCTGCGCCTCTTTTGAACGCCTGCGCATCTCTTGTACGCCTGCGATTTTCTTGTACGCATGCAGCTTTCTTGTACGCCTGTACCTTTCTTGCACGCCTGCGACTTTCTTGTACGCATGCGGCTTTCTTGTACGCCTGCACGTTCTTGTACGCCTGCGACTTTCTTGTACGCCTGCGACTTTCTTGTACGAATGCGGCTTTCTTGTACGCCTGCGACTTTCTTGTACGAATGCGGCTTTCTTGTACGCCTGCGGCTTTCTTGTACGAATGCGGCTTTCTTGTACGCCTGCGACTTTCTTGTACGAATGCGGCTTTCTTGTACGCCTGCGGCTTTCTTGTACGCATGCGGCTTTTGTTCTGCATAGCCTATAGGTCTGATATAAGTCCATCCATGATACTACTACTAGTACTAAGTAGAACTGTAGCCATACTGCACTGTGACTGTACGTGTAGACCGTGTGCATGGTGTGTGTAGTATTCGATACCATCGCTATAATACAATACATGTATGCGTATAATAGTCGCACTCGCAGCACGTAGTACTGAAATCACGTATTTTCGATGGAAATCGTGATTCAAGCAAATTATAAGCGGCTCAGTTTAGCAGACATTGTTGACAATCTAAAACTTAATCCAAAGGCAGACATAGACAATCCGATAGGAAATTTTCTCCTCTACATGAATATCGCCGTGAAATTCCTCGAAATGTGTTAAGACGACCTGGAACTAGCAACTTTTGGAGTCATTTTACGAACGATTATCTACTTCCGGTTGATAATTTTGCGCTAATAACCATGATGAATTTAAGAAAACGAAGGATTAATGTGGATAGAAACCTAAACAATTATGCTCTCTGAACACTTTACTTTCAACATTTCGCCATTTTGTATCGATTACGTGGGTCACGTGATCATTATCAATAATTTGGTAGGGCTTCTTTCAGGTCAGAAAATTGACCTCGTCCTCATTTCGCGGGTCAAATCGGAAATCTCGCGAAAAACGAGGATTGTAAACAGGGAACGAGACCTCATTAACTGATCGAATGCGGTCTGCCTGTTAAGGACTTCTAAAATGCTTAAATAAAATCAGCAACACATCAATTCAATATATGTTTTTTTATAAAGCTAATTTTTTAAATTGTGTTAATTTAAAAGGGACGGGACACAAAGTAGCGCTGATTTTTTTTAAATTTAAATAATTTATTTTTACTTCAGAATTCAAGATTAACATTAAAAATTACCATTATTGTTGTTTTTACTCACAAAAACACAGCTCAACTTGATTAAAACAATACCATCGCTATTTATTGAACCTTAAAACGTAAAAGCATAAAATAGCTTGAATTACGTCCATAGCATTTCAATGATAGTGACTTATAGAACCAGGAATGTCATCGATCTTGAGACTGGACTTAACTTCAGTTATGATTGGTAATGCTGCTGCCTTAATATGGTTTGGTTTTCAAGCTTTAATTTCATGTTTTCTGTTATCTTGATAGTGCCCAGGGTTGTCACTTCACTGCAAGAACCAGCATTCAGACTGACTAACCGGCACTCAAGGGGAGAAGCTGCCAGAAGCTGTGCATTTTGCCTCTCGTAACTGATGCTAGAAAATGACCCAATAGATAATTTATATGACAATTTAGCTGGCACTAAGACAAGTCTAGTGACAACCCTGACACTGACTCATAGACACAAACAGATACCATGGTTGGAGTAAACAATAAACAAATGGGTTACTTCTCAGACGCAAATCTGCAATAACAGGATCCCCCCTTCCCCCCCCCCCCCCCCCCCCCCCCTCCCCACCACCGACCTTTGATGCGCCAATTTCTTTTTTAGGAAGACAGCGGCGCCTGTAGTTCCTATGGGTTAAATGTCAATTTGCTTCTTTAAAAATAGTTAATTTTACCCCTCTACTTTTCATGACAGGGTGAATAAAAAGAATTAATGTGCACTCATTCAAACACCCTTTTGACCTTGATGTGTGCGATGTCAATTGCTTCTTTCTTCTTGTGTTTTTTTTTTTTTTTTTTAAATATAAAATATTGAAATCCTTGTAAAAGTGACCTTTTGTATTTAAAATGATGTGATCAATGAAAATCTGAAAAATTGGGAGAAATGTTGGGATTTTTTTAAAAGATTTTTTAAGATTTTTGTTTTTCTAATGCGCATCAATAAACTAACGCGCGTGGGAGCTTTGAGACAAATGATTTGTTTAATTTAGCCTTACAGGGTGAATACAAAAATTAATTGTGCACGGATTGAAACGACCCTTTGACCTTGATGCGTGCATTGAACCATGAAATTGTTGTTGCCTGTATAACACGTATCTTAAATCTTGTTCATTTTCTTAAAAAATAAAAGCAATCGACTGAAATATAAGCAAAATGTGTCCAGTTTTGTATGCAGACCCATTCACCCTGTACATACCTGGACAATGGATGTATGCCTAATCACCACTTGCATACATACACTGTACTAAAATGCTGAATAAACCAGTAAAATGTCAGCAGATGAGAATCCCTTGTGTGAATTAACCAGGTCTTTTACCATCAAATGATACGATCAAATCAAGAGTCTATATACAACCCAGTTTTGTGAGGTCATTCCACTACGGGTCTCTATTGGATAAGCCTCTCATGATAATTGCCGTATGCACGCGATGTTCTGAATGTTACATAAAAATGTCATATACAACATGATGACTTGCCAAAATCAAATTGATGATACACACTAGTGTGAAGTGACTCACAGCAGCTATTACTGATATGGGTTTTTGCACTGACAAATCAAGGTTCTAAATAAAGAGGTAAAAAAAAGTAAGTCCCCCCCCTAACATTTGATCACGTTTGTTTGCATAACTCTACACACAATAAGACGTTTTGAAATATTGAAACACTTATAAAAAGAAGAAAACCACTTGGCTACCTATAGAAAGGTTCCCCATTTCAATATCATTATTACTTTTCCCAACATAGTCGCATTTCCCCAAAATGATGTTTTCAGAAAAAGTGGCACTTTTCAAAATCTTATGCAAGAAAGTTACAAAAATGTCTCCAGTGCTGTTTAAAATTATTTTCAATTAAAAGAAAGTTTTTTCTTTCTTTAGCTGGTCCTTATTTGAAATTATGAATAAATTGATTTCATTTCGTGCACGACTAGCCAATAGTGTCCACCATTCACGTCAATAACTTCCCTGTATCGTTGAAAGTGCCACTTTTCTGAAAACATAATTTTAGGGAAATGTGACTGTTTTGGGAAAAGTAAACATGGTATTGAAAAGGGAAAACTTTGTGTGGGTAGCCAAGGGTTTTTCCTTTTCGTAAATGTTTTAACCTCTCAAAACGCCTAATTGTGTGTGGATTTATTCACACAAACTCGTATAGAATCTTGAAAAGTGCCACTTTTTTTTTTTAAACATCATTTTGGGGAAATGTGACTATTTTGGGAAAAGTAATAATGATATTGAAATGGAGAAACTTTCTATAGGTAGCCAAGTCTTTTTGCTTTTCAGAAGTGTTTCAATCTTTTAAAACGTCTTATTGTGTGTGGAGTTATGCAAACAAACGTGGTAAAATTTTAGGGGGGGCTTACTTTTGTTGACCCCTTGATATCCACATGCTGCCAGGTGCTATCTGTAGTCATGTGTCAAACCATTGATATACTAAACTACTCACGGCAGCTTATTTTTGGATCGATTCTTGCACCAACAGATCCATAATTTTTACAGCTATACAGGGTGTCCCAGAATTATTTATACCGGGAAAGGTTAGTTAATTAGCTATGAATACCATTGCTTTTGGTCAGTATGCTTAGTAATTCTAACATCTACTTCCTGCTTGGGGATTTTAAATTTTCCAAATCGGACATGTCTGACAGAAATTATGGACTCTTTTGTAAAAATGGTAAATTCCAAGTTTGACCAAAATTAATTCTTTTTGAAACTCATAAATTTATTGTCCACATGCGGCACAAAGCTCAATTGAAATAATTTGCGGGTAATTTCAACAACAAAGCTAATAAATTTCAACTGTTTGTGACTGTTTTATGAAGCAACATTTGAATGGATTTATACCATACTTTCTTTACGAGGAAATTTCGTAGTTTGGTGTGAGTTTTAGCAATCAATATACACTGAAAGTGAACAACAGGTTTTCATAGATTTTCAATGATGTCATGCCATATCCGAACGGATAAAGAAATCTTGATGTCATAGACAGATAAGTAGGAAACATGTTCCCCATATTGTATTGCAGATATTAGATTTGGGCTGCAATGTTCTTGTGTTTTTTCATTTTAAAATATTTTTCATACATGTATATACACCATTTTGGGTGTCTTTTGAGTGTTTTTTCATTTATTGGTCATACATACAGGGTGAGTCAAAAAGAAGTTTACCCGGATTGGTGATGTTTTAAAAAACAAACAAATGACACTTGAGAGTTCAGTAAAGCATATATTTAACAAGCATTCTCTCCTGCTTATAAGGAAAAAAGAATGACACAAATTGATCATTGCTAAGAGGAGTTATGCCTATTTTAATAAAGGTACTCATTTTGCAAGCTGTCCACGGAATACTTGACAAAACAAATGTAAAGTAAGCATTCCATGGACAGCTACAAACATGAGCGCTTTCAGTAAAACAGGCATAACTTCTCTTAGGAATGATCAATTTGCTTCATTGATTTTCTCTAATAAGCAGCAGAGTATGTTTGGTAAATAAATGCTTTACTGAACTTTTAAGTTTCATTTATTTGTTTTGAAAAACCTCACCAATCTCTGTCAATAGGGAAGTACGCAGCTAAAATGCATACTTTACATTTGTTTGGTCAAGTATTCCGTGGACAGCTTGCAAAATGAGTACCTTTATTAAAATAGACATAACTCCTCTTAGCAATGCTCAATTTGTGTCATTCCTTTTTCCTAATAAGCAGGAGAGAATGCTTGTTAAATATATGCTTTACTGAACTCTCGAGTGTCATTTGTTTGTTTTTTAAAACATCACCAATCCGGGTAAACTTCTTTTTGACTCACCCTGTATACACCATTTTGGGACACCCTGTAGTTGCAAGATTTAGTGTTTCAAAGCAATATCAACTTGATGACAACAATATTCATGACAAGTTTATGTGGCAGGTTTGTAGGCAGAGTCCTGCATCACTAAACAGTTACACCTTGATAATATTATGTAATTTTCCTTATCTAATACTACCATGGCATTGCATTTTAGTACACCCGTCTGGTTCGAATCCCTTTGGACCTTGCAGTAGACATACCCGTGACACATGACCAATGTTTGAACCACTTAGACATATGTTCTAAATTGCTGTAACATTCACATTTACCAGGTACCCATGCAAGATGCTATAAAATCAAGGGTTTTGTGCGTCCTATGTTTAATAGCTGCCAGGTGTTACATGCAATGTATTCTGTATGCTGAGTAATTGGTAGAATCCTAAATTCAACTCAGAGCAGCTATTGCTGACAATTTACACTTTACACTGACACCATGTGATGTTAGATGGCACTATCTGTAATAGCTGCCATGTGTTACATGTCATGTATTCTGTATGCTGAGCAATTGGTAATAATCCAAATTCAACTCAGAGCAGCTATTGTAGATATATGGTCTTTTTACACTGACACCTTGTTATGTTAAATGGCACTATCTGAAATAGCTGCCATGTGTTTATACGTCTGGTTCTACAGTCATCAAAAATAGTAACTTACCAGGTTAAATGTGCTTATGACTCTAATAAAAGTATTACTCCTACTTTAACCCCTGGGCACTACGGGCCTATCTTACAGTGGTTCTGATTAGTTTATTGCAATATATACTCATTTGAATAGCCAATTACAATGCAGCTTGTAAAATGTTTCACTCCAATCTTAATCAGGGATACAACTATTGTTAAAATGTCTCTGATTGGTGCAATAAATGATGTATCTATCTTTCTGACATATCGGCCGATAGTTCTCAGGGGGTTAAAATAGCAAATTATAAAGTTGTTGAGAAATTTCCCCTCTTTAATTTGAGATATCGTGTGTGAAGAACGGTTTGATATCAAGGAAGTTACAGCACCAAAAGTAAGATAAAGTAAGGTTTCCATTTTCATTTTTTTTGCTTTTCTTACACACGGAGTCAGTCAGGCAAATTATTGAACAGACTTGTTGTCAACTGGTGATGCATGCGCAGGTCGGATAATCGGCCGCATTGTTACGATGGATCAATATGGCACACACACGTTACCTGTCACTCTCTCCCCCGTGTTGAAATGAAAAATGCGAAAATGAAAATCAGACTTTACCTTACATTTCGGATTGAAACTTTCTCTGTAACCATTCCTAGCGTGCAATATCTCAAAATAAAGAGGAGGACAACTCTGAACAACTTAATAATTTATAATAAAGTTACACTTTTAGGGTTATCAGCACATTTATTACCCAGTAACTTACTTTTTGATGACTCTATGTGGTGTGCTATTGTTACAAAAACTCAATCTAGCAAACAGCAGCTACTGCATACAGAGCCCTTTAAGCACTCAATGATGTTCTGATTTAACACACATGATACAATGAATCATACTATAATACCATTTAACCTAGATTTCTGGACATGATTTTGGAAATTCTCGGCAACAGTTACAAAGAAGAAGAATTTTAAGCAGTTCAACATGCTTGGTAACATGGCCAGGCCCACAGGGGGAATGCAAGCCCTGTAGCAGGGATTTACTTGTACTATAATTAGTTATCATTATCATTCTTTTTACTGTGAGGCTTTTACGACAGGTATTCATAATATAGGTTAAGAGTTTAACGAGTTCAACTTTTCATATTACTTTATTTCATTGTGTTAAAAAATATATAAAAATGGGGGAGAGGGGCAGAAGAAAAAAACTGGGCTATTCAAATTCAGAGTAAAAATACCATGAGACTACACAGACGAGTGACTCTAAGGCTAATGTCAGTTGAATGATGTTTTTTAAATTAAGTCTAAATTTGGCACAGTTTTTATGGGTTGTGAGTCTTCAGCTTTCCCCCTCCTTGGTTGAAAGATTTCTGTATACATGTACACTCCGATGTCTATATACAGCAATAATATGAAGACTTGAGTCAATGACTTGACTTGAATTGGAATTAGGTCACCATTTTTAATTGCTTGACTTGAGACACTTAGGCTATATTAAAAAAAATCTTTTGTCTCAAAGCTCTTCAGTTTTTCCAAACCTAATGCGGAATGCATTTTTTTTTAAGGTTTTTTTTTTAAATATAAAATATTGAAATCCTTGTAAAAGTGACCTTTTGTGTTTAAAATGATGTGATCAATGAAAATCTGAAAAATCTGTGAAATTTTGGGATTTTTTTTTTTTGAAAAAAAAAAAAATCTCTTTCTAACGCGCATCAATTAACTAATGCGCGCGGGAGCATTGAGACACAATGATTTTTGTAATATAGCCTTAGAATAATGATTTAACTTGACTGGTGACTTGGTTTTAAAACTTTTCAAAAGACTTGAGTTGACTCGAGTCACATATTCAAAAAGACTTGATGTGAATCAGAGACCTTGTGCGAATAAATGTATCCCTAATAAAGATCGGAGTGAAATGTTTTCAAAGCAGTATTTTAATTGTATATTCAAATGAGTGCAACTTGTAATTTACAAATTACGGGCACTGTTATACAGGGTGTCCCTAAAAAAGAGTGCATGTATGTGTTCCACATCATTACCTTAATTGATTATTTAGTATTTGGTTGTAATATAATCTTAAAGATAATTTAGTTGGCTTTCTAATGCCTTTGATATGATTGTAAATGCTCTGCTCGATCCAAAGATATGCTTGGTCAATCACAGGCACTTAAAAACTGGTTGTGTCACATTTTAGGGGAAAAAAGTGCTTGTGAAAAGAATAATTTTGCTCAGTTAATTATCAATATTTACTAGTTGACGTTGAAATGAGCTTCAAGATGACTAAATTACCTTTCAAACGCCATATGTTTTGTCTCATTTGCTTTATCCTATCTAAAAATATGATTGATTAAATGTGACCACTGAAAGTCAAATGTGTACTATTTGTATGAAGAAATGTTTCAAAGTGTTAAACATAACAACAATTTTGCACAAGGACGATTTCTTTCAACAAAATAGCACAAGTTTGATTTTGTGTGCTCATGGTCAAACAAGCATAATTTTGGATAGACTAAAACAAATTTGACAAAACAAACTGCATACAAAGGTTATTTGGTTATTTAGTTATTTTGAAGCTGTACAAACACCAATTCCAAATACAAAATGTTTAAAGACGAGCATCTTTTTCTAAAAGGGGCACAAGCCTGATTTTGAGTGCTCGTTGTTGATCAAATATATTTTTAGATTGAGAATAGTAAACACAATCCAGTCAACCAGCAGGTGACACTCTGTGTACGGCAAGGTCGTTTTTTCTTTTCACGGGATGTAATTGCAATATGCAAGCTCCGATGATTTCCGAAATTTTCCGAATAGAAGAGCTCACTTTAGATCGCTTTCTCATAAAACCAGAATATGTATGTAGACTGTTTTATTCACAGTTGTTTGATTTATCATTTTCTGCTATCATTCATATCAGATATTGTACATTTATGACTGTATAAAATGATGTAATTCTTGATTTAAAAACGAGGTAAAATGATCATATTTATGTGATATGCGATTAAAAGCCCTGGTCGTGACCGTTTGAAGCATTTGAATATTAATTTGCTAACACAGACTTCAATTTGAAGCATTGATCTTTCATATAGTAAAAGATTAGAAGGGTTGAGAATAATTATCTGCTTCAAATATTCACATGAACTATACAGTTTTGGTGGAAAGATCGGAATTTTGCTGTGGTTCCACATGCTCTCTGTATAGACATAGCATATTAGGGATATCCATTTGAAATACATGCGTTTCCCGCAACAATGCATGCACGGCTGGTTTACTTTATCTTGACAGGACAATAGGTTCATCGATCGGTAACGCGACTTTCTACACAGAGAATGACAGAATGTGCAAAATTTGCCAAACTAAAAACTTTGTTTTCTATTTTGATAGAAGACTAGAGAGTATTATAAAGTATGTAGTGTGACAAAATATTGGAGGCATTTTCTTGTTTCCGTCAAATACTTGAAAAAACAAACAGTGGGTCGGCCGTTAAGAAATCAATTTTATTTTGCTGAATTTGGGATAAAATATGATTGGGTCGGAGGGTTTTGAATGGTCGGTCGGGAAACCGGAAACCACATTTTATTTTTGCATGGCCAAACCGGAAATAGAAACGGTTTCGTAATATCCACAATATTGAATGAAATCGGCTGGATTTTTTATTTGTTTAATGCCGGTAGCTAAACACCCAAATATGAAAATCACTATGAAAATCACTTTTCACACAATTAGGCAAAAAATTACAACGAAAACAAAAGTCTAAAACGCAGCTTACTTTACGATGCAACATCACCAATGCGATTTCTGTCTATTTTCCTTTGGCAACTATATGTAATTAACAATTTTGTTAGTGTTTGACCTCTTGACCTAACGCTTGCGTTCACAAAGGCCTTAGCTACTGTTAGGTAGCTAAGCCAAAAAAAGGAAGCAAAAGAAGTACAGTAGAAGAAAATTCATATAATATAAATATACCTACAGTGAAATTGACAAAGCAGGTAGCATTACCCCGAACCCACTTGACTTAACGCAGCGTGAACTACATAAGTGGGTATAGAAAGAAAACCCCGTTAATTCAATAGATAGGTCTGCAAACGCTTAAAACATTCCTCAAGTAATTACATTAATTGAGGATACACTAAATTTGTGTGAAAAAAATGAAGTCAATATCATTTTCTGTTTGCCTTTGGTGAACCTTTTTACCCGTGCACCCATTTCACACGTTTGTCCACGAGATACACAAAATATGCATCAGATCGAAAAATGTGTCTCTTATTCAAATTTGGAAACTTGAGTACATTTGTGATGTTATTGGAATTTAATGCATCCTTTCTTGTTTGCATGTGAGTTAACATAATCAATTGACCGTAACCATGCTATGAAATTTTTATAATGTTCTAAATTGTAAAAAACTGATATTTTCCAAATGTTTGTTGGCGGGATATTCAAAAATGAAAATGCAATGTGTGCAATTTCAATTGAAAATCACTGTGCTCGTGGACAAACATGTAAATTTGTTTGTGCAGCAAAGAGGGTCGCCAATGCCAAACGGACAATGCGATCGACTTCATTTTTTTCACAAAAAGTTAGGATTAAATCATTTTTTTCACAAAAAGTTAGGATGTCATTCTTGCAACGTTTAAAAAGTTTTAAAATTCATTTTGGTTTTGAAAACAAAATAGTTTCTTTCCACTATTGCAATTTTTTTGACTCACCCTGTATTGTTGTTTTACCATTGTATTGTTAATGTCATTCTTGCTTCCTTTTGTATACTGTAAAAGCCAATATTTTCGCGCATTTTGATATCATAGACATTTCGAGAATTGTTTTTTTCGCGGGCGACCTTCTGAATGAACTGTATGAATGTTGAAAACAATATTTTCATGTGTTATAATTTTCAAAAATTTCAGCTTTTACAGTATTATGTTTTAGTCTTTGTCTTTATGTCCTTGGTTTGTAGGGTGCGGGTGTGGTGTGTGTGTGGAGGGTGTGTAGCCATATGAGGGTGTGTGTTGGGGGGGGGGTGTGTGGTGCGTGCGTGTGTGTATATGGATGTACGTATATCATCAATATTATTGTATTTTTACTTATTGCCTTTTTTAAATTCCAATTTTTCCATCGATGTGTTAATATTTTGTATATTACTAGTAGGCATAGCACAATGCACACACACACAGAGTCTGCCACTGGGAGAATTACACCAGTGAACAACAACATACAGTATAAAGAGCCTACATCCACTTCTACCTGTTACTCATTTTGCATTATTGAATGGATGGCTATTCACGATGTGGAATGTGGCTTGTATTGTTGCCTCAATTGGCGTGCATGGATGCACCAGGGGTCGCATTCTGACGCGTCTGCGCGTCCTGGACCTCTCACTTTCTTGTAGTGACGCGTCAGGTTTCAAATTGGAAAGACTTGCGGGTCCCGATCAAAATTGAAGGGACCCCTTTAATTTGACGATGTATGGAAATGGAAACCTTGGGAAATTCTGTAAATTACATATCCATCCTTATATACCTCACAATATAAATTCATTTAAACTGTCCGTTAAAAAGTAAAATTTTCAAAAACCCAAACTTCAGGACCCCTCAATTTCTTGGGGGACCCCTTAAATTTGTTTTTTGGAAGTCCTACGGGGTCCTGAAAAATGTCATGGGACCTCTCACATTTTTGATCCAGTGCTATCCCTGGGATGCACTAATCCAAGTCATGAAGTAAGCCATACAATATTTTGATTAATTAATAATGCAAAATGAGTAACATGTAGGAGTGGTCTGTAAGCCCTTTTGCAAAACAATCTCTTCATATAATGTATGCAGCTCCACTTTGAAAAACACCCCTATATAAAATTAATTATCCTCACATTGTCCACTCACTATAGGGCAGTGAGCTTGCCATATATGGTAGTCATGACCTTACACTATATAACCTTGATTCAGGTATAAATACTTATCATCAGGTTTTTTAGTTAGGACTGTTTTTACCAATTTTCGAAATTTGCTCTGAACTTGAATATATTGGGCCGATTCAAATAAACCTAACCTGAGATATTGTACTAAACACTTCAATCCATTTAGTGACATGCTCAGATTGTGCATCCTTTGAGTGGACAATGTGAGGAAAAGACTGAGAATTTAAATATGGGTATTTAAGAAATGGAAAAGCTTGTTTAATTTCTAAATCCATCAATATTTGTCAATCAAATTGGCTATATATGTTTTATATATATATTACCGATCACTCTTATGATGGGAAAAAAATTGTCGGACATTGCTCATTTGCATATTAATGACTTGAATAGATAATTAGCTAATTTGCATATTTAATGAGTTTATGAAACTAAATTATAGTTTAAAAGATTGGGTATCATACAGTTAGCCAGTATACCAAGTTTGATTGCAATACACCATTCACATCTGGATTTATAACATTTACGCATATTAATTAGCTGGACTTAGTCACTTTTTTTATTGCGGTCAGTAAAACTGGTCAAAATGACCAATTTCACTAGGTTATCTTAGCTTAATGCAATATAATTTTACCATATTTTTTAATTTAACATGGTATATAGATATTCAATTGTTAAGAAATATGTGTAAATGGTGTTTTGAATGTTACATTATGAACAAATTGAGTTCTCTAAATCCTGATAAATTCTATTTGTGGGCATTGTTACTGTTTTTGGCAGGTTTTCGGCCATTTTCGGAGTATTTCAAAACACTGTAACACAAGAATGCATTGACCGATTGTCATAATTCTTTTTGGAAAATAAATCTTTCATTGCAATCTTTCATTTGATTCCTATTTTGTACATGTCTCAATCATTTGAATGTTATGTGTGCTATGCCTAGTACTAGGTAATTTTAATCATGTGCGTATTTATCTCTGTACAGCGCTTTGGTCTTCTTTTTTTTTTTTAACTTTATAAATGCTGTTTAATAATAATAATAACCTATTGACTACACAATGGGGCAACAGTACAGTGAATGAAAATTTGAGTGTGTCAGTAACGGAGGGACGACCAACCACTTGACCTAACATCTTACCTTATAAGGTCCTTGATCCATCCCACAATATGTGCTCTCCATGGTATAACATCTGTTAACACCAATCTCTCTCCAGACCACTACTCGGGCGGTACCTTCTTTTGATTTTTCTACCACAAAACTGCAATTGCTTAGGGAGAAAGCTGGTGCTAACTGGCTTAAGAGTCTAGGCAGGGTCTGTGTACGGTTGAAACAAACATAGATGAAATGAACTTTAGGGGGGACTCAAGGACGTTTTTGATTAGATTTTTTGAAATTTGTGAGTGCTGTAATTATTGAACTATTAATCAAATGCATATAAAAGTATACATTTTTGGAAAGGAAATGGATCAGAGAATCCAAATTTGGTGTAAATTTTGTCCAAAACGTTGATTTATTGAGAAAATCACATATTTTAATCAAAATTTACAAAAATATTAGATTAGGTTATAAAAAAAAAATGTCCCTAAGTGAGTGTCTTTACATCATCATCAAACGATTTGGGCATTTTTTACTCAAAATTATTTTGTTAGCTTTGTTCAAAACATTTGGGTCAAAAAAGTGAATTTTGTGATTTTCTCAAAATATCAAACATTTTTTCTCCAAAAATGTATATTTGTATACACATCTGAGTCATAGTTCAATAATTACAGCACTCACAAAATTCCAAAAAAAACTTCCTTAAGTCCCCCCTTAAGCTTTGATTGGTGAATCTTTGTTACTATAAAAAAGAAATCAAAATGATGAGAAAATATTTGATTGCAGGTTTGGGGGTATAAGGAATACAACTATCAGGGGGGACACATGGTCCAAATGTATTTTTAAAATGTGGTCCGTCACCTAGCTTCAAACTTGGCCACTGCGGTGGGAATGTATCACACCATAGGGGTTGCCGCTCCCAAAAAACACTGTTTCAAATCCTGGATAGATCTCTGTGATCGATCAATGAGAGAAGGGGGCCACCAGCATAGCGATTTTGTTGGATTTTTGGATTATGCATGGTTATGGATAAATATTCTCTTTCTGGGAACTATTTTGATATGTGAATAATTTTCTGCGAGATAATTCTACGTACATCTTGCCATGTGCTAGGATCCTTATAGCGATGGACAGTCAATAGTGGCGGTACCAGCATCAAAATTGGGGGCAAGAAAAAAATCTGGGAAGAAAGAAAACATTTTGGGGACACGATACATGCTAAGCGTGCAAAAAATAGCTTCAAAATCTAAAATGAGTAATTTTGATGTTATCAGTCAACATTTTCCATAATTTGGGGACAAAACGGGTTGAGCTTGAGAATTCAGGCCTCAGAAGTGTGTCATTTATCCAACGTTTCTAACATTCTGAAAAGCCAGATAGAAATAGTACAAAGTCAAAAATGACTTCTGGAGTGAACTTATATGTAAACTAAATAATATAATTTCTTTCTTTTTTTGACCTACGATAACTTTTTTAATATCATGATTATTTTCTGCGACTGATGCGTTCCCGCAGATTTCGTAGCCCTGGTTAGGGTTTCAAAAGACGGCGCATGGAATTTTGAAAGCATTAACTGGACTAACTGAATGCACTGTAATTACCTTATAACTGGTGTCTTCTTTTGTATTGATATCTGCCGGTAGATAGGACATCGCTGAACTAATCCCATACAAGAATACATTCTTCTTACGTGAATGGCCGTGGAAGTCACAGTAAACCTATATACAGAATACAAACAGACATACACACCCTTGTTATTTGCCAGTCCAAACACTTTTACAAGTACCTTATTATACTTTTGTCCTCATTTTGTATATACACAGTAGAGTAATACTTTACTTGCTAAAAAAAAAGTGATTTTATTTCGAGAATAATGACTGCGTAACAACTGTTTTCGTGAAATTGTTTTGAAATCAGAGGTTTTTGTTCTGGTCTGAGGAATTGTTCCGAAGGGGCTGAGGGACAGTTTCAGTTTCAGTTTAGTTTCAGTTTTATTTACCAATAATACATATACAATAATTTTAAGTAAATACATTGGTGGGCTGATCAAAATTCCGAATGACCAGAACAACAACTGAGGATTTCAAATCAAATTCACGAAAACCGAAACTAATTGAATATTCAGTTTAGGGGCGTGAGGCTTTAATGTGATTGGTCGGTCAAAGAGCAAAACATTCAAACACTTTGGCGCAGTGCTTTCGGGCAATTATTAGTAACCTGCGCGTTTTCATCTAACGGTTAATTTTATTGGAACGCACTTGGTACGCAGCTATCGGGATTATTCATGAAGTAATGAATAAAGAGTAATAGACAGTACTTTGTATCAAATACATTGTAATATCATATAAATTGACAAAATATAAGTTACACTTAGATTGGGGGAATTGATCATCCTTGAGTATAATTTGTGCAACAAATATTCAAGGTTAGCGCCAGTATCAGGTTTAGGGTTAGGGCCCCTTCTTATGTTGTGCACAATACTAAGAAGTATACAATAGAGGATTGAGCAGGGGAGGGGGTGTATTTCACATAAAAGGTATATGGGTATGTGCTGTCTAATGGGTTGCTTTTTTGCAAACATTCTCCAAAAAAATGGGGTATGATTTGTTCTGGAAAACCCTTCACATGGTCCCAAATTGCAAGTAAAACAAACAAACATGGGTCCAAAATTTAAAAAACCTAAAAAAAACATCCACTTTTTAAGGTAAACACAAACACACCCCTAATAGTGGATCAGGGTTCATATCAATCAATCAATCAATCAATCAATCAATCAATCAATCACTGAAATTTATATAGCGCCAGAACCAAGAAACTTGTACCAAGGCGCTTTGGCACAATGTAATACAGAGAAAACTACTTTACAAAAGCATGTTCAAAAAGATGACATTTTAAAAGTTGTTTAAATATTTTGATGGAATCTGCATTTCTGATATGATCTGGAAGCCGGTTCCATTGACGAGGAGCATAGGATGAGAAGGCACGATCAGCAAATGTGATCAGGTGAGTTCTGGGTTCAACCAAATGTGGTGCAGAAGAGGTGGAGCGTAGACACCTGCGACCAGTCTGAACATGGAGCAAGTTTGCAAGATAGTCCTAGCGTATGAATGACTGTTTATCGCCAGCGGTACACCCAGAATATTATTTAAGCTATGCCCCCTCCCCCCAATATACAAATATACAAAATGTCAACAACCAATTTTACTCTATCTACTAATGCTAGATATCTCAGTATATGGTTGGATGTACATCGCACTTACCAATGGCACTCGATCTACTAAAGCTAGATATTGCAGTAATCCCTTTGTGTGGTATATGGTTGGATGTACATCGGGGTTTGGTTTAATCCACTGTCTATTCAAATCCTCACCACTCAGTGAACATCTATGACTGCAGGTAAATATTAAAGGGATCACAATAAATCAAGTTATACACCGTGACGAAAAGAACCTTGTTAATTATTCACCTGTGGAACTTTGTTTAACGAGTGAATAGCCTTCCACAAATCTTTAATTTAGCTTAGATTTCAAACAAATTAAAAACAAACAGGCCTATGTTTGTTATGCTTTGGTGGGGCGTTGATTTACTTTTTGCTGCAAAACATCAGAAAATACAAAGAATTACATAACAAGATTTTTTTTTTCAATCTAAAAGCCACGGCAAAAGGATGCAGTTGTCTCTCCAAGAAAAAGTTGAGATCTTAATACCAACAAAAGAAGCTTATTGAATGCTTAAACGTGACACCTTTGTGCTCAAGAATGGATACAGCTTTCTGATTTTATGAAGAAAAATTACAGTTAAATAGTCTTTATTTTCTTTATTTTGCCATGCCTAATTCCATCAATATCTCAATATGCATTTCACCTACAACTGCACCCTTTTGCCGTGGCAGTACACATGTATTCTTAAACAGTCATTCGTACGTTAGGAAATACAACACCCGGTTACTGCTTTGTTGATAAATTTACAAGATATTTCAATTTACCCTGGTCTTTTATCAAGCCTTTCTTGAAAACTTTTATAAGAATGGTCTTTGAAGAAAAGTATTCCATTCATAAACCCCCTTTTCAGATCAAGGATGGCCCTCCCATACAAAACATAATCCAGTGCCTCAACCCCCCCCCCCCCCCCCCCCCCCCACCACCTAGACTGGGTCCCCGCGTCCCTCTTTATGGCCGCCATCTTTAAAAATGGCGGACCAAATATAGGGACTGGGAAAATAGTACGCCCAAAAGGTGTGCGGTTTGTCATGGAATTCCACGACAACTTTGCATATATATGAATGTACATATCAATACCGAGCATGCGCATTTGTACACAGCAACAACAGAAATACCACCTTATTGGTCCAATTCAAAGTGGCAGTGCATTCAACGATCGTGACGCTGTGCCACGGGGAGGCAAATCGTGCGACCTTTCGCGTCACGCGATGTACAACACCGTGTGAATCTATTGGCGCACTGTGGCATGACTGGTGCGAGAATATGCTCATGTATATTCAGCAGTTTATCAGCGCACACTTGTGGAACTGTATTTTTTCCAGTCTTGACATTTGAGCACCCCCGCAGGGGTCGTGTCAAAAATAGGAAGACATGAGGATCGAGTCTAACCCCCCACCCTCAATCTCCACCCCTTCCCAAAGTATTTACCTTCCATTGATGACTCCGTCGATATTCAGCATCGGCACAATCTTGAATATGAAGGTTTTGCGCAGCGCCTTCGCCGTCGGATGTTGGCTCATGAGAAACTGTAGGACACCTTTCATCACCCATGAACTGTTACTCTCTCCCGGGTGAACACGCGATGAGAGGAAGATGTATGGTCTAGATCCTAAACAAAATAATTTGAGTCAAGGTAAGGCGCATTGGTATGTGAAATGAGCTATGGCGCGTATGTCTACGCGCTGATTTTGATTTTTTTTTTTTGATTTTTTTTGTTGTTGATTTTTTGTTGTTGATTTTTTTGATTTTTTTTTTTTTACAAAATATTTTTTAAAAAAGGCCTCTGTAAGCTTGGATTAGCAACAACAACAAAAAATCGCAAACCTCATAGCCTTTTTTCTAAAAAAATAAATATATAAAAAATCGCACAGCACTTAGCTTTTTTGCCAAATGTTTCTGAGACAGACCTTCTTCTTTGTTTGGTCTAAATGTACTGCGAAATACAGGGTGGTTCAATTTTCTTTTAAAGCAGGGGTGTGATGAGGTGGGAACAAATTGCTGAAGATCCTGACCTTACGGCTGGGGGCACAGAGCTGGGGGCACAGAGCTGGGGGCACAGAGCTGGGGGCCCAGGGGCTGGGGGCCCAGGGCTGAGGGCCTGCCTTAATATCGGTGATTAGTTGTTTCGTTATATCAAAAAAACTTCCTTGACCCAATGGTATTTGGGATCTGCATTGAAAAAGGTGCTATATAAATATAAATACTGATTATTATAAATACTGATTATTAATATTTATAAAACATTCTGAACCTAAGAATCACTTTTCTGGGTACCAAAATTCATATATACCTATTGTGTAAAGAAAACAATTAACGTCACCATATTTCTTTGTCCAGAATTTATATTTTTAGGCCAAAAATCCGGAAAACTGGAAAAATCCGGAGAAATCACACCCCCTGTTTAAGTAAACCCATTCCTGCCAGCAATGATCACCTATATGTTTTCCTAAACCTAAGTTAGTTTCTTTGTGTTTCATAAGCAGTGGTTGAGTATCACTGGGCTAAAACTCTAAGACCACACTTAAATACGGTGGTAATTTAAAGATATAATTTGTCATTATAATTCATCACAATATGAATGAAACTGTGAATCCAAACATATTTGACAGATCTGTGGGTATTTTAAACTGCACTCAACCACAGGTGTTTTTCCATTAGTAAGAAGCCATTCATAAACTGTTTCGTAAAATGTTTTACCTTACGATGTTGTTACGAACTGTTGAGAGGGGGACTTATTTTTGGTGATGTGTTTATGTCATCAAATGGCAGTACTACCATGTACCACAGATGCAAGCTGGTAACTAATAAATTTACTAAATCAAGATGGTTGCTAGTCGAGCCTATACCCCCCTGGTAGGGGCTTTACAAGTAGCAACCTCATCAGGGAGGCCAAACATTGGCTTCTTCCAGGTACAGCACTTACCTTACGAAAAATCATAGATAAAGATCGCCAATCTTATTTGATTTTCTCTTGAATTTAACTCTTTCTTGAAAATGTCAAAAAAAACCAGTTGACAATATCAAAACTTGAATCATTTTTCTATGATCACACATTAAAATTAATTTCCTGAAAATGTTAAGGAAATGATCAAATTTGCTGATTACGGGGAAACTTCCTGAAGTCATGCATGTATCTCTGCTGACAAGAACCATATATTCCTGTACGGAACCTTTCAAACAAAATTATGTGGACAGGCACTCAATGGAGGGCAATGGAACATATGAGCTTGGGATGAGATTATCTAACATGTATACAAACATGGATTAGGGTTTAAGGGTTAGGGTATCGGTAGCCCTGGACCTTCAACTTTTGCCATTGACAAAGAAGTACAATTAACCCTAAATCCCTAAGCAGGTTTATGACAATTAAACTATCAGGGGAGAAAAAGGGGTCCATTTTTGGGGGAAAGATCACTGTTCGCCAGCGCTGGAGATTGACCCCGGGCTGCTGGCGTTGAAGGCTGACTAATTGCGCTAACGAGGGAGTTCAAATGGTCTCGAAAAAGTTAACTTTTTCGAACTCCCTCGAAAAGTTACCTTTTTCGAGACCATTTGACAGCTCGCCCGATCGTACCACGAGATAGAATCGTGAAGCAGGCGGTGCAGTAGCTATTTTGCTGTGGCCTTTTGTGGCCTCTGGTAAGGTTAGGGTTAACAAATCAGTTACTGTGATCTACTCAACCATAGAGAAGATCGTTCCTAAAAAGTGACTGACCGTGTGAGGCCGTATAAGTGACAGTTATTTACATAAAGTTTCTTCCAATTTTCAACTTCAAAAAACCATTTGAAAACTTGCGTTATGTGTAAAAATGATAACTTGCGTATGCAGAGGAATCTCTTGTGCACATTTTTTGTTCAATGGTATCATTTCAAAGAGGTACAAAAAGGACTTTATTTGGTTGTAATGGTGTAATCTGAAATTGGTTGACTTCATGTTGTCTGTTGCCAACGGCATGTTACGTCATCCCAGCCGACCTATTGAACTCTCTCTGTATAGTGGAATCAGAGCATATCTTTCCACTGCCAAATATTATGCTGTAATCAGATTAATGTGCACTGACTTCACAGCACAGAGAGAGGCAAATAGTCTATATGTACGGATACAGGTCAAACAGTTGGTTGTATGTGGGTAAGAATAGGGGGATGTTGGTAAGAAATAAAGGGCCAGACCTATTCTTGTGAAGTTGCCCTTTTGCATTAGGCAACAAAAAAAAGGTTGACTTGCCCTTTCAGGGCCAGAGTCTGTTTTTGTTTTTTTAATTTGAAAAGGGAGAAACTACACAAAAACACGTTTTAAAGATTTTTTTGTTTGAATTTTTTTGTTTGAATTTTTTTGAATTTTAAACAAGCAGATACTACTCAAAAACACGTTTTAATCTTTCTTTATTGTTATGTGCTTCTTTCAAAAAAAAATGTTAATATTTTTTTAAATTTTTTTTTTTTTTACTTTTGAAAAAAAAAAAAAAAAAACGGCCCTGGATTTCCGAAAATTCGGATCGGTCGGAAAGGGCAAGTCAACTTTTTTTGTTGTTGTTGGCCTTACCCTAAAAGTCACAATTTGTAAAACCATTGCCAAAATCTGAATTGGTAATATATACTTATGGTTTGATAGCTTTTCTATTTCATGAATGAATATTAATTGTTGATTAGGGTGCATTGGTGTAAGAGTCTCTATGCAAGGGTCCACATTTCCTTTAGGAAGGTTTTTATCTGAGGATAATTGTTTCAGAAAAATCAGAAAATGTTGCTAGTAAATATGATTATTTATTCAATAACTTGATAAATAAAAGGTGTGTTAACAGGTTTGCCTATCCAATCTTACCGTTGTTATCGTTAAAGTAACTAATTTCAACCTCACAACTTTACATACAAATTCAATAAAGATGTATGGGATGCTGGGGGTGGGGGAGGGGGGAATTAATTATAGGGATGCAGCTTTATTTGAGGTAAGAGTGGACTATAGTTTAATCAGTTCCAAATTGGCGAGAATTTTTTAAATTTTTTTAATCTCTCTGCACGCAAAAGCAATCCAAGCGTACACGCGCGGCGATTATGGTCACACGCCCCCAGTTTTACTGTATGCACGAGTCACGCATATAATGCAGAGTGTGCTTGTTGCCTTCATGCGCCCCGCGTCTTTTTGTATTCATTCGCTGCTATAGTTTAATCAGTTCCAAATTGGCGAGAATTCTTCAGTTTTTATCTCTCCGCGCACAAAAATAATCAAAGCGTACGCGCTCGACGATTATGGTCACACGCCTGCGGTTTTGACCGTACACACAAGTCACGCATATTACTGCTGTAAGGAGGTTTCGCCAATTTGGAACTGATGAAGCTATAGGTAGGTGAGGTTTCACTAATGGTTGTCAGGTTACAATCTCATCTAAATAATCTAAAACCAAAATATTGCGTTATACCTTCCATAGCTGATATTAAGAAATCAGGTCATAACTATAAAGAATTTTTCAAAAATATCATCCTTTGAGACACACAAATTATTATAAAAGGGTAATCTTTTACATTTGGTTTGAGTGACATTACTACCGAAAAATATAAACATACATTTTATATAAGGTTATGGCTGTATTACACAAATTAAACAATTAATAAAACGGGTGACATCCATTCCATGCAAATTAAACATGCGTTCATATCCATGCACACCCCATGTTCATGCCATAACAATAACAAACAAACAGATAGTAGTACTATATTGCTTTATATAGGACAGTTTTTGGAATGAGAACATTATAAATGGAAGTCCAGCCCACATGGATCATTCAAAAAGTTTGGACTGAAATTTTAAATTTGCTGAGATGTGAGGGTAGAACTTTTTGAATGACCCTCTTAGTTATAATATTGTACAGCCATGTTTAATGTGTAGACCATACAAAAAGTTAGACTGACTTTTTTTATCATACAAGTTGTATTAATGATAATAATAACTGCTGTCTAGGCACACAACCCTATCAGCAATTAGATTGTCATACCTCCCCTTTCAGCTACCCAATCTCGCTTGAAAAAACGAGGCAATTGAGACGACGTATCTTGCAAAAGGATACGTTGGTCACGGGCTAGAACTCACATCCTCATGATTATGAATCCTGCGCTGTTCCGCTACACCAGACATGCTCCCACAAAGTTATGAGAACGTCAGTAGAACTTTATGAGTGACCCTTGCTCTCACAATGTGTCAACTTACTTAAACAGCCATGATAAATTAAGTTTATACTAGCCAAGTTGTCAGGGTGTCAGTGAGGGTGAGGGGGTTGAACTTTACATACGACCCAGGCCCATGCGATGCGTGTCAACTTACTGAATTCTGTGATGCCGTCCCTGTCGAGTGAGACAGGATTGGCCGTGAGGGTTAGCACCGGGACCGGGTTGCCGCCTAATGTTTCACACAACGTTTGATTACGGAAATACACACCACTCCACTCGCCGAGACCGGCCTCCAATTTGGACAGATGAACCTATGTAACAGATAAGTGTTAGCAGCACAGTGTGGACGGACAAAATGTTAGGTGTTAATTGTATGTCATTACCTTAGAATACCTGACACCCCTAAACTGCTTTTAGGCTGTGGATAGTTGTGTAGGGTATTCTTGAGTTTAGTCAACAACAAAAAAGGTTTGTCTCAGCTTTGTTATGCCCATATGGTTACTGCAAAAGTAGAAATCTTCGCGCTACCTATATTTTCGCGCTTTTCACGCTCAAATCAGCTACTGCGAAAATAATAGCATGCGATTGTATTCTTTTTGCGTATAGGTCTGTGTAATGATGGTACAAATTGTGAATTAAAACTCACAAAACAGTAAAAAAATTGGCAAATTGCGAAAAATTAATCACACAAAAATTAACATTTTTACAGCAAGAGATAATTTTTTATCTGCACTACATTGTATGTTGATGTATTTTTTCTTGTCAGATACAATTCATGTGGATCAATAGAAAAAAGTGTTAATTTAATTTCTTTTATTTACTTAAAAATAAAATTTAAAATAAGTTAAATTTGTTTTTCAAAATGCTACTTTGTGACTTTAAAAAGCTGGAACAAACCTTTATGAATGCTATAAATCTAGTTTGTTAAACATACAGACAAATTAGGACAGATACACACTGTATGGTCATTAATTGGACACAATTAAATCTAATTAAAGATTGTCTTTACCTGAACTGCGGGCAAAAATCTCCAGACACAAAACATTTATTCAAGATCTGTTTCACCATCATAATTGGTGAATATCTAGAAAACTGGGCTTTGTAAACTATAAAAAGGTCCAAGAAGAAAAGGTACATTGGCAGGGATTAGAAAGGATGAGGCATCGCCATTAAGTGAGATAAGAGGCCATCTCTTTGACCACATATTCTTTGAGTTCGAATCAGTTCCAAATTGGCAAGAAATATTAGGTTTTTATCTCTCTACGCGCAAAAATAATCCAAGCGTACGCGCGCGATTACGGCCACACTCACATAGTTTTGGCTGCACGCACACGTCATACACATGATACACAGTGCGCTTGTTGCCTTCATGCGCGCCTGCGTCCTTTTGTATTCATTCACTGCTGTGAGGAGGCTTTCGCCAATTTGGAACTGATCAAACTATAGAACCACACACTGTCTACATGTAGCATCAGTGGTAGCAGTTGTTGAATCATCAGCAGTGAAATAAAGGTGTATATTTTCCAATCAGATCACTATAGCTTTTTTTTCACATCAGAATAATTTGATATCAGAAGAAACCCTACATTTTCTCATTATTTCTGTAAAATCTTAGGTGCAAGATATGTTCCATTTAGACATTATAGGCCAAAATGCAGTGAATTACTGCCAAAGATGGTTAACCACTCGGCCAGTGTGTGTGCTACTCAATGGGAATTTTTTTTCCAATAACTTCAACATGCCTAAAAACATGACGACAACCTATGTGAGACCCACACTTCATTATACTTCAGAAATATCAATGTTAACAAAACTCACACCATTTTAAAATTGAACAGCCTCACTGCAAATGTGTGGATTGCTTGTAATCACGCTTGCTGTGTATTCAATCAAATCATAAAATTATGAAATTTGGTGTGAAGTATTCACTTGGATGGATTTTTTTTTAACAGAAAAATAGACTATTGAGCATAGTCAGGGATGCAAGTGGGTGATTGATCAATTTCCTTAATTTTTTATGCAAGCTTGGCCAGACGGCCTGAGCGTTTGTGTTTTTATGCTGAAATATCATCATCCGATTCCGGAAATGTAAAAATGTAAAATCCAGATTTATTTTTATGGACAAATATCTGGAAAGTCTTGCATCCCTGCATAGTCATGAGCTAACTATCACTATATAACTGATGACACTAAACCAACCCAGCACACACAAAACCACAAACCCCCTGTTTTACCTGTAGCATAGTATACGTATACGGAAAGTGATACGCCAGGTACACGATATCGTTGTGATGTCGGAATGTCAAGTGGAACGTCGCCGTGTAGTAGCTCTTCCCCTTCGGTCCCCCCGTGGCGGCCGAACTTCTCGAATAGTTGTTCTTGTAGTAGCAAACGTCTTCGCCGGCTCTCGTCCAGCCTGGGCTGCCCTCCATGGCTTCGCGTACCGAGTATACCACGGGCTGCATACCTATTAGACGTATGGAATATGGAGAGAAAATTGTTTGAATTGGCACAGAATGTCTCAAGACAGGCACTCATCACCTCATTACAATGGGTGGATGGTTCATGCAGTGGTCATTTTGTTTTGTTGTTTTTGTGTTATTTATTTATAATAGACAAATTCTAGGTCTGTCAAGCCTGGTCGGCCGTAATTTGGCAAAACAGCGTAACTCGAAAATGACGTTTTTGAGATATGAGCTCTTTAAAGTTTGAGTGTTTGCATTTTCTCTATTATTTACAGAGGAAATTGATTTAAAAATGGAAACGTGCATTATGTTTAATTTTTTTAATTTTTAAAAACGTAAGTAAAGTAAACTATTTTTACTAAAGATACAGCTGATTTTGTTCAGATACGTGGGTTTGCCAATCCGACATCTAATTATACGCAGAGTTAATCTTGCAAAACAGCGTAACTCAAGTTACGTGTAATTCTTTGGTTACTATTTTTTCGCCAAACCCGCGTATCTCGTAGCAAAATAGTTGTTTGGAAAAGACGCGTAACTTAGAGATACGCTGTTTTGCCAAGAAAATACTAGATTTTGAAACACGTAACTCGAGTTACGCTGTTTTAACATATTAAAATGTTAAAAGTTGCAAAATAAGGCTGAGATACGTTTTGTATCTTTAAAACGGTGTGTCGAGGTCTTTTGAGACCCTCACAGATGAAAAGAGCGCCCACGATTTCCCCAGAAATGCATGTAACTCAAAACGTCAATATTTCGAGTTACGCTGTTTTGCTAAATTACAGCCGTGGTGAACAGGGCCATAATTATTTGTCGCCTTAATTATCTTTTTGACAAACATCTAATCTCAATCGCTTCTTTTATCCATTTCTTATTTCAACATATCGATCTTGCTCCATATTTATGACCTTATGAACTAATCACTGCAAATGTGTAGAGAGAGGTGCAGTTAAGGCGATGTGGAAAACCACTGTTCTACGGGGAAATGTACCTCTCAGCCAAGGTCGTCGGTCGGCAGTTTTACGGTGTTTGGGTGTTCAAAATATTCATGAAGATTTTGATGCATTTTCAACAATTTTTACAAAAATAAAAAAATAATTTTAACAAATATCAAAACTTTTCAAATTAAAAAAAAAAAATCCATTTTTTTAAAATAATGCCTTAGCATACAATTTTAATTAATTTTTATTAAAACTTGTGTTTTTGTACTTCTATATGTTTAAAAACATATAGAATAGAAGTACAAAAACACAAGTTTTAATAAACCTGCATTCTGCTTGAAGAGTTAGACATTTGGAGAGCTGGAAACAAGCCGTTAAAATTAAAAAAAGCAAATTTTTGTTTAAAATGGATGATAAAATATGACCCGTCACATTAAAATGGACATGTTAGAGGCCCAAGTCAATTTCGAGTTATTGTTATTGTTTTAAGCTTTGAAATGATACCATGTTGAAGGTAATCGGACTTTGTAATCACAAGATATGACTTGAAAAAGCATATTTTTGTTTCTATTATTTTCTTATTATTTTCACCAAATAAATTGGCCTCTATCTCAAAACTGTGTTTGCCAACAACATGTCCTTTTTGACGTGACTGGTCACAAATAGTCTTCTCTAACGCTACCATATCAAAAGTCTTCTAAATAAATGGCTCAACAGATAATACCCCCTTGACTAATTCCTATCAAATACCATGGTCATAATTGGTTAACTGCATCGTAAACTCTTAATTTAAAGAATAGAATGCATAATAGAACTATTTTGTCTTGTAAAAACACTCTTTTTTTCATTAAAATAACCAATGACTTCTTTGAAAAGACAGCAAAAAGAGAGATATTTATAATAGCATCCATCAAGTACTTAGTTGCGACCTTAATAATATTGCTGTTACATTTATATTCCTAACACCCCCAAGTATAAATGAAAGGTATTGGAAGGTACAATTACCAACTTAGGAGACAAAATATTCAGAAAAATGAGAAAAATAAATTGTTTGATTGTTTTTTACTTTTACTGTACAAATGAATATCGACCCTAATTTTGGAAAATTCCAGAAAAAGTATTTTTTCCTTCCAGAATGTTGCTTTCCGGAAATACACTCAAATATTTTAAAAACTGTTTCTCTACTCCTCTAAGCTGCTTTAAAACATGAATGAAGGGATTTAATAGTAATATATCCAAATTCACATCTTATTTACCAACTACTTTATACCAACTACTTTAAAGATAATGAATATGATTTATCAAAAAAAAAGAGAATCCAGCAACCCGACTCTACTCTTTTGGAGGGCATCTATGGACAATCAAACAATTTATTTTTCTGGGCATAAGTACAATGCTCACATTTTGAATTTGCAACACTGTCATTTATAAGCATAGACCATTTCAAATTGAGATCGGAAATCTTCGGAAAAACAGGTTTACGTGGAGTAGGTGCGTTGCGCGTTCTTCGCAACAGTTGATCGCATTCACAGCATTGTCCTTGATGGTTGTCCGCCTAGTGATTTACTATGTTTACATACACGCGTGCACACATGAGAAGTAAAACGTGGAACGAGACTATTTTGTGTTTTTATCAACAAAGGCCTTGACCGGCAAATTCCAAATGTATCAAGCAGACGGTAAAAAGTGAAATAGTACCCCAAATCTCTTTTCATCTCACCGTTTTTGTTACTGAAATGCTGCAACATCAACTTTGTGAGGGATACAATCTATCACCAACACCAGCGCAATCTACCACACGGGCAGACGGGTGAAAAACACATTTGTTTTTCTCCGGCACATGGACATGACCTGTGAGCTGACAGGTCATGTAACCGAGCGTCAAATCACTCGGCTAATCGGAAGCATTCGGAACTGATCGGATATTTTGGATTTGAAATGGTCTATACCCAGGCCATTTGTGACCAGTCACATTAAAAGGGTGACTTATGTCAGCAGTTTGCATTTTAACACTTTCCACGCGGCTATTAGTTTTACCATATTCCAAACAGATTTTTCAGAAACCTTTCCCAACTTTCAAAGTCTATCTCAAGAATTACTGAACCAATACTAAGCAAGTTTGTACTTATTCTAATGCATTTTTTATGGTGATTCCAAAAATGGGGATGAAATTTAACAATTTTGATAATTTTGAAACATTTTGTGAAATTTGGTAACTGTCGTCTGGAGATGCCTGCCACATGAAAAGCAGTTTTACGTTTTACCTCAGCATCTTAAAAGATGCTGGGTAGTAAAGCATGAAAAAAACATCAGAAATAAAAAGGAATTTCCACCTAAAATTGAACATAAAATGTGAATCCATGGACTAAATGTATGAAGCGTGGTGTTATTTTAAAGCTTACAAAATGCACAGTTGCATGCAAGTAAGTAAATCTTAATATTCATTTTGAATGACTAAAGCTCAATTTTGTTGTGACTGGTCACATTTTTAATTAATGTGGACAATTTATGGAGTGGCAGGTGGGTGTCAGGGATAGCATTCTAACGCGTCTTTGCGTCATAGACACCCTACTTCGTTTGACGCATCAAGTTAATTACACCTTAAAATTGACCAAGGGTCAGGATCAAAACTGCATGGACCCCTTAAATTTCACAATGCATGGAAATGGAAACCTTAAGAAATACAGAAGAATTGTCATTAAACGCATTGAAATCTGTATACCCCCCTTAACACTTTCTATGCGGCTATTAGTTTTACCATTACAAAATAGATTTTTCAAAAACCTTTCCCAACTTTTAAAGCCTATCTCAAGGATTACTGAATCAATATTAGGCATGTTTGTACTTATTTTAGTTTATCATGGTGATGCCAAATATGGTGGTGAAATTCAATAATTCTGACATTTTTGAAACATTTTATGAAATTTTGGCAGTGTCGTTTGCAGTTCTTAAAGGGTTCAGAAAAATTAAACAGAGAACCCCTGACATTTATGAGCAAGCACTTCCCCTGGTAGGTATGTGTAAACACAGACTCCTTGAAATGCCAAATGTTTGTTGTTTTAAGGGGGTGGTGACAATATATGGAATAGCCCAGCAACAGGTACACTGACCTAGATAATTGAAGGCAGTGTTTCAAGGTTTTGTGTTATTGTGCTCAAAAGATAATGAATGATTATTGCTTAAATCTATTGAGAGGATAATATACATTATATATTAATGTGTGTGTAGGTGTATAGAAGGGTGGGCAAAAAGTTTTCTTCAAGGACCTAGTAAAGACCTCAACAAAAGAAAGTCATACACTTTGTTTATGTCCTATAGAGTGACTTCCGATTATTATTGTTTGACCAAACAGGCTAGATAGACATTTAGGTGAATATTTTTGGCACAATTTGGTATCAAATTTGCTGCCACCAAACAATCTATTTTAACATTTTAACTTTTTAACCAAATCTATGTGTTAGCTTCATAAATTGGAGTAATATTTACTTAGTTTACACATGGTTTTGGGTCTGCAAATTGGATTTTTCAAGGCAAAACATGTTACCAATAAGTTAAGTTTTTATATGTCAAAATAATAAACAAAAAATTGGGGTTCAATGATAAACTTAGGGATGCAAATGGGTGTTTGATCCATTACCTAAACTTTTTATGCGAGATTGGCCAGACGGCCTGAGTGCGGCATTAGGCTATATTAAAAAAATGTTTTGTCTCAAAGCTCCCGCGCATGTTAGTTAATTGGTGCGCGTTAGAAAGAAGAAAAAAAATCTTTTTTTTCAAATTTTTTTTCTCAGATTTTCATTGATCACATTTTAAATACAAAAGGTCACTTTTACAAGGATTTCAATATTTTATATTTAAAAAAAAAAAACTTTATAAAAAAAACTTTAAAAAAAACGCATTCTGCATTAGGTTTTGAAAAACTGAAGAGCTTTGAGACAAAAGATTTTTTTATATAGCCTTAACATTTTATGGGGCTTGTCCAGAGAATAGGCTACAGGGTATCATCCCCCCTAAAACAAATAACGTAGTTTGCCTCTTTTTATGCTGATTTTTTTTAAAAAAAATTATGGCCCCATTTCCGGAATTCCCAGAATTTCCGGATGATTTACATCCCTGTAAACTGCTTTCATTTCTGACAGAGTTTTACCCTTGTTGTTTTACAAACAAGACTAGGCACGCCTAGTAGAGCTGGTCGGATATTTGAATGTTAAAAAAAAAAATTGTATTGTAATATGGCAGAAATAATTTGGAAAGTGGTGTTATGGTACTAATTTTTTTTAACTGGAAAATATGATTGGCTTTATTAGTTCACACAAAGTAACTTACACATATGTTATTCTTAGGGAGTGTTCATAAATACTCTGGTGGTGGAGGTTGGAAATATTTGAGCTTTGGACATATTTTTTTCTTGATCACCCCAAACAGCGTTATTTTTTGTCTTGATCCCCCTTTTTCGTTGATTTTTTTTCTTGATCCCCCTGTATATCCAATTAATCAAGCAATAGTAGATTTGACTGCTCACGAAGCATTTCTTTCTGATCCTCCCTCCATTTTTTTCCAACCCCCCCCCCTAAATAATAAATTCATTTGGACAATCCACTGAATAATGTTGATGAATGTTGTGGAATTCTGAGACCTTTTTGCCTTTGTCATGACAGAGAAAGTATTATGATGTTATAACCCCCCCCCCCCCCCCCCTCCATAAATAACGAAGAATTTCTTTCTGATCCTCCCTCCATTTTTTTCAACCACCCCCCATAAATAATAAATTCATTCGGACAATCCACTGAATAATTTTGATGAATGTTGTGGAATTCTGAGACCTTTTTGCCTTTGTCATGACAGAGAAAGTATTATGATGTTATAACCCCCACCCCCATAAATAATAAATATTTATAATGAACACTCCCTTTGGTTTGAAAAGGTAAACAATTTCATTATGGTTTAGAAAACATAATGGGCCTCTTTTGACTATAAAGTAAGTATATGTAGGACAGTATTTTTACTCTGGGGAAACTTATCCAGTAAACGAAATACTAATATAATGAAACGGAACACCGTTTTCGGTTCGTCACATATTCTAAAGCTTACCCTCTACATGTAGCCCCAGTGCAATCAGGCCTGTATGCATTCTGTGTCAGCCTGAACACACGAAAGCATAGGGGAAAATAAGCTTATTAAAAAGTTGACTGATTAGATCGCGTACTTCAACTTTATAATCTCATCTTTTTATGTTCCCATAGTAATCCTTAGTTACATTTAACAGTCAGGCAACTGATTATAGTCTTCAAATGGTCACATTCTGTGTATTTTGTGTGTAAATGTGATTTGTAAACTAAATCTGGTCCCGATATTTTGTACGATGTATGATCCCCGTCATCAAGGGGTTGTTGCCATATCATTGGGCTAATCATATTGAAGGGGTTCACCTAGACTGTAACTCTCAGCCGCCCTCTTATGTCGCTATCTTGCAGGCTCCGATATTTGTACAGCTTTAACGTCCGTACGGTAATATTGATGACTGGGGATGTAGCCTAGGGTTCGCCATAATCATTGGGCTAATTGCGAGAGCCAAGGCAACACGGAACAAAGAGGCCGTGCCGTGGCCGTGGACTCAGTGACTCAGTGACTCAGGGACTCAGGGAGTCAGTTACTTTTGCTCTTACAGGCTGTTCGTTACCGACCAGCAAAAAGTAGAGATTTGGTTTTCAGTCCAGATTTTCACCTATGCTGGTTCCCTGCATCAATGGGCTCCACACAACTTATCCATAGATGCAGGTACGCGCCAATTTCCACTCAAAGCTGATTTGCTGGCATAAAAGTCATGCATATTCATGATTGACAAAAATTAGACCCACAAATAAATTCGATCAAGCTAGCGTCATGCTTAGAATGATAACAAATTTGCTAATTGGCACTAATTACACGTGTATCTGCGCTAAACACAGTGCCGCACTTCACACACACATGCACGCACCCCATAGCGCGTGGCCCATCGCGCCGTAGCTATGGCAGCGTGGCAATGCATTCAGCGTTCGATGCAGTATCTCAGCTACAGTGTGTTGATCGTTATTTACCTTATGCCATAACAGAGCGACAATGCAATGTGTTGAACTTACTGTTACGGACGGCAATTGAGAACCCTGTACCTGCACCTATGGATAAGTTGGGTCGGGGATCCAGGGTGCAGGGAACCAGCATAATTTTCACCTCGCACATTTAAATATATTCTGATGACTCATGTGGTACCTACCAAAATTGAATTGGCTGTTGAGTTTTTCGCAATTGATAATATTGAATCTGTAGCGGACGCCGGCCCTGGTATTCGACACGGCAAAATTAAACCACTGATGATGATGGTTGCTGTTGATATCTGGGTTTAACAACAGGTCATATTCATACTGGCGTACCTGTACATTTTAGGGATGAGATCAAAAGAGAGAAAAACATAATTTATGAAAGTTGTTGGTTGAATTTATAACAACCTCTTTCAGATACTTTTTGAAGGGCAGATAGAAATGTTACTTTCCTGAGAAGCAAGCTAAAATGTAACTGAAAGAAAGCTAGATTTTTTTTTTAAAGCAAAATATATCCCTATAAAAAACCCCAACTTTCATGGAAATAAAATTCTCCAATTCACCATTTTTCCAAGGCCTGCTTTTTTATGAAATATAGCAAAACCCTGAAGATGGTCATGCCCTGCGAAAAAATAGTTGGATGTTTTTCCATCAGATCACTTTATATCAATTTTTGAATCGATTAAAGAAAGTTTAGGCGACGTAAAAACCCACCCTGTTCTACAGGCAAATGGACCTCTTAGGTGGGGCTGGTTGGTCCCTGGCCCCAAAACTTAACACAAAAGTTGGTAACCATTACTGTTCTTCATTTTTTCAAAGTACCCCTTTGCAAGGATTTTTCAACAGTTTTACCCCCTCCCCCTTTTTTTGGCAAAAACGAGGACAAAATTGGGGTTAAAAATACCCCCTTTTTTTGGTTTTCAATGACTATCATTTCAAACACCCCTTTTCAAAGACACTTTATACATACATTTAATAGATAAAACTAGTTGCTCCCAACAGTACAGGCGTTTATTCCTGTGTTATAAACTGGTGTACCCAGAATGGTGTATTTGGGTTGTTACAATGTTCTAATCAAATGATAAAATCTATACTGTGATGTTTTTTGTTTTTTTCCTCTTCATAAAAATACCCCTTTTTTCGAATTTCGCAGAGACTTATTCATGAAATACCCCCTATTTTCATGATTTCACTGTAGGCGCTGACAATCGAAAATATACCCATTTCTACCATTTTTAGAACAGTCATGGTTACCAACTTTTGTGTTGAGTTGGGGGCCGGGTGGGTCAGGTTATGGAAACACATCCAAACACCAGTGTTGAACTCCCCCTATATTTGTCAAGTATGAGCCAAAAACACTCCAACAAATGTTACTCCCCCCCCCCCCCCCACACACACACAAAAAACAACCAACCATTATTTTTTGGAATTCCTGAAAATTAACTAAAAAATCCCCCCCCCCCAAAAAAAAATTATCTTGATTTTGTTTGTGGGACACACCACCCCCCGCCCCCCCAAAAAAATAAAATTAAAAAATTTAAAAAAATCAGGGACCCCTCTCAAATTCAGTTTTGGGAAAAAAGGAAAAAAAACGCCCGACTGACAGACCCTACCTGAGTGGTCAGTTTGCCCATAAGACAGGGTTGTGTTTTTTTCATCATTTGTATACACGTACCTGTATGGCTTTCCGCAAGTTTCCACTTTCAAATAATGAGTTGAAGTTGAGTGTACTGTTGTCATCATCCTTCCTATTGGCGGGATCCCATCTGAGGTCAAAGGTTCAAAGTCAAAGGTAGGAGTTTTTAGTCTTTAAAAGTTGAATCAATAACATAGTTCTGAAGAATCTCGAGTAAAGACTTGTCTGCATACAGTGGGATACCATCTTATGTCAACATTGTTATTATATTGAGGCAATGAAACAAAACCTATAACGTCAGCCTGCTTCGATAATTGCCTAACTCATTTTTTCTAGTTCTTAGAAAACAACAAAAGTATGAAACCTGTTACCTGTGTACCTGTTACTCATTTTGCATTATTGATGGATGGATATTCATTATGTGGAATGAGGCTTGTATTGTTGATGCCTCAATTGGCGTGCATGGATGCACTAATCCAAGTCATATAGAAACAGATGAACACAGCCATACAATAATTTGATTAATTCCATGGATTTGTCAATGCAAATTCAATAATGCAAAATGAGTAACATGTTGGAGTGGTCTGGTGGCCCTTTTGCAACAAAGCTCTTCATTTATCAACACTTTTGATTGGTCAATGACTTAGGTATTATAACAGCATGTGCATAATGTAATGAAGTCATGATTTATGCAAAAAACTCAATTTTGCTGAAAAGTGAGTTAGGCAATTATCGAAGCAGGCTGACGATATATAGCTATTGCATTTGCAAGCATGCCCCTTACCCTACCACACTCAGTATTTCCCGGGGGTCAGCTCAAACAACCGGGCTAAAAGTGAAGTGTTTTTTGGTTGTAACCTTAAAATGGGAAGCCAAAAATAAGCTGTGGTTTTTGTTTTTGTGTTTTATTTTGTGTTTGTTTTTAATTCGTGACAATTTGAGATTTGGTTCTTTCTTTCTTTAAGTTTTTGTTTTTGAGAAAAAAGTTACCCTTCCCCTCCACACACAATAAAGCTTGGCCAATATACCAACTTCAAGGTCTGTGCATGTAAGTTCTTTCCCAAACACACTGTACATTGTAACAGATGAGAGTTCGCTCCTTTCACAGCATTTTCTGTTAGCGAAATCGGCACAAAAAAAACGCCTACAAGAAATACATTCAACATTACCTTGAACTTGTAGCTGACCGCTGTCTACTTGATGACCTCCCCGGCACACATCCAACAGCGATATCATCCATGTCATACACCACTCGATCTATTATAGTCTGCGGGTGAATTACTCGGTCTATATCTTGGAACACCATATCCCTGTACAAACATAAATTTGAATTATTAGGATTAAATGGGCATTGGGAGATGTATCGATATACTAAATGAGCAAATAACGTAAAGATAATCATCAACATAGCCCAAATCCAAAATGTCATACAATTCCAACATCGCCTTCATGCCAAAATAAGCAAATAACGGCACTTCCGGGTTGAGATTTGCCGCGAAAGTCAGTGAGTAGAACGATGCATAACTTCCGAATTCAGTACCTGAGTTTCGATATGATCATATCGAAATTAGGAAAATCATGAAATTTTATATGATAAACGGCGAATGTTGGTAAACTGTTTCAGATAGTAGTTAGTATATGCCTAAGTATTACTTTGATGCAAAAAAAAACTGATTTCCAGGATAATTTAGGGGCAATGCGCACTTCCATACATATCTCTCAATGCCCCTTTAAGGAGTTGCAGCTCTATTCATAATATTGTGTGTACTGATCATAATAGTACTATTGCTTTATTCCGTAATATTGAAAATGGATTACAAGCATGTCCTGGCCAGTTCACCCCTTACTAGTCTAGTGGTAGATGTTCCAATTGCTGGCCCGATTTTCAACTTGATGTTTTCTATTTACATGAAAGGTCATCCTTAAAGTTGTCGCATTCCAAAGTTTGTGTTGCATATCTCCAATGGTTCTATTTTTAGAAGCTAAAGGTCACAAATTATTTTCCCATTGAGAAGTACACAAACTGGTTGGTGGTTAACCACCTTTGGCACATTTTAGCCTATAATTTCTAAATGGAACATTTCTGGCCCCTAAGATTTTACAGACATAAATGAGAAAAATATGGGGATTCTTCTGATATCAAAATATCTTGAAGTGAAAAAAAAAATCATAGCCCAAAAAAGAGCTCAGAACATACACCTTTAAGAGACATGCTTTGCAATGCAGAGGTCTATGGTTCGATTCCAACTAGGACCACTTTTTCAACTGATATTGTGATTTATTTCCTTTTGAAAAAGTTAAGAAATATATTCTAAGTCTACAAAGTGTGCACCTATACAACCCAGAGTAGACAATCATGTCGGTATTTCCATTGCTGCATATATATATATATATATATATATATAATGTTATGAGTAGATTTGGTAGAAATAGTGTTTTTCTAGAGAATTATAAGATATAAATAAGGGACAATTCAGAGACGACTGCTATGTCACAATTAAATGAACCTTTTTGCCGGCCCAATATGTAACACCAACTTCACAATACTTGGTTCAGTATAACCCTATTTTTTGTGAATAAATGCACAGAAAGAACAAAATACAGTCGTTTGAATTCATGCACTGCACGTAGAACAGTACTCTTTATAAATACTAGGGATACATTGGCAGTCACGGCGAGGCCACAAGACATGCGCATTTTGGACCAAATTGACGACGGATCATATTACTACTATACTAGCGTGTGTAAAAATGACTTGAGAATAAAATAAAATATGATATTCAAAACTGCTAGTTTCTGAAAGTTTCAAAAGGTTTCTTGCTGATTCAATGATTAACGTATTCAACACAGTCTATATTTACTATCGCTAAATTCCCAGTTCTAAACTAAATTTCTAAATGTCATTTTTTAACCACATTCCATCATGCATATTTTCAAAGTATTCTCTACGCAATTCTGCAGTATTTATCGAAAAGCGGGGGGGAAAACGTACCCAAAAAGTAGCATAACTTTCGAAAAAATGCATCGATTTTCACAGAACTTTTTCCCACTACTCCGCCATTTTGTCTGTTTTCATTTGATCTAAAATGATCAAGGTCTGATGACGTCATCATCGGAAAACATCGACAGACGTTCGGCCTCTCAATTCATTCATAAATCCAAGTATGAAAAGTTCGGCCAGCCTCAAAAAACACTGACGTCATAATGAGCTGCGCAGTACTCCAAAACAGCCCAGCCGTCACGCTGGCTGGCTGCTGTGTACTCATTAGCATAATTTATCCAGATGCTATCCCTTGTGCAGTGTTCTACGTGCACTGATGACACAGCATAGTCTATTCAGAGTATAAGCTTAACACTTTCCACGCGGCAGGCGTCTGCAGACGACATTCTAAAATTTCACAAAATGTTTCAAAAATGTCAACATTATTGAATCTTATCAGCATATTTGGAATCACCATGTGAAATGCATTGAAATAAGTACAAACATGCCACGTATTGATTCAGTGATCCTTTGGACAGACCTTGAAAGCTGGGAAAGGTTTCTGAAAAATATGTTTGTAATGGTAAAACCAATAGCTGAGTGGAAAGTATTAAACATACATCCTCTATAGTTTGATCAGTTCCAAATTGGCAAAGCCTCCTTACAGCAGCGAATGAATACAGAAGGACGCGGTGTACGTAAAGGCAACAAGCGCAATGTGTATGCATGATGTGTACGTATGCTTGGTTTATTTTTGCACGCGGAAAGATAAAAAGCGAATATTTCTCGCCAATTTGGAACTGATTGAACTAAAGGACAGAAGACTAATGTTTTCCAGCAAAATATTTCAGACATGGGAGTCAACAAAAATGGTACACAGAAGTCAAAGCCCTAAGTATTTTCATTTTAAGTAGTCTCTGGTCAGTTTTAGAAGTGCACTGAGTGTCTGATGCATGGCAGCACCAGACATGGGTGGGGAAGACAAAAATTGAGGAGGAGGTGCGCACGGAAAATTGGGCTTTTATTGTAAAAAATGCCTGAAATGTGCTAAATTTGTTCTGAATTAGACATTTCAGAACAATTTTTAGCTAATTTGAATTACTGTTGATATTAAAAGTCAACATTTTTTATTGTTTAGTGGACAAAATGGGGTTGAGCTGACTGGGGGAGTCAAGGGAGGAGGGGAGGATTTTTTTATTTATTACAGAAGATAGAAAATTGTCAGGAAACATCCTGGCGCAATTGCGCAACATACATCCTAGATTAGGCCAAACAAAGAAGAAGGTCTGTCTCAGAAACATTTGGCAAAAAAGCTAAGTGCTGTGCGATTTTTAAAAAAAAATTTAGAAAAAAGGCTATGAGGTATGCAATTTTTTTGTTGTTGCTAATCCAAGCTTACAGAGACCTGTTTTTAAAAATATTTTGTACAAAATCTAAAAAATCCAACAAATTTAATAAAAAAAATTAGGCCTCAGCGCATAGACCTACGCGCCATAGCTCGTTTCGCATACCAATGCGGGCGGGCTTCTGAGACAGACTATCTTCTTTGCTTGGCCTTGGATACAAATCTTGCTTAAATAGTGTTGATACTTTATTACGTCATGGACTTAACATTACGTCATAGCATCGTTTCCATGAATGTATGATGGAGTCAACAGCCGCCCCAAAGTCATTTATTGCTCAGTAAAATGTTAATATCTGATCTTTTTTTTGAAAACATTGTGCTGAAACCGCTAATATTTTACCCTAAACATAACCCGTTGGCCTGGTCATTTTGCTTCATCATGCTGATTTCCAAGGTATGCGCTATTACTGCAAAAAGTGATGTATTTATGTGTTTAGAATCAGGGTAAATATTTTTCCTGGCTGTTACTTGGGATAAAAATGTTCACCCTTGGGTAGAAAATACAACCAACACTGTTTTTCCCCCCTCTTTAACATTTTATAATATATGTGACGCGATCAAGAGGAATGAGTCGGATGTCGGGGAATCCCAAATTGAGATATGGCCAATTCAAAATGGCGGCTTACATAAGTTTTGATGGAAGTTCATGTATACAATTTGACATAACTTTGGAACAAAAGTCGTATCGACATGGAGTTTTCAGTTTCTGAAAGCTCTAGGTGTCTTCTTTAAAACTGTATTAAAAACTCATTTTCGACCAGGGTCGACATCCGACTCATTCCTCTTGATCGCGTCACATATTGTCCTTCTTAGTGTAGGTTTGAAATGGTTGAGGATTTTTTTTCTCTTTTTTGCCTTACCTTTGAACTTTTGGCTTCTTTTCAATGACCGTGCAGAGATACTCGGGTGAGCTGTAGCCGCATATCTCCGGGTGTGCTATGCATTCGTACGGCAGAACCCGTTTGGTTCTTGCCATCCACTCGCTGTATTCCTCTGGGCTGATATCTTCCAGGTTGATGACTAATGCCAACAGTTGTTCCGTTTCGTAATCTCGGACTTCCTCGGTGCCCGTGTCCAAAGGAATCTGGGATATATTCAACGATGTACTCAATATATCCACCCCCATCAACGATGAAGATGAAGCCATCTGACTTAGTTTTGATTTTTTAGACTTCTTTTTCGGGCTACTCTTCGCCTGGCTATTCCGTGACGGACTACTCCGCGCCGGACTACTCCGTGACGGACTACTCCGGACGGGACTATTTCTCACCGGACTGCCGTGAGACGGACTATTTCTCGCCGGACTGTTCCTCGATGAATTGTTATTTCTCTCCGTGCTCTTGATAGACGTTGTGGATTTGGATAACTTGCGCATCTTAGGCGGCGATCTGGCCGCTCGTAACTGCGGCTGCGAGCTGTGATGCTTGGGAGTATTGTGCTTCGGACTTGAGTGATGACTTGATCTAGTTCCATTCTTAGCACTACTACTTCTAGCCTGAACATTCTGCTGTTCCTTACCGACAGACTTAGCATCGTCGGCCCCACCAAGTCGTATACTGTTTATATCGGCTGCCAAATTCTGCATCCTCGGCGACAGAGGTGGACTCCCGGTCAACGAGGTGCCGCCATATTGGTTCAATTCGGGCAGACTTAGCCGGTTCTCTCTAAGTGTTCCGGACATAGATGGGGAGTCTTGCCCTATACCGGGGGAAGACTGAGATTTATGCACTTCAGTGGTGCCGGTTGGAATGTGAATTGTATTGAAAGAGATTTCTTCATCATCATTGTCATCGTCATTAGGTTCATTCATTTCCTGAGGGGAAAAAGCAAACACATGAATGCAAAATGAAATATTGATAATAATCAGTTGTTGCATCTATATTCTTTGGAACATGTTTGGAAAGAAAGAGGGTCGTTCAGTCAATCTAATAATCTAGAATGTCAAAATTCAAAAAATCTGTAAAGATCAGTATTTAAAATAAAAAAATTGCTCCTCATTTTCAGAGCCACCATCTCTGTTCAGTGGAAAAGTGGCAATCAATCTGAACGGCTCTTTTCAGAGTCACCAATCTTTCACAAGTAGGAAAGGGTACCTACTTTCAAATCATCGGGCAAGGGACAGCCCAAATGATGATAACAATAGAGAAGTGGCAATCTCTATGTTTTGCTTAATATTATAATAATTTGGTCCTGAAGAAGTCAGAGCTAATCCTGACGAAAGCTTGACAGATTAAAACTTGTCCGACGGCGAACCCGTTAAACTCTTCTTAACTTCTTTACCTCTTCATAATCCGTCATCTCTAAGAAGAAATGATCGTACATCCGCAGATCTTCCGGGGAGCGTTTGTGTCTTTGGATGTCAGATGCAGCATCAGCCTCAGATTCCTGTTAAACAGAAAAGGATCAATTTCACAGTTATAATAACATCAAATTGTTCCAAAATGATTTATTAATCATTCATTCAGCATAGAATTTCATGCAGTTTATACAATATGGGATTGTATCTGTAAACCTGCAACAGGGTGGGATTTTGCATATTGGAGATATTTATATCGTAAGAAAGCTGGAACTGTGCTGATAAAAAAACTCTTTTGATCATTTTCTGCGATCCCTACAACAACAAAAAATTAGTGAATGAAGATTGTGATGTTGTATAAAGCTACCAAACAAGGGTATATTGAGGAGCAGTGACGTATTTGGGTCACTTGTCAAGGGGGCAAAGGGTATTTTTCCCGCTGGACTTTACCAGACTGAGAATTGCCGCCACTGAGTCAGAAATTGGATAACTGGCACGAAAAGTCGAGCTCAATAACTAGCCAACAGTGCTTTTCTCAACCCACCCGACTCAAATTGGGCCCTCACACACTGTTTTTACAGAAGAAAAAAAAAATTGCTTCCACTTTATAGCTGTTCTTCCCGGTCAAAGCCGTCAGGGGGGGGGGGGGGCAGCTCCTGACCCCCGGGATATACGATACTGTTGAGGAGCAGACATGAAGCAAACGTGAAAATGGTAGAGGATGGAATGTAAGACAAAGATGGTAGGAAAAGTGTCTGGAAGATGAATGTGGTTAAACTGTCTTGTGAAGTTGTGCAAGGGAAAATGGTGTTTGAAGGAAATGGGTAGCTGACCAGGGATGAATTTGTGCGTAACGATTGCAGTTTGAAGAGAGTTAACCCTAACTCCTTCAACATGGTTTTGTGAATTAAACTATCAGGGGAGAAAAACGGGTCAAATTTGAAGGGTAAATCAGTCTCTGCATACGCCAAGATCAAACTCGGGTCGAGTGCTTGCAAGTCTGAGGCTTGACCGACTTGAGCTATACGGGTCAGGTTAATAAAACAAGATTGACCGGGCAATCACGCGGTACAAGACTGTAGCAGTGTTTGGTTTTGTAGTGTGCAGGAGGATTAGGGTTTATGTGGCTAAGTTGAAAGTGAGTTTCTATGCATTTTTTTGTTGAAAATGTTAATCATGACTGTTATGCATAAATATTGAATATGGAAGTTTGTCTTATTTAGTCTAAAAAGAATTGGTAAACGATAGGGATAAACATAAAGTGGAGGCAAAGAATGTGGCTACAACTGGTCCAACCAGATTAGAGAGAATTCTCAGTCAAATGTAAACAAATCAGCTGTAACGGACCATGTAATGGATAATAATGACCCAGGGGCACTGACATTGGAAAAGGGTATAAGTATGTGCCACACTGAAGACCCCCTTTTTCACCCTCTGCTGCTAGCTCTTATGACCCCCCCCCCCCCCCCCTTTTGAGCCTGCATCAGTTCTAAAGACCCCAATTTTATTGAAAATTCAAAAATCACGAAATTTTGCGTTCCGAAGCCCCAATTTTTTGAAAATTTTGAGTTCTAAAACCCCCCCAAAAATCGTAAATTTGCTTTCTTGCTAATCAAAATTGAACTATAGGCCAGTTCTCAAGACTTAGTTTTTTCAGTTCCTAAGACCCTTTTTTTTGTCATAAAATCTACTCAGTTCAGTTCTGTAGCCCTCCCTTTTTGAGACCTGTGCGGCACACCTACCCCAAAAAAAGTTGAGTGCCCCCTCCCCCCCCCCCGGTAATGACCATCATATTATAGACTGAGACAAGGCAGAGGTTACAGGCTTAGAATTTTTGTGAGAATCCAAGAATCCATTCTCACATACATTATCCTAGACAAATATACAAGAATCCAAGTTAGATTCTTGCAAACTTTTTAAGTTGATTCACAAATTAAATGGAGTTGTAATTATGTTGCAAGAATCTAATTGGATCCTCGTAGCTTTTTTATACACAATTCTAACCCTTGGTTATGGAGAAGAGGCAAATAAATAGAAGAGATGGATACAGGAGGCAATAACTTAAAAATAGTGAGACAAGACCACGAACAGAGATGAGGGGCAATACAATCAAGATCATGTATTTGACAATCTGCTAAAACAACTAGCATCACTGTAACCAATAAGTAACCAACAAAATTGGTTTACATCAGCGAGTAGATTGTCACTTCCCAACAAGGCTGATAAAGAGTCAGCTCCGGAACGAGAGCCCCTTTCACGTTCCCATGGAAACATAATCCTGTTCCCAATCCCACCCTCTATTGAAAGTACTGTTCCCAAGCCTGCCCTCTATTGAAATATCAAACTTATTCGTAACCCAGCGGAAGACGGACTCACGTCACTTGATGCCGCCGCCGAGTAAAATTTGATGGCAGTGCGCCACTAAATAGCACACCATCAAGCTGAACGCACTCCCATTCAGGAGCAGACTGATAAAGGAAACGGTCTGTTCACAAAAAAATGTCCAGGCTACACACTGGTTGAGACAATCATAGACTAGATTATACACATTTACATTCATTACGGGCTTCAAATGCCGCTATAAATTGAATTCAATTAAACTTAAAAGTTGTTGAAATACCTATATTAAAATTACAACCAACTTTCTAATAGCACCATTTTTACTCGTTGACAGTCAAATTGAATATTAATTACGTCTGGATATTATAAATTATAGTCTTTTAAAAAGTGATCTGAGCATGACCTGGTAGGTAATATTGGTATATGAAGTGCATAGTGATATGACTTGAATGTAATCAGTTACTTGACTTGACTTGACTTGGGCTAACCAGTGACTTAACTTGACTTGACCTATTGGAATGACTTGACTGGATGAGAATTTTAGAAAGACTTGACTTGACTCGAGTCACATCTGTCAATGATTTGAATTGTGACTCGGGTTTTAGTGACTTGGTAACAACAACACTATAGTTTAATCAGTTCCAAATTGGCAAAGCCTTCTTACAGCGGCGAATGAATACAGAAGGACGTGGGCACGCTAACAGCAACAAGCACACCGTGCATCATGCGTGACATGAGCGTGCAGCTTACACCATGTGCGTGTGGCCATGATTGCGTGCGTACGTTTGGATAACTTTTGCACGCGGAGAGATAAAAACAAATATTTCTTGCCAATCTGGAACTGATTATTGATTAAACTATAGTGATGTGTTGTGAAACCATTCTGCTCTCTTCTCTAATGTTATAAGCCCAATCCTGGGTATTACATCATCTAAATGAAGCAAAGCAAAACACTTGTTGGTGACAAAAGTGATACATCACGCTATACGAGATATGTAAGTCATAATTGGAAATCTCTTCAGTCTTGTAAGTATTTGTTTGGGTGGAAAAGAAGCTTTGCCTCATCAACTGTTATACAATTCACACTAATTCTGTAAGGGAACCATCTATAAAAGTTGTAATGTAAGCTTCCACTTGGATGCACCCTCAGAAACAACCCTAATCCTAAGATTAATGAAGAAAAACAAGGAATTAGCTTGGTCATTTATTTGTAAGATGATAGGGGGGGGGGGGTTCTAGGGTGTATTTTTTTTAAATATTCTCATACCTGGGTTAAAAAGTGCTCTCTTGAAATATGAGACATTACAGCAACTCCATGCATGGCCCTGGACTTTTTTAGAGGGAGGGGTGGGACGGGCAAAGAGGGGGAAAACTGACTGTTGTCTGAGGGGCCATTTACCCCCCACCTTTCTTATCTAATTATTTTCTGTTGTGCAAGTGGGGGCCAAATTAAGGCTCTGAAGGAGGAGGGGAAGGCATTTCCCCCATATGTACCAGCACCACCACCAACTCTATGGCAGTAGACCTGGTTCCCCAGCTTTTCATGGCACAATCACAAACATTTATATGTGACCATTCAGATAAAAACTGTGTTGAGATAGAGGCCAATATATTTGGTGAAATATAAAGAAAATAAGAGAAAGACAATTAATATGTGCTCTTTCAAGCCATACCAATAACTCAGATTTGACTCGGGCCTCCAAACATGTCCATTTTAACTGTGACGGGTCACATATGTGATGTGATCAAGCAACATGAGTCAAATGTCAGTGATATTCATTTTGAGATATAATCAAACAACGGAAAGAATTTCTTTTGTTTTCCTCTGTTTTGAAACCCTTTATCACTCATATCTTTGTAATACAGTGTCCATTAATAATGGGTTTTCTGTCAAATGTAGCATTTTGAATATCCAATAAAATCAAGTAAAAATCCCCCCCCCCCCCCCCCCCCCCCCCCGAGTTTGTGCAGAACATAATGCACTGATTGACACATGAATGAAACGACATCTCCCATTCTGTGCTTTAACATGTTTAATTACTAAGTATTTGTTTGGGTGGGTAACACGATTGCTATTGTCTATTACATCATAAATCTGTGCTTTTATCACTTAAACATCTGGAATAAATAACATTTCCGTTAAGATTATGTTGTGAATGAAAAGTGCCCTCTAATCGTTCACGTTGTCTGGTCTTATTTGAAGAAGGTTCTGAGTACTTTCTAGTACTTCCTTTCCTGTGGCTTAATATCTTAATACTTGTTTACTATCAGGGGATACAAAAAGGAAAAGAACGCATTTCAAGGACTATCAAAGCAAGTCTAAGGCAAAACAAAGTGTGTGTTGCCTGCCCTCAAGTGCCAAAAATCTTGAAGACGGGTCATTCAATTTGTTCTTCTTTTACTTTTTGTTTATTCGCTGACAAATATTACTGACAGACCGTGGTTTATGTCAAGACAAAATTTGGTAAATGTCAATTTGACTAATGTTTTTAGTCTGATAACAGGTTTTTCATTTTATTTATTCAAGCAAACTAATTCATTTCAAGCAGAAAATAGTAATATTTTGACAATTTGGGTAAAATTTAAATCTTAAAAAAATTAAAACTTTAGGGTCGGCCGCTGTGGGCAACACAACAAGTGTTATTTTGCCTATGTCTTGAGGGAAATGCAGTATATTTGGTGAAAGACATCCCCTTTTTTCAATCTCCCTTTCATCACCCGATTTCTCTGAGAACAATGAGATTGCTTACACTTTCTTAGCTGTTTTAAGAATATTCAACACCAGCTGATGATCCATATTTTTAGGAACATTTTTTTCTTCTCAGGTCATCTGAAAATTGTGCTTCTTTTTCGTTAAAAAACCTGTTTTGCGAAAATCTTTTGCTGTGACATTCTTAAATTTTCTTATGTTTTTTAGTTGGTTTTGCACTTTAATTATTATGTTAAAATCAATATTCCCGACATCTTATTCGTTTCACTTGATCACGTCACATATTTTTGAAAGTTTGATAATGCCGCGTTTGACTTGCATGGATCCGAAAGTGTCACATTGTTGAAAGTGTCATTCTCGTAAGTTGACAATTCCCATCAAAATGTTGATTATTTTAAAATCTATTGACTCATGCATCAAACTGTTCAAACTTAACATAATTATCCATGAAACCCTAAAATGTATTTCCTGTTCCTATTTTTCTTATCTCTGATTTTGGTAAGAATATAAAACCTCAATCTTTTGCCCAAGAAAAAATGTTGATCTTCCTGGTTATTATGAACTAAAAAATATGATTAAAACCAAAAAAGGTTGAAACTCACTCAACAAGAAGTCAACTGACGAAACAATATTAAGAAGATTACATGGATAATCTGACTTTTTGATCAGATCATTATCTTTTGGCAACATTTCAAAGGATTTTGTCTAAGAGCATTTGCCAAAAGCAGAACCCATCATGTGATTGTATCATGCTTTTCACCATATATTTCTTGATGCCAAACGTTGAAAGTTTCTTGACCCTTTCTCTCTCTCCGGTCTCCGGTTTAAAAGAGGGGTCATCAGAGATGTTTGTAATTCAATTTACCATTCGCAGTGCAGTGTTACCCTGGGGGGTTCTCACATTGATATGGTATACGTATATGTGATGTGTCTGCCTTTTGAGGTGCTTTTTTCGCAAAAATTGGTATAGCGATGGGGTGTTTTCATCACGGACCAAAGCGCCCAATTGGCATAAATTGGGTGTATTTTAAGAATCTTCCACTAAGTGCCCCCCCCCCCCACCCTCCTCCATGAAGAGGGGTCATCATTTGTTCAATGTGTGATGCTGCAAGGGCATCATTGGGATATCGTCCCATTATCCCAAGGTTTATCGCGAATCAAAAAAACACCATTGATTATCCTTTTCTGTTGCATTGTGGGATCGCACAAGGGCAAAATCTGCCCCATTCTGGATCCCACAATGCATCAGAAAAGGATAACCAATGGATTTTTTCCGATTGGCAATAAGGCTTATTGTCAAGCATTGCCTAAATTTACCTTGCCTTGTAATTGAGACGTTATTTTACGCAGGTTTTACCCAGTCGCCGTTCCATAACAAGCGCTAGGAAAGAGATAGAGTTAACTCTCTAATCTCCCAGGTGAAAGCCCTCTGATTGGCTAACAGAGTTGCGTGCCATACACTTGTTCACATGCCAAGAGTATATTAAAGGCATATTATGTGATCTTTTCCAGGGGTGACCTCTATTCATGATTTTTTTTAGAAAGTAGATTTTCTTGCAGATTTACATCTCTGATCATAAATCATAAATATATTATGAGTTACAGAGTGATACGACTCCTAATTACTTCAAAGTCATGGTTTTTAAGGGTTGAAAACTCTATTTTCACTCTAAAAACCATGATTAGAGAGCGCCCCGTGGAATAGATCACATAATATGCCTTTATTGGAGGACAATCTTCTAAACTACTTTTTTCATCTGGCACCACATGGGCACGAGGACAACCATTACGGATGAGCAATATACACACTTCCTCACACAATAAAACAATTAGATTTATGGTTTACCACATGCGATATGTTTGGGAATACTTGAATACTTGATACTTTCCCCCCTGAAAGCATGTAATGTAGAGGAAACATCTCTCCGGCCTATATTATGGCGTGGGTAACAAGGGTAACACTAGGGCATGGGGGAAGGGGTTATATGCCTGCCCCCCCCCCCCATCCCTCCAGAAGGCTTGCCTTCCCCCACACAAAAAATGAAATGACAAACACTATATATTAATAAAAAAATTATGTTAATATGCCTCCCCCCCCCCCCCCCCCCCAACCTCCCCTCATGACCTCCCCAAAATTGAAGACCGTAGTTACGCCACTAATGAGATAAAGTAATATGGGGTTTCTTTGATACCGAAATCTCAATTTTGATGGGAAAACATGGATTGGATGACATGTGCATGATGTTACAATTGGATACAATCATAGCTTTCTAATATTTATGAGTTAACCCTTACCGCACTGAATCTCACTAAATCTCACTGCCAGAAACTATCTCCGAGCACGTGGTGCTGGCATTGCCTCGATGACGTCACCTACCCCAGGCATATGTCGGCGGGAATTCTTAGCCGGCATATGCGCTGGGAGTTTAGCTCAGTTGGTAGGGGGATAGACTGGGGTGCAGATGGTCCCGCGATCGAATCTCGGGGGGTGCTGGGTGATTTTTCGGGTCAAAAAGATAGTACTTTTCCCCCCGATACGCACGAAAAACATAGCTTTACTGGTTAGGGATGAATGTCAATTTTTCGTGTTCAATAATTATCCCTTACCGCACTGAATCTCACTAAATCTCACTGCCAGAAACTATCTCCGCGCACATGGTGCTGGCATTGCCTCGATGACGTCACCTACCCCAGGCATATGTCGGCGGGAATTCTTAGCCGGCATATGCGCTGGGAGTTTAGCTCAGTTGGTAGGGGGACAGACTGGGGTGCGGATGGTCCCGCGATCGAATCTCGGGGGGTGCTGGGTGATTTTTCGGGTCAAAAAGATAGTACTTTTCCCCCCTCCCCCTTATACGCACGAAAACATAGCTTTACTGGTTGGGGTTATACCAATATTATTAAATACCATATTGTCCATCATTTTCTGGTATAAACTGACTTGCACACATAAAACACCTGTTACCGAATCAATATAGCTTAAATGGGAAACCAATTTATTTCCACTTTTCTCTGTAAAGCTCTTAAAGATAACCCTTTTTAGTCTATTCTTCACCCCAAGGTTAGGGAATATATGTTCAAATTGGCAGCTAGCTAAATGTTCCTATTTAAATAGATGTCACAGCTTATAAATATATTTCAACCAAGCCATTCATTCTAGTTAAGACCTGGAAGCCTTGAAACGGGACACTCCCTGATTGGTACAACTTAATATAACCCAGACAATTTTGCTGGCGAGTATTTTGACACAGCAAGTCTTTTTTATTCAAATGATAATACCAATTTATTTTGCCAAGGCCTAATGTGTAGAAATACTGACTTAAATGCCCCCATTCATTGAATCGGTCCCAATGAAATTTCCTTCATGGAAATCAACATTCTAAATATGTCTCAGACTAAAAGCCAATGATTTCAATGCAAAGAACCAAGTTTCCGGAATCAATCAAGTAACATGGTTCATGTCAGGTAAGCGATTTGCAGAAATAAATATCAAAAATATATCACAGTGACAGGGAAAGGCTTTGATTCCATCATTATCAGTCAACTAGGAAAGAGCATTTTTGCAAGAACAATAATAATAATAATAATAATAACCCTATCCCTGCCAAATCCAACAGAATCCTACGAGCCATTCTCTATGTTCCGCTACAGCAAATATTACAGGAGTCTGGCCAAGGAAAGAGAGATGGGCACTCCGCGGCCAAGCCTTAGCTCGGCACGACACTTTACTTACTTTACTTTTATGCTGACAGATGCTGGCAATATAAATTCTGCATGAAATCAGCCATATTTTTGTGTCAATTTAGTAAAGGCCAGTGCTACGAGAATCTATTAATGTTTAAGTTGCCTTATTATAAGGTAATGTCTTCAATAGGGAGGTATATGGATTTCAAATTCATTTATCACATTAGGCTAACAAAAAAAAAAGAGAGTTGTGTGTTGCTCTCATTCGGCCGGGTCAAAATTACGAAAAATGGGGGCCGTTTTTCTTATGGTTTTTTTCAAAGATTTTCCAGATTTTTTTTAAATTTTTTTTCTTTTAAGATTTTTTTTTTTTTAAAGATTTTTTTTAATATTTCAACACTATTTTTACCTATCTTCCGGTTGATAAATGTGTGTAAAAGCCAACGAAACCCAGAAAACCAGACAACAAGTCCGGGTTTGTACTCCACATAAAAGAAAGAAAATGCAACTAGTATATTGTTTTTTATTTAGTCTCATTCTCTCCATCGTTGTTTTTAATTCAGTATACAATACAATATGTGGATATTCCATACTTTCAAGCAGTTTCTGTTATAGAATCAAGGGTGAACATTTTGTCATGAATGTGTACAATTTTCAAGAAAATATTCACCATTGGGTAGAAAATACAGCCAGTATGCACTTTCCTTAGTATCTTCACACATATTGACTGAAATAATGTATAAAATGGTTGATTTGGTATACTTTTTTTTTAAAATCCGGCCGGCCGACCTTCCCGATTTTCGGCTTGTGAGGGCAACACAACTTTTTATTCTTTTTGGCCTTACAATTACACTGCATGCCATTACGGCATAAAACTTAGATAAAAACTTCATTTATTTGCTCAAAAATTGCTCTCACTATTTATTTACCAAGGGCACACACAGCGCTGCGATGGGGTGCTGCTGATGGGGCGACAAAAATAATAAAACAGGAGAGGCTACTTCAGGTTATTATTATCACTCTCGGTGTACATTCAATTCAAATTCAATGCAGTCGGCAAATGTGCAATTTAGACATTGTTAAACGTTGGCCTCAATTATGAGGTGTGACATAATCAACTACATTATTTCATGTATTTCCAATGCTACTTGCCTGATAGTAGAAAACCGGGGGGGGGGGGGGGGGGGGGGGGGGGATATTATTTTGATGGGATGTGAATAAGGGTATAGCGGTCAGCTATGAAAATTATGGGTCCAAAACTTATTGTTTATTAATTTAGGGTCCAAAACTTATATTTATCTTATTCCTGTGCCACTTGAATTAGCTTTTTTTTTAACCCTGCCCATTTGTATTATGAATGTTTTCTGAGTTGCAGTGAACCAATTGATTGGCCCATCAGAACTCTTTGTAGAGAGTTACAGTTTGATTTGTAATCATTCAGTTCATTAACTTTGTTAATGTCTGTTGTACTTTTGTTCACATTTGCTCTTTATAATTAATTTATATACACAAAAAACACAAAAACCCAGCTAGTTTAAACCCCACTCCCTGGACATGTTTTGGGGGAATAAAAGCTATCAGGGAGAAAAAGGGTCAGCTTGCAAGATTTTCGTACCCACACGAAACCCTGCCTAATAAAAATAGCCACACTGGGAAAGTGCACGCTACCAGCACCTTTTACTAGTGTCGTCGTGATTTCTAGCGATGAGGAAGGTTTGGGTTCAGAGGACTTTTAACACAATTTCCCAATTAAGTGAATGATGTGATCAATACATTCATGGCGAACTCATCATGTGCTTATTCAAAGTTTTGAATTCTATTATCTGTCAAATTTTCAAATTGTTGTGTGCCACGCATGATAGTACGACTGCCCCCCCCCCCCCCCTTTGAATATATAAACATTAATCATTCACAGTGACATTCCATCTACACCGTTGTTCCCAAGGTCTATTGGTACTCTTAGGTCATCGCTATTATTATGGCATTCTCTCCTCAACAAAAGACTACCTCACATGATGGAATGATACTAAGCAGTCTCTTAATGATGCAACATTAAATAAATACACCCCTCAGGGTCCAGACAACATCAAAAGATATATGTGAATGTGCAATTTCATACACTTAAATGGTATTATTGAGGGTGATCAATATTAGTTTCAAGAAAACAGTATCTGCAATAAAGGGCATACTTCACAAAGCTCGGCCGCTGAGCGCAAGCGTTGACCGACGTTTGCCAATCAGGCTGCGTCATTTTGTTGTGGCATAGCTACCGCGCATGTGTGAAATGTCCACGCTTACAGTATATGATGCACAGTATTCTGTCAAATATCTCACACAATCATAGATTACCCTACATTAAAGGCATATTATGTGATCTTTTCCAGAGAGCGCCCTCTATTCATTTTTTTTTTTAGAAAGTAGATTTTCTTGCAGATTTACATTCCTGATCATAAATCGTACATAAATTCCAAGTTTCAGAGCGATACGATTCCTAATTACCTCAAAATCATGGTTTTAGAGTGAATTAAGAGTGAAAATATAAACTGTCGTGATTTATTTTCACTCTAAAAGTTTACCAACAAGTAATAATTTAAATCACCCTGTAGAACCCAAACAAAAATTGTGTTTATTTTTCTCATCTGCATGTAGTGTTGGATAAAGAAAATTATTCTTAAATACAAAAGTTACCATCAATTAACGTTTTCTCCTGATTTGTATTAGAAAACAGTAAAAAATAAAATAATAATAAACGATACGAATTTGACAACAATAACAAAAAAAACCTCATCTTAATCAAATTTATTTCCAAAATTTGAAGAAAATACAGACAAATAATGTGGTGAGTCAAAACGAAGAAAATGCGAGACAATGTTATTTTAAAGGCCAAACCCATTCTTACTTGACATAATACATGATAACACACACTTATCTCTCAAGGCAATGTGTACATTGTGTTAAGCCACCCCTCTGTTTTATGTTAATTGACTAATGTCTTTGCGGGATACATGGGGGCCTTGTAATGTGGCAGACATGTTTATAACACATTTAACTTCTTATTTGAGATGTTATTGAAAGTCGTTTATTTTCGCCTATTATTATAAATATTTTTTTCTATTAGAGAGAAAATTGCTACATTCACAGACAGACAGACATGGTGATGTAATCTCTGTTATTTTTGAAATTAGGTTTTGTTCTTTCCATTCCATTGTATTCTACCATTGCATTAAAATGGTATGGTGTTGAGATATAGACTGAGCATAGGTCCCAGATGGGTGGGGGATTGTTGGGGGGGGGGGGTATTCAAATATTTTTGTTGGTAGGGATGTGGCCCCAGCAGCATGAAAATTGACCCAAACATTTACCAATTTTGGGGGAGAAATGGACCCATATGTTTACACGAGACCCATAATGTTCCTTAATATTTGACAGATTTTGTCAACATTTCTGTGAAAAACAGCAAATTTAAGGATTTTTGACCCATAAATTTACACACAAAAATGGCTATGAAAATAGTCATACATTTACCAGATGGGTGAAATACTTGGCAACCAGTGGGTAAACAACTCCTGGGTGCCCGCTTATTTGGAGGCTTGGAGAGAGCTTTCTCTTCTGATTGCATTATAACATGTCAGTTTTATATACTGTATTTCAAATACCCTGAAATCAACACTTGGGGACCATGCTCACGTCATTTTGAAACTTAGGAAAGACAGAGAAGGAAAGAAATAAAAAGACAGAGGAAGAGTGAAGAAAAGATGAAAACAGTTGGATACAAATGAAGAAAAGGGGAAAACTGATATAGTGAAATGGGAACGAAAAAACTAAGTACTTCAGGGGGAAACTGACAAATTTTCAAAAATAAATACCCCTGAAATTATGGTGTACATTCCTATGGAATTCATTTTCATAAAGAAAGAAAGAAATTTAAAAGACCTATAAAAAATATAGTAAAAAGATTTTATTTGAAAGCAAATCTCTTCTTTTTTTCTTAAGCATAAAACATGTCCTTCAATGTTCCAACAACATTACCGGTAATTACGCAACACTTAGAAAGAAACTTAAATGTAACATTTATTGATGGATAGAGAAGGCGGGTAGAATTAAAAGCTTTAGAGACATTTTCATTGTGGCAGAATAAAGCCAACACGGTCTGAACTGAATCAACTAAAAATTGGAAGACTTATGTAAATTAATGTTGTAAGAATGTTACCAGCCACACAATCTGTTACATGGATTTTGTTTGAGAAGAATAATAAAAATGAGATAAAAAGAATGAATAATAATAAGCTTGTTGGGATAAAAGTATGTAGTCTGCTTTGTCTGGAAATGGTGTGCAAATTGGCTGGTTGCCCACTTCTTACAAACCTGGGTGGTGGAGGGAGACATCAACACATGGCACTACAAAATATCAGGGTTGGCTGGATTAAAATCAAGTTGATTTAAATCGTGATTTAAAAATCAAATGATTTTTTATAAAATTTAAATCAACTTTTGGGGGGGGGGGGGGGGACTATTTCTGGTAATTTTAAGTGAATTTCTTTCTTATATTGACTGTTTTAATTAGTACTTCTACAACTTTTAAATACAACTAAATACACCCATGATTTCATTTGATCCATTTCTAATAGATTCAACTTCAAGGTGCAAAAATTCAACAGTGATTTTCCTACAATTTTTACCATATTTTTGCTGTGTTGCAAATTGTCTACAATTAAACAAATGTTTTGATATTTGTAAATTTCTGGTAGGGTCTTGCATATGTCCACCATTCCACTGGTCATTTTGAACATGCGGCAGGCATTTGCAGATGACATTCGACATTCACAAAGTTCATAAAATGTTTCAAAATTGTCAACATTATTGAATTTCATTATAATATTTAAAATCACATGAGAAATGCATTGAAATAATACAAACATGCAGTAGCGTAGCCAGGTTGCCCCCCCCCCCCCCCCTGAAAAAATTGAAAGAAAGGGAGAAGAGGAGACAAAAAGGAAGGAAATGGAAAAGAGAAAGGCAACGGACAGAAAGGAGAAAAGCAAATTAGTTGGAAATTGCAGTATTTCACGCCGGTATGGAGACGCAATGCCTCTAACCCCCACCTCAACCCCCCCCCCACCCCCCCCCCCCCCCACCTCAACTCCCCCCCCCCCCCCCCCCCCCCCTTGTCATGATCTTACTCCACGTCAAATCAAAAAGTTACATTAAAAACCTGGCTACGCCAAAGGGTAGATCTGGTGTTCACCGGGAAAAAATACAATTTGCCCCCCTGACAAGTGACCCAGGCTAAGCTACTACAAACATGCCTAGTATTGGGTCTGTAATCCTTGAGCTAGACTTTGAAAATTGATATAATATGCCTGATATTTTGAAAATGAGATACTCCATCGAAACGATTTTTGGCACACATAATGTATATCTTCACAGCAACACTAGAACGGAGTTATAACTACGCAGGTGTTGTAATGCTTGAATGAGCACATATTGAATGGAGGAATACCTCAATTCAAAAATTGCTAAATGATGTATTGAAGGAGGATGGTTAAGCAGCTTGAACCAGGGGTCTTTGCTTGATCACCGCACATGTACTGCTTGAACGAGGACACATGATATTGAACTTTTAGCATCTTTTGAAATGAGGTATTGCTCCATTCAATGTGTGCTCATTCAAACATTACAACATCTGCGCAGTTATAACTCCATTCTAGTGTTGCTGTGCACACTTACATAATGTGTGTCAAAAATTGTTTCGATAAAGTAACTCATTTTAAAAACATCAGGCATAATCTAAAGGGGAACTGTGTACTTTATTTTGCTTATTGACTACTGTAAAAGTGGATATTTTTGCGCATGTAATTTTTCACGCTTTGCCCATTTTGAACAATTGTGCTTGTTTTTATTTTGCGATTTAGAGCTTCACTTACATAGACCTACATACAGAATGAATATATTCGGGCATTTTTATTTTCGCACTTGATGTTTTAAGCGTGAAAAGCACAAACAAAAATGTAGCACTGGGGACAATTTAAACCAATTGTGCACATTTAATCTTTAACCTTCTATATTTCATAAACAAAATAAGCTAAAATCATTGAAAAAAAGGTTTGATACACTTTGTGTCCGCTCTAAGGGAAAAAAGCACTCCTCTCCCCCGAGGCAATGTTGATCCGGATCATGTTATCAGAAACCTTGGCAGTTCCCCCAACATTGATTGATGGGGGTGGGGAAGGATATAAGAAAGGGGGAAACTTCTGCTTTCTATTAAACAGTGCTATGTCCCAAGTCGGATCTCAGTTGCGAGCACAGGGATGGTTGTAATAAGTTGCGTCAAGTGTTCCAATACAACATTTTAAAAATCATGATTTTTGGTCTTACGCGCACAAAAAAGGTTTGTCGTAGAAACATTTTGCAAAAAAGCTAACTGCTGCGCAATTTTTTATTTTCTTTTAATTTGTTTCTAGAGAATAAGCTATGAGGTATGTGATTTAAAACAACGAGAGCATCAATGATGCAGAAGCTGACTACAGCTGAGAATTTGGGAAAATTCATAACTCATGTCTATATATGAAGAGCTTTGTTGCAAAAGGGCTATGGTGCATTTTTTTCAAAAATGAGTTTGATATAGAAATGTATAGGGAAAAATCTTATGTTTCAAGGAAACAAAGTCATTTTTTTTCAAAAAGACATTTTTCAAAAAGTCATTTTTTTTCTCATTGTAAACAGTCATTGAAATTGTTGTTTTGTTGCAAAAGGGCCTGTGTCCAGAATTAAATCGGGATACAGGCCCTTTTAAAACAAAACAACAACTTCAATAGTTTACAATGTCGAGATGTAGGTCTTTTTGAGAAAAAAAATGACTTTATTTCCTTGAAACATATGATTGTGAGCTATACATTTCTGTATCAAACTTATTTTTTTTAAATGATTAAAATAAATGATTTTTTTTTTTGGTATTTTTTCTCTAAGTACAAACAGATGGAGTTTTGTTGCAAAAGGGCCTACATCCAAATTTTCAAAAAATGTAAACATGATTTTTTTGTTTTGTTGAAAACTAGCGCATTTGGAATGTATTTCAATTTAAATTAGTATGTAGTGTACCTCTTTCATAATCCATTCAGTTTTTCAATTGCTCAACTTGAATATTTAGAAACAGTTTTTTGACTTTTTCTCAATAAGAGCAAAAGTGGATGCAGGCCCTTTTGCAAAAAACCTCTTCATATTGTAAACCACTATAATCTGTCCAGCATATAACAAATGATGCAAAGCTCGAATCCATATTATATCTTACATGAAACAAGAATTATATATATATTATTATGCATTCACCGTTCACCGTGTAAGCACATTTGCCCTTCTATATGCTTCGGTTGAGATTTCATAAGATCAAGAAATAGTCTCTTTCTGGTATTAAAACAAAATATTGCCAAACACCTTGGATATTAAATGGTGCGACCTAATGGTAGATGATTGTTCTCTTTTGTAATGTGTGAAGGTTCAATAAATAATATGTACAGAGATGAATAAATTCGGTACGTAACAATGGCAAAATACAAACACCTATTTTATGAAAATATGCAGCATTTAATGAAAATAATAATATTTACAGGTCACCAAACTCCCATGGCCCCTGGATCTTAGGCCAAGTAAAAATAAAACTAGTTTCTCATGCTAACTTTTTGAAAAAAGGAAGATGAGGTTATTTTTTTTCCTTCCCAAAATGGCGAATGCCCCTTTTTCCAAAACTGGTTTCGCTTTTTCCAACATGGTGGAAATGTTTTTGCTTCAAAATGGCCGCCACTTTTCTAAGACTAGCTTTATAACCTTAAAATGGGTACATACTGGAAACTGCTCGCGATATTTTACATGTTTATTTTAATACTAGGCGGTCACCCGGGGTTTGTCGGTTCTCGGGTTTGGGCGGTCACCCGGAGTTTGTCGGTTCTCGGGTTTGGTGGTTTGTAGAATGCATGCATAAAGCCCGATCGGACAAACTTTGAAAATTCGACCCTTAGACGACCTTTGACCCGGACGACCCAAGAAAAGCAAAGCCGTTTTATTTTTTCCACGCTCGACTCGTATTCGGGCTTCCCGTCACCAAGTTTAAGCCCGATCGGACAAACTTTGAAAATTCGACCCTTAGACAACCTTTGACCCCGGACGACCCAAGAAAAGCAAAGACGTTTATTTTTTCCACGCTCGACTCGTATTCAGGCTTCCCGTCACCGAGTTTAAGCCCGATCGGACAAACTTTGAAAATTCGACCCCTAGACGACCTTTGACCCCGGAAGACCCGACAAACGCCAACCCGTCACCAAGTTTAAGCCCGATCGGACAAACTTTGAAAATTCGACCCTTAGACAACCTTTGACCCCGGACGACCCAAGAAAAGCAAAGACGTTTATTTTTGCCACGCTCTCGCCTCGCATCGAGCATCGCGATCACCGAGTTTAAGCATGATCCGACCAACTTCAAAAAGTTGACCCCTATATAACCTTTGACCTCATACGCTCTAGCGAATGCGAACTTGCTCTTGCGGGGACCGAGCTGCACCCACCCACTGAGTTTGAACGCCGCCCGACCCCGGGAAGGCGATGGTGCGCCACTTTGACTTTGGTAATGCCACAAAAACCAGTTGGCGAATTGGCGTTCTCTTCTGGATGGTTCAATAAGTAACAATAACATCTACCGAGGTGATTGGTTTAGGGGAATATTGAAAATAAGATAGGCTTTTCTTCTGATATCAAAATATTCTTTTTTATTTGTATGTGATCTTTTCCAGAGAGCGCCCTCTATTCATTATTTTTTTTAGAAAGTAGATTTTCTTGCAGATTTACATTTCTGATCATAAATCATACATACATTCCGAGTTACAGAGCGATACGATTCCTAATTACCTCAAAATCATGGTTTTAGAGTGAATTTTAGAGTGAAAATATAAACTGTCGGATAATCCGACAGTTTATTTTCACTCTAAAATCAAGATTTTGAAGTAATTAAGAATCGTATCGCCCTGTAACTTGGAATGTATGTAAGATTTATGATCAGAAATGTAAATCTGCAAGAAAATCTTCTTTCAATTTTTTTTTTATGTTGAGGGCGTTCCCTGGAAAGATCACATAATATACCTTTAACCAGAGAGATATTACACCTCCCTGGTTTAACCATACATAGCCTAGGCTATAGCCTATAATAGGCATAGGGCTAGGCTGGGATGTTCGGGAATTATAGTGCTCCCAGGACTCGATTTTGTTTTTCGGTCGGGACTCGGGATTTACGAAAATTGGTAGTCCAGATTTTTGAGGAAGTGAAAACGCAATAAAATATACTAAATGTCCACCAAAGTGTACTGTACTGTACAGTAGATGTACTTCTGTTCTCTGTGTTGTCTTCATTTGCCTTTTATTATTGTCAAATCTGCACCGGTTTTAATCAGCTTCCGGACATTAACATTACATATTAAAATCGCGATTCGTTCAAGATTTACCATCAGAATAATGTTGTGTACTACCAAAATGCATAAAACTTTCATAAGTGCAACCAAATGTGCACAATGAAGCGAATTTTAGAGCAACATCGTGCGTACGTAAACACACACCGCTGGCGATGTGAGCGGCGCGCGATTTTGTTTTTACTAGTAAACATTTGTATGGGCTCACATGTAAAATCAGTTAGAATTTTTTTAATTTTTTTTAAAAATCATTTTATTCAGTGAGTTTAGCTTTATTCCGTATTAAAACGAAATAAATAATTTTTTCAAATGTTTACTAGTAAAAAAAAAATCGCGAGCGGCGCCATACTCTTGGGTTCCTTTTTTAGTAGGAGAACAACCGTATGAGGAACAGGCGGGTTGGACGATGATGTATTATTTATTTTAAAGTACCCCTTTTCATTTTATATTTGGTTTATTTTGTACTCACGTCTAGGCTATATCAGCCTTTCGACTCACTCGTAGTCATTTTTATTTGCTAAAAATTAACGTCAAAGTAGATGCAGATGAAAACAACTCGAAGTATTACAGAACAACAAGAAACAGAACATGAAATAGGTGAGAAGACGCCATTATTTTCTCAGAACACACGGCCGCGGCATGCTCGGACTGAAAACTTTTGGGGGTTGGACGCTTTCACTTTTGAAAGGGGTGTCATGTTTTATTTAAACAATGTTTTTATTTTCAATAAATTACTTGAGCTATAATATAAACATGCGGCATGTCATTATGAATATTTATTGAGTAAATTTGTATTAAATGTGGAATTTCGACATGGCGGAAGTTACACAATATCTAAATATAATACATAAACGTGCCGTTAAACCCAACCCTCCCCCGTTAACACGACTTTCAAAAAATGAGTGAACCCGTAGAGACTCTGATTGTTTCGTAATTAAACACTGCACCCTCACATATTCGCACGTGCTACTGCTCGAGGAAAGCTCACGACACATTGAAACAGACGGGGTAACTCGGTAAATGTAATTGCCTCATTTACATCGGACTATAATATGTAGTAACACCGAATGGTACACGATGCTGACATAGATTATACAAAGGTATCTGAAAAGTACACCTTGGTAACATCCTCAGCAACAAGGAATAAAAGTGGAGCTGCTACTGGTGGGATAGGATTACTGATGAGCCACTACACCATGAAATGTCTTACTGAGGTCAAGAAACACTCTGATAGGATCATTACTGCCTCCTTCACAGGGAATCCAGCCACAACCATCATGTGCTGCTACAGCCCTACAAACTGCTCCAAAGAAGAGGACGTAATCGCCTTTTACAAGAACCTCTCAGATGCGATGAGAGACATCCCCGCACACAACATGGTTTTGATTGGTGGCGACTTCAATGCAAAACTTGGTACAGGCGAAGTTCTATTCTCTTACCATGATTCCACCAATCGGAATGGCATCCTTCTTCTAGATTTTGTCAACAGCTTCGATCTTGTTGTCACAAATACCAAGTTCAGGAAGCCGAACAGGAAGCTGTGGACATTCCAGTACCCAAACACCACAAAGGCACAACTGGACTTCATTCTGGTGAGGAAGAAATACATGGGTAAACTCTGTGCAAAATGTAGAGGCATACAACACCTTTGTATCAGTGGGGTCTGACCACAGAATCATCACAGCGATGGTAAAGCTACGTCTGCGTGCTCCAAAGAAGAAGCCGCCTAATGCAGCACGGTCCTTGAACTTCAAAGCACTGTGTTTCAACAGAGACCTCCAGGATGAATATACCATCAAAGTATCCAACTTCTTTGATCCTTTGGCCCAAGAGAAGAGCACCATGCCATTCCAAGAGAAGTACGACCTCCTCCAATCTTCCTGCATCAAGGCAGCAGAGGAAATCTTGCCCAAGAAACCAAGGAATACTTTCAAGAGCATATCACAGACCCAGAAAGTAAAAGCGGCAAGAGAAGCCTACATCTCGTCAACCAAGGTGGATAAAAACATGGCCAAACAAAAGTTGACAGATGCGTACATAGCAGAGGAGAAAGCATTACTGGAGTCCAGCATCGAGCAGGTACAACAAGCTTCTCTCTCCAGCAAACACAGCACTGCTTGGAAAATTGTGGACGACATCAGTGGAAGAAAGGATAGCAAGCGATCTATGCTCTCAGGAACGCCAGATGACAGGAAAGGTTCATGGTTGAAGCATTTCTCTACTCTTCTTGGGAAACCACCAACAGTACCAGACAGAGACTTCACCATCTCCAAGGTGGTTGATGATACACTACCAATCTCAACCTCAGAGTTTACGTTAGCTGATCTGGAAGAAGCGCTTTCACAGTCAAAACCAGGAGGTGCCTTAGGACTGGACAGCATTCCACTTGAGCTCTGGAAGTCGGACACCTTTAAACCCCACCTTCTTCATCTGTGCAACAATCTTCTGCTACACCAAGAGAAACCTAAGCAATGGTCAACAGGTGGAATCATTCCCATCCCAAAGAAAGGGGACCTATCAAAACCAACCAACTACAGGGGCATCACCCTTACCAGTATTGCAGCCAAGCTCTTCAACAGGATGGTATTAAACAGGATAAGACCATTTGTTGACCCCTTGCTGCGTTGGAACCAGAATGGCTTCAGACAGCATAGATCAACCGTCTCTCAAATACTGGCTCTGAGACGTATCATTGAAGGCATGAAGACAAAGAATCTTCCTCTGGCAGTAGTATTCATAGATTACTCAAAAGCTTTCGATTCGATCCATCGTGAACGGATGTTCCAAATCCTACATGTGTATGGTATTCCAGGAGTCATCATTGATGCAATCAAGGCTATCTACACAGATTCATCTGCCTTAGTGATATCTGCAGACGGTGATACCGAACCTTTCGAGATTCTGGCTGGAGTTCTACAAGGAGACACCCTTGCTCCATTCCTCTTCATAGTGGTAGTAGATTACATCATGCGGCATGCCTTGAAGGACATCAACCAATCCACCGGGATCGTTCTTGAGAGAAGGAAGAGTAGACGTCATCCAGAGCTACGCCTTCATGATTTGGACTTCGCTGATGACATAGCACTCTTGTCTTCATCCATTGAGTCAGCTGAAATTCTGCTACAGCATATCGAAGAAGCTTCAAACTGTGTTGGCCTGCACCTTAATGTTGGAAAAACCAAGACTCTGCTAGTCGGCATCCCATCCTCCACAAATGTCACATCTCTGAGTGGTGCCAAACTTGACAACATCAAGGAGTTTAAGTACCTAGGATCGTCAATGCCAGACTCTTTCCATGACTAATTCAAGTGCCGGAAAGCTCAAGCCTGGGTTGCATGCAACAAGCTGGAGAAGATATGGAAATCTAAACTTGATAGGCCTACTAAAATCAAGTTTTTCCGAGCTTGCGTGGAAAGTATTCTACTATATGGTTCAGAGACATGGACAGTTACAAAGACTTTTGAGGACAGAATAAATGGATGCTACACACAGTTGCTGAGGAGAGTCCTTAACATCAGTTGGAGAGACCACAAAACTAATGAAGAGGTGTATGGTGAAATTCCTCCGCTGGCTAACTCAGTAAGGAAGCGACGGCTCCAGTTTGCTGGACACTGCCTACGAGCATCCGATCAACCTGTCTCCCGAGTGCTTTTCTGGACTCCAAGTGAAGGCCATTCATCCCGTGGCAGGAGATCCACCACCTATCCTGACAGCATCTCAAAGGACCTTGATCTTGAACCCAATGAAGTTCAACAGCTTATGTTGGATAAACTTGCTTGGAGGAAATTTGTAACTGCTGCTTCCAATATTCCGTCCAAGGACGACCGATGATGATGATGATAATATGTAGATTTGACATTTGATGTACACATCAATGGCAGACGATACCAAACTGGTGGGGGTAATAAAAGATATTACGGCACGATAAATCACGCAAATTCAACATTTTGGCAAGGTAATATTTGTAAGTTTTACTCTTTTTCGCGAATTTCTAACAGCACCTCATGATGAAAAACCTTTGAAAACATTATTTTCCAATAATTTTGGCCGCTGAAATCGGAGATATAGTTTGAAGAATATATACAGAAGCGATTAACATCAATTAACGAAAAACGACCTCCCCACCTATTTTTCACTTTGACGGCTGTATTTTTACTTTCCGCTGATTTCGTATCATGAATAATAATGATCTCTAGTAGTTAAACCAATCACAATAAGACAATCATGCTTGTACGTCATGATACATGCGTGCCATGTGTTAATCAACTTTTTTATCATAGCGTTTACATGCATTTTCAATACAGTTATGACAATAAAGAAAATAACGCGAAATTGCCTATTTTGTCGAATGGCAATCAGGCCCATTTTATAACATATTTATGCGATCATATTGTTTCACTATCTCAAGTACATTTCCCGACAAATAACCACTTGTGTGACCAAGATAAAACCATATTTCACAGTCGCACTTTCCCCTTGACCTATACCGTGACCTTTCGCGTCAGGTCGCTTTAGCTTACTGTAGTAAGCTAAAAATGAACTTGATGGCGCACGCTCAGGTTGCATTGCTGATTACACATGTATATCAATGGATGGTACAAAAGACCATACAATTGTCGGTGACGAGCTTTGCGATGAATTTGCTGGTTTCCAAATGTATGCATATAATTTTCGTGTTGATTCAAGCTTACAGAGAACAAAAAAAAAATAATGGAAGAAATATGCATCGCCGCATAGAGTTATGCGCCCAAGCTTATTTCATATACCTATAGATGCGTGTGGGTTTCTGAGACAAACTTCTTCTTTTTCTTTTTTGCGTTATAATGCTAGCCACTGCTTTAATGCAAATAAATTTGCAAAACATGATAATATAAGTAAGTAGCTGAAAATGGCAGCCAAAAATTGAATTTATTTTTACATTTTATTTTTACCCATCCTGTATGTGATTGGAATATTTGAATTACTAGGTCAGAAAACATTTGGGGACTTACTTTTCTTTAACTTTACAATTACTGTTTTACAATATTGTTAATGCAGCTCAACCCCCTAGAGGTTCCCATCATTTTGAGTTTAAAATGGACAAAAGACCTGCTGTTCTAATCATGTTTTCTGCGATTCATAATGAGTCAGTCTGGACTCTGTTGGGAGTCAATTGCCAATTTAAAAATGTGACTGACAATTTAATGTGCATAGTGGTTTAAAGTCCGATTACCAGTCCAGCTATCATTATTGTACACTCCTATTCAACATGAGAAATTGTAAAAATGGTTTGTTACGCTTCGCCGACAAGGCCAAAGATTTATCAAATGTTGTATTCTGTTGAACATTTATGAGAAATAACAGATAATTACACAGGGTGAGATAACACCAAATTGAGGAGAAAGGCCCATCTTTTTTTTATCCTTTCTTTAAGGCCCAAAAAAAGAAGTAATGTTGTCCTCCACAGCTTTCAGAGAGGAGGGGCGGGCGGGCGTTGTTTTGTTGTGTTTTTTTTACCAGCGGAAGCTCAAAGTTCAGCCAACAAGAAGTTGTAATCACTCTAAGAGTCGCACATATAAACACTTCATTTAATGCCATTTAAACTGTTTTTAAAAAAATCTGAAGAAAAAAAATCTGGAAAAAATCTGGAAAAAAAAAATTGGAGTGGCCCTAAATTTGACGAGCGGGCGGTCGAGGACAACATTACAAAAAAAAATGTGGCCTAATTTTATAAAAATCCTTCTCACCTTGAGAGTTAGGTAGGCATGACATGGAATTATACCAGTAAAAACTTTTTTCTTTTGTGAAGTTGACAAATCAGTAAAAAATGTATAAAGGGTTTAATCCGATCATTTAAAACACACCATAAATCGCATAAGAAGTATTACAGCATCACCCAAATTCCAATACTATTTTTAAAGGTGCACCACCAAATATACATCGTGTCTCTTCATTTTTTCTCAATTAAAAATTGAGATGTTGTTTATATAAAAATCTTAACTAAGTGACAATGATATAATAATTTGTGTTATGAGGAGTTAGCAAAATTGAGTTATTTTGAATGTATTACTTTATCAACAGGCCTTAAAACTTAATTTGTGTAATCAGAAAATTTGTATAATCAGACTTTGTGTCAACAAGTTTCTGGTGTACCCCTTCAAAATTTAGGCCTGGGCGAGAATCCCTTCAGATGCTGGGTTGATAAAATACAGAGATTTATCGCCAAATGTGGTTTACAACGACCAGACCACTATAGTTTAATCGGTTCCACATTAACAAAAATTGTGACGCTGATATTTATCTGCGGGCCCAAATGGAATACCTACTTGCCCACTGCTCGCTGATACCTGCTTATGAGGCACAGACGCACACTTTCACCAATAAATATCTAGGGTGGATCTGCCCATCATTATCACCAATAAACACTAAATATGCGTTCTATTCAGCACCTATAGGTGGTGACACAGCAAAAGGTGGTGATGCCGAAAGCTCACCAAAATACGCGCAAGGAAAGCTTATCCAAGCAAACTTTTTCACGCAACGTGCCCATCTTAATAACCCGCGCGTGCACATCAGGTGTAGGAATTTTACAATTATACAGATAAACAAGAGTTGAACCTTTTTTGCCTATTTAGTTACAAACACACTATAAAAGCAGAAGATGAAAACTTGGCACACATCCCGGATCTCAAGGCCAGGTGTACTGATCAGTCTCCAGAGGGCAGTATATTAAACCAAATAGCATAAGAGACAGCATTCTCATAAATGTGACGCGATCAAGAGGAATGAGTCGGATGTCGACCCTGGTCGAATATGAGTTTTTAATACAGGTTTAAAGAAGACACCTAGAGCTTTCAGAAACTGAAAACCCCATGTCGATACGACATTTTGTTCAAAAGTTATGTCAAATTATATACATGAATTTCCATCAAAACTTATGTAAGCCGCCATTTTGAATTGGCCATATCTCAATTTGGGATTTCCCGACATCCGACTCATTCCTCTTGATCGCATCACAAATGTGTCCTATAGAAACAGTAAATATTGATGAGACAATAATGACCATGTTGAATTGACTCAAGTTGGCCTTGTCCGCATAGCCCCTGGTATCAACAGCGGTTACACAAGGGTAACAATAACTACAATGTGTGTACAGTGAATGCTACTCTCAATTATGTATATTTATGGTTAAACATTTCTGTGTCTTTATTCAAATTATAAAAGCCCCTCAAATAAACATACTTATTTATAGATCAGCCCGAAAGAAAATAAACTTTTTGAAAAGAGCCTTTAAATTTTAAAACATTTAAAGCGTTTTGTTTCTTACAAAATAGAAATGTGATGATTATTTTTTTAAATTTCAAATATTTGTGAATTTCTTTTTTTCTTTCTTCCTTTTTTGAAATTGTGTTTCAAACAGTTATTTTTCTTGAGATTTTGTGATCAACTAATTTAGAACGCTGACAACTAGAGAGATGTAACTCAATCTTTGGTCATTTTGAGATTTATTGGTACCCAAAGAGTCCTTTGTTATCCAAAGAATCTCAGGACCAAACATAAGACTCGTAAAGAAACACCTTCCCCCCCCCCACCCCTTGCAATTCATTTTTTACATACAACTCAATGGTACACAAAATATCACTCATTTTTCTCAGAATGTCCTTTGTTTTTAGTTAAGTCTTTCTGGTTGTCAACCCTCCCCGGTGTTCTCTCTTCGTATTCAGAGGGGTAACACATGATCGTTCCAGGATCTTGAAATACCCCCCTATTTGAGGCGTTTCGCGGACAATTTTGCTAATTTCACCCACTTTTCGCACAAAAACGAGGACATTTTGACTGAAAATAACCCCCCTTTTTTCACCATTTCAAGGACACTTTCTATATAGTCCCCCTATTTGTGCAAAAACGAGGACATATCTGGTTCAAAATACCCCTTTTTCCTTCTTCGCGGACATAGCCTCTCCAAAAAACACCCCTATTTTTTGGGAAATCGCGGACAAATATGTCCACGGAATGTCCGCGGACATGGTACAGAAAACCCCCCTTTTCCGTGATTTTTGGAACGATCATGCGTACCCAAAGTCACTGTTGACTGAAACCACCGGGCAACCCTCAATCAGGTAAAAGGAGAAAAGGCTACATGTATGTTTCAGCTTTCTTGGCCCTCTATTGGTGGCCCCAAAATAAATTGTGAGGGTATATGTTTCATACATAAAGGTCCGATGTTTGAGGGCGACATAACATGATTTGAACAAGCTCCAGTAATGATCAAGTAATACAATAACCTTAACATTTAACAATCTATCAAGCGTTTACTCACCCAGGACTTAAAAACTGACACAGCACACTCTAAATATTGGTTGCCCCCTCTAACCATTTTGTAGTTGCGAGTTATGGCATGAACATAAATATGAGACCTGTCACCACAAAATGAGCGTTAAGTCGCCAGTGTGCATTAGGAGATATGGTCTAATGAACTTGCCAAAAATCAATAGAAAACAAAGGCATTTTGCAACTTCAATTTGATTTTTGACCAAGAAAACATTGAGAAATTATGACATGTTGCATATCATTTTAAAGCTTGTTTTCTGAGCAATCTGAATCTGAATAAACTTCAAAATTAAATTTTCCGACTTAACTCTCATTTCGTGATGACAGGTCTCATATGTGCAACATTAGGCTTATCGTTTTACTTACAAAAATTGTCATTTGGCTCTTCTGAATATGTATTATGAAAAGTTGTCTATAATATATGAAGTAACTTGCTGGAATATTATAAATGGATGCACATCACAGTTGGGTGACCTCACTTAAAAGTATACGACGCCATCCTATCCTACCTTCCTCAAACGGACATGCATGGGGTGCATTGTTTGAGTGTGTATACAGGCTTTACCTCCAAACTCTGATTGTGTACTGGAATTTGTTGGGTTATTCTTTTTCAAGCATGCACAACGAGCTGATCATATAGTGTGTATGTGGGATACTGATCAGGGGATATGTGTCTGGCTATAGTCAGCATCACAATGCTATAGAAATAAATCCAACAATGTGTGCGTACTGTGCGTGTTTGTGTACATGCGTATGTCTGTAAACCCGGAAGAGCGTACCGGGCGATTTAAAAAATAAACCGCACGGCCTGATTGGTCAATTGTAAAATTGTCACGCGCATGCATGCATAATATTGTTCTCGCAGTTCATGCATCTAGACGCAGCTCTGGGGACAACAACAAAACAAGCGCGCTTGAAATAGCTTGAATTTTGTCCATAGTATTATGACAGTGACTAACAGCACTAGTTTCCTGCTTCATACAATGGTCAAAGTTATGCTGTATGATGTATTATGTCAAAATTATCAAATTCACAATCACTAGTACTTAAAGATTCTCTTGTACTTGGATTTTAACTTGAACCATTAAGAAGGGCCTATCTCCTTTGTCTTCCTAGTACCCTCCAGGCCTAGAAATTCGCGCTGCAGTGCGAGAGTCCATTTAGATTCTCGCGGAATAATTTCGCAAGAATCCTCGATTCTCGCCAATTTTGAGAATCCATGGATTATTGCGAAATTAATGAAAATAATATCACGAATAAGGCTATAAGCTTGCACAACTTCCAAATCTGGCATGTTTGTTGACTAAGGGTCAAATACCAGTCATCTAAGGTCCTGTTTTGGACTTAGAAAAGAAAAAAGTTTAAAAAAAGGGGGGAGGGGGGCGAATCGATTCGCGGATTCGCGCCGAAATTCTACCCCTGCCCTCTTGCTGGCTACTGCGGCTTGCTAGTGCAAGTTTCTAGTTTGCGGATGGGCACGACACTAGTGCTAGTGTTGTGCGTCCGATATTCATTGAATTGTATCTTACCTGATCGTCATCTTTGTGCTCATCGCTGCTGCTCACGTCGTCATCTTGATCATCCTCGTCATCAATTACATCATCCACTGGGGAGATAAAGTATATAACATTAAATTACAGGATAAACAAATCAAACATTCTGTATGTATGCAAACATTTGTAACCTTCTACTTCAAATCCAGGACAAAATCGCCGGGACGGTACTTATAAAATACTGCAAAGTCGCAACTTGCGAATCCCCCCCTGGCTTGGAGAATCACCTAAATGGAGTCACCAAGTTTGGTTGAGATTTGAATATAAGAGCACTGAACAGGCCGAACCTAACCAAAAAAGCTCACCAAGGGACAGGGGTGTGAAAGGCCACAAATAATTTTTTAACAAGAGGAAAACAGACATAAACGAGGAAAAATAGCGTAAAATTGGGGGGAAATGCCAAATATGGGCTGAAAAGGAAAGAAAAGGCTGAAATTTTGGCATAAGAAAATTTTTAAAAAAGAGGAAATCAGCTTAAAAGAGGAACTCTCACACCCCTGAAGGGAATGCATATACACCACAGACAACACATATGACATGACACATACCACAAGCAAGATTAATTTGGTCAAAATTTGATTTTTATCCCCATTTTATGAATCACACAAAACATAAAGAAAAAAAGCTGGCTGTTAATAATCATTTATTATTCAATCAATTTATATACATAAAAGATTATTTCCCCTCCCCCCATCCCGCCCGACCCCAGTGCCCCTCTGACCCAGTGCCCCTCTGACCCAGTGCCCCCCTGACCCCACGGGAGTTACGCTACTGCCAACAAACCTAAATACAGCACACAGCCCTATTGTGATACCCTCAGTATATCCTATCATCACGCCTGTATTTAAAGCATGCATAGCTTTGATCCATCCTGATGAACCATACTCTGAACCAGGGTTCTAGCTACGGTGGGCGGCACTGGGCGGGGGCCGCCCAGCACTCTCAAAAAAAGTTGTGTTTTTTTTTTTTTTTTTTTTATTTTTATTTATTTATTTTTTTTATTTTTTAACAATTCGTGGATAAAATCATTAAACTGCCTCATAAAACAAGAAATTACGTGGCAGGAACCCTCAAAGTGCATTAAAAATCCCTAGAAAGACATTAATAAGGCCTCTGGATCCCATGCCATGATCCACTGCACTTTGTTCGCTACACTTTCTCCGTTCGCCATCAGTAAATTTACCCGGCACTAAAATGGTCCTGGCTAGAACCCTGCCCTGAACCTTAATTGTGATGCAGCACCTCAAAAAGGGGGTGGGACTATGCAGGTGAAGTCAATTTTGAGTTTATTATGTGTGCTCTAAGAGCATATTCTAAGCTTTAAAATGACACCAAATTCAGATTTTATGAGTGAAAATGACTCCTAAATGCTTTATTATTTTCTTTATTCTTTTTTGTCCGTTTTCGTCTATATCTTGAAAAACACACAGCTGCAAAGCCCCCCCCCCCCCCCCCCTTTGATATGCTGCATGCATATTCATGGGAAATAATGATCAAAATCAGACAAATATTTGAAAGCAAATTTTCGAGTTAAAGGGGCATTGAGAGATACGTATGGGAGTGCGCCCTCAATTATCCTGGAAATCAGGGGTTTTTTGCATCAAAGTAATACTTAGGCATCAAAGTAATACTTAGGCATATACTAACTACCTTCTGAAACAGTTTACCAACATTCGCCGTTTATCATATAAAATTTCATGATTTTCTTAGTTTCGATATGATCATATCGAAACTAAGGAGCTAAATTCGGAAGTTATGCTATCATTTACTCACGGACTTTCGCGGCAAATCTCAACCCGGAAGTGCCGTTATTTGCTTCGTTTGGCATGAAGGCGATGTTGGAATTGTATGACATTTTGGATTTGGGCTATGTTGATGATTATCTTTACATTATTTGCTCATTTAGTATGTCGATACATCTCTCAATGCCCCTTTAAAGAAGTTAAAGAAGCCCATTCAGGCTACATAACGAAAGATTCAGCAAACTATCCCATACCTTCACTGTTAGTTTCTGCATCATCTTTCCTCGCAGCTCCGTCTGGTAAGTGAAACTTGAAAGGACTCTTGATGGTAGTGAGGGGAAGACGGTTCTTTTGAGAGCATTTTCTCAGGATCACGCTTATTAAATTCACGATACTTTCGATATCTTTAGCTGAAAGACAAAAAAAATACATATTTGAGATATTTTTCTCCTGATTCACAAAAACACAAAACTTTGTCCAATAATTTCTTTTAACTTCCTCTTGTTTTTCCAGAACAGGCAAGATACAACTGATAGAGAAGTAGATTGTTGTCAACGATAAATCTGAAATGCTGAACCTAACGACAACAATTCATCCTGACATCAACTATTCTGAGCTGACACTAGAGTATTACAGGTTTGTTTGATAGCTTGAGTGTCTGGGGAAAGAGATATTATCAATAGCATACTAAAGTACTCCAGTGGCATATATGGGGTCAGTTGTCACGAGGGTGCAAAGGATATTTTTTCCTGGTGGACTTTAGACTTTACCAGACGCAGGCTGTCAACTTTTGAGAATTGCCGCCGAGTCACAAATTTGAGAGGGCGCAGGGGCTTGTGAGCTCGATAAATGAAAGTGCTAATCTCAATCTACACAACTCAAATATTGGGGCTCTCGCCCCCACCCCCACTGTAAAATGTTACGAAAACATTTGTCCTCTTCTCCCTTTCTTCCCTTGTCTCCCTTCACTTCACCCTTTTTAACACGATAGTTTGAGCTGGCCTAACCGGTCAAAGCCGTCGGGGGGGAGGCACTATGCCCCCTGATCCCCCTGGAGATATGCTACTGAAGTACTCCCTTTCTTATGGAGGGGCGAAACCTTGTTAACATTACGTGGGACTCTTTTACTGATAGCAGGGTGGAACAATGTCAACCATTTACTGAAGTACTCTCATATTGGTAGTAGTAGGGTGAAACATTGACAGTCAGGCTCTTCGCTTAATCGGTGAACAGAGAGGTGACAAGACCAATTTGGCAGACCAAACAATTTTTTTAAAAAACCTGTTCTATGATTGTGATGGACTTCACAAGTAGGGTTATTATTTAGTCAGTGGATTGGTCATTAATTTATAGCCCTAGTATTTGTATTTTCAGCACATAATATTAACCCTAACGACCCGAGTACTAAAAAATACTACTTTCTAAGCCTATCTCCAAGCGCATGTGCGGACGATTTTCGATGACGTAATCGACCGAACCTATAGTGAGCACCGTATACTGCGCCAACAAGTTGTTGAGGATCGTGGCTTAGTGGATGACATGCGGATTCCGGCCAGTCCCCTGCGATATAGTTTGTTTTTTCTCTTCCAAAGTTGTGATCCTGGTTAAAAACCCGGTTAAGGGGTAAGGGTTAAAACATTGAAACAAAATCTGCTTTACATACCTGAACCCTCCACCATGTCCTTCGCAATGCCATACAGTAACCTGGTGCCATCGGCATCATTGAATGCTTTCTTACCAGATTCTATGGAAGAAGAAAAAAGAAATAGATTCAGTTAGATCAAGGTAAAGTGATACTTATCACTAAATTCTGTTATTCTGCCTCGATTAAATGTCGTTTGAGCGTATTATGGCATGGCTACAAACGCGCGGCCAGGGCTTGAATTAATCGAAGGCATCGAAGGCCATTGGCCTGGCCTTCGATGCCCCACCTAGTAGTCTTGGTGCCCTCAATTTCTGGCTGTTTTACTCCATTCAAAAGTACATAATGGCCTTGGATAAAGTTGGTGCCCTTTCAAATTGCCTGCCCTTTTCATTTCTTATTTCAAGGCCTGCACGCGGCATCATACATTTATGGGGGCTCGTCCAGAGAATATGCTACAGGCAGGATCACTCCCCCTAAAAAATAATTGTTTGCCTCTTTTTATGCTGAAATATCATCATGCAATTCTGGAAATGCAAAAACAAAAAAATTGCATTTCAACAAAGAAAATTCAGATATTTATTCTGATGTATCAAATATCATATCATTCTATTTAGTTTTGACTCCACACTTCTTTTTACTAGAACCTATGACTGTAATATAATTTTTTTGGACACTAACAAGGAAAGTCCATCCCCGAGGCCAAAAAAATATGAAAGTTGACTTGCCCTTTCCGACCGACCCGGAAATCTAGGGTTGCTATTTATTTATTTTTTCAAAGTAAAAAAAAAAAGCAGAAAAAAAAGCATAACAATAAAGAAAGATGAAAACGTGTTTTTGAGTAATATTTGCTCGTTTAACAATTTTAAAAAATAAATAAATAAATCTTAAAAAAAAAAAATTTTGGTGTAGTTTCTCCCTTTTCAAATTAAAAAAAAAAAATCCGACCGTCCGACCCATACAAGTCAACTTTTTTTTGTTGGCCTGACTAATGCGTGCTACACCAGCATAAGGATTATTCCTTTGGTGATGAGCATATAAGGCTTCCAAATTCATGAACCCGCAACAACAACAAAACACTTTCAGATAGTATGTACAGGGAGTTTAGGATGATCATTTGAATTTTTGATTGATTGATTAATTTCTTGCTTACAATGATCTGCTTTGGAATTTAATCATGTTTCAGCGTGTGAATACCGAATCTACAATGGTGTTTACGTCGTCTGCGTGGTTTATTTCACGAGGGCAACCTCCCACTCCTCCTACCTCCCACTTATGATCAAGAGGACAATTTAAAAGTACTACTAAAGGGTTCAACAAAAGAAAGTATACCACTTTGTTTATGTCATTTTGAGTAACATTCAATTTTTTTTTGACCAAACAAGCTAGATAGGCATTTAGATGAATCTTTAAGGCATAATTTGATACCAAATTTACCTCCTAACAACAAAGATAAACCATGATTAGCACCATTTAAAGAAAATTGGTCACTTTTCAAAAGTCACATTTTCAACGCACGCAAGCCGCGAGAAAATGCTGTGCGTGGCACTTTGAATGGCCGGGAATGAAATGGATATTGATCACACAATGCAACTGCGTTGGGTTGTGCCTGAGCTAGCGGGCTATTTGATTATGAACAGGTAACATGTGGTCTTTTCTTCCCGCATATGTGACTTTTAAAAAGTGACTAATTTTCTTTAAATGGTGCTCATCATGGTTTATCTTTGTTGTTAGGGGGCAAATTTAGTATCAAATTATGCCTAAAAGATTCATCTAAATGCCTATCTAGCCTGTTTGGTCCAAACAAATTTGAATGTTACTCAAAATAACATAAACAAAGTGGTATACTTTCTTTTGTTGAACCCTTTATACTTACTCAGTGTGGTAATATTCTTGATGACATTCAAGACACTTTTACGGATACCGAGATGTTTATTTCTGGTGTCGTGCTGATGCCAATTGAAGGCTAGCGTGACTAGAATGGGCATGCCTCCTTGACCGATGGCCCTGGCAGAGTTACTCTCTGTGCAAAAGACAAAGCACACAAGATGAAGTTACGGGAATAGAGCAGAATACGCTGTTTTACGGGGTTATAAGAACCATATTTGGCATTTTCTGTTATGTTTTTAATTTCATATTCAATAGGTTTATTTACTTAGTTTTTGTTTCTTTACAAATGAAAATGTAGAACAATTATTAACAGGAAATCTGCAAAGAGGTTTTATGCGAAAAAACACCTGGCAATACTCCAAAAATCTATCCCAGATTGATAAACCCTCTCACCCTTAGGCCAATAGGTTTTTTGTAATGCCCTGAAGTGCCAAAAATGCATTCAAAACCCCTTAAGCGGGCCTCTGGGCCCTTTGTTCGCTTAACTTACTTCGTTCCCCCCGTCAGCTATAACTCTGCATAAAACCGTCACCAGCTTGAGCTGACATTGAGCTGGGATACAAGTAGCACAAGGTTTTAAAATGACAAGGTTTTTGTAACTTTCAACCTCGTAATAAATTAAAAATTATGTGTTATTTTAGATTACAACTTACTTGATTTTACAAGAAAACACATGGTCTCAAGAGTAAGTCTGCAAAAACAAGAGCAAATACAGAGAATGAATTATCACATTATTGGAGATGTTCCTCAGGACTGTTAGATTAAACTGTTGACATAGGATTATCGTATCTAGTCCAGGTTTTAACACACTATAAACGTGGACCGTTTCATGCGACATTAATTTTCACACTTTTTAGGGCTCCAAGTAGCTACCGCGAAAATAAAAACATGCAAACATATTTATTTTGTGTACTATAAGTCTATGTAATGAACTTTCAAATCGCAAATTAAAAGAAACACAAGCAAAATAGCTGAAAATAAGCAAAGCGCAAAAATTTAATCGCACATTAATTCTGACTACACATGATAACCCTATTTTATTGTGGATAATAATCAACTAATTCAACAATACCAATTTTTTACTCCTTTAGTATCAAAGAACAGATTGTCTCCCTTTCTGCTTGTGCTTAAAAAGTATCCTTACTATTATCCAGGGGAGATTTTCCTTCAATTCCCACAATTCCCAATAAAAAAGAGTGGAGGGATATTTCCTTCAATTTAGATTCTTTTAACATGACAACTCTGAGTGTGGCATCTAATCTGAAGTCTCGTGTTATTCAACCATTGACGCCCCCCCCCCCCCCCCCCTCCCCTATTCCCCCTCAGCCTGTTTTGGGTAATAAAACTATCAGGGGAGGAAAGCGATTCAAACGAGGGGTAAGACCGGCTCCCCCTGGCACCAGGAATCAAACTCTGGCAAGTCCCGCCCCCTACATATGCGACCCGACATTTTCACGCGCATAAAGATAGCCTGCCTGATCTTGTCACAAGATAGCGAAAAAGCGCACTCTACCAGCATAGTACTGTAGTACTCTGGGCGGTTAGGGTTAAAAAACGATTTCTGCAATTGATTGCTTGCTTCAGAATGTTTTATCACCTGAATGGCAGGCACACTTTAAAAGCATATTTTATGGCAAAAGAATGTATCTTATATGAAGTTTTCTAACAGTATACTTCCTTTCAACACGATCAAAGTTAGCTTTTTTCTCCATAAATCATGTAGTGGTAAAAGGCAGTATATTACTTGTATTGTCTTTACAAGTTGCAACCTTTTCCTAAGTGAGGATTATTGAACCAAGTTAACACAATCCATGTTAAAAGGAAGTATATCACTAGGAAAGTACATGTAAGATACATCCTTTTGCCATGTGTGGTGCTAGAGTCAGGTTGATTTGTGATGGCTGCATCCAGGTACTGTAAAAGTGCTAATTTTCGCGTGATTAAATGTTCACACTTTGCTGATTTGCAACCATTTCACTTGTTTTTAAATTCGCGATTTGAAAGTTCATTACATAGACTTACACACAAAATAAATATATTTGGGTGTTGTTATTTTCATGGTAGCTGCTTGGAGCGTGAAAAAGCACGGAAATGACCACGTTTACAGTATGCAATTGAAGAGAAAGATGCAAGTTGGAAAACTTTTAGAATTTTCCAGGGTTAGTTAATGAACAAAATGAACTTTTATTCGAAAACTAAAAATCTCAATTTGGATGAGAAAAATATGAATTTCACACAAGACACACAAGGCAGAAAAAATTGCTTTTCTTGCCACGATCAGTGATAATTTTCAAACTGAAAAAAATGTTTGCATCATCGATACTTACTTTAGTACACTATTGTTCTTACGGCACAAACTGATGATGCGAAACAGACACGTAATCGCTCCAGATTTACCAAGATACGAAGCGTTGACAGCTACGAGAAAACCCAAAGAGAATAGATTGTTATACAGTGATCAAAACAAGTTACTTATTCCCAGGAAATATACAGTCCTCAAAATAAGTAACTGACCAGGTAATAACTATGCTCTCACTGCCAATACTATAGCTTCTACGTACAAATAATATATTATAAAGAAATTTCTTCTCCTTAATTTGAGATATTACACATGAAGATTGAATGAATGAATATTCATCAGTTATGTCCCCAAAACCAAAGGAAAGTCTGTTTTTCATTTTAACATTTTTTTCGTCTACATGCAGCCTCGAACTAGCAACAAGTAGATTATTGAGTAACTGGTAGCGACGACTCACAGGTTAATAGTAAGATGAGGATTGTGGATGCTATGCTTCAATTGATCAATGCCGCTCATACACATACCTGTCACACTGTCCTGCGTGTTCAAAACCTCAGTGTGAAAATGTAAACTGCACTTTGTTCTATCCTTTTCAATGTAGCGTTTTTAATTATTAACCGAACTTTGTGAACAATGTTTCAATTTAAAGAGAAGAAATTTCTTCACAATTTTATTATTTAGAGTTTTTACGTAGGAGCTATAGTTTTGAAGTTAAAAGTATATTTAATACCTGGTCAATTACTTATTTTAAGGACTGTATATGCTCATAACTCCAAAACGATATACAAATATTAATAATAAAATTGTGAAGAAATTTCTTCTCTTTGGGACGATTGACTGAATATTGATAGAGCTATGTGTCCAAAAATCAAAATGCCACCTAGGTAAAGCAATGGGAAGATTATCAATTTTCTGATAGCAACAACTCGCTGCTCAAAAGTGGGATTTTGACCGGAAAAGATTTCCATATCAATATGTCTTATATGCATACTATAAATGAAAATTGTACTTTGTTTTTCAACGTGAAGGGTCAAATATAGCCTTTGCCTTATATTGGGGTACTTACAGTTGGTTGCATAGACTTTCAGGACTTGAAGCACAGGGTGTAGAATAACTGTATTGCTTGCGTTGGTTCTGAGCATGCCCAGTGTGATGGGTAAAGCGCCACTCAGACGGGCTTTCACGCCAAACTTGCGATCTGTTGGCAAATTCAACAACAATAATATGAACATGACATGAGAAATAATAACTAGAATTATGATCAGAACAAACAAATTGGAAAAGCTTAGAGCGTTAACCGCATCAGAGATGTAACAGAGGTAAAATATAATTCCTGAAAATCAATAGAACGAATTCAAATGTTCATGGCGACCACTACCGAGCTCTTGCTCGCGGTATCAAATATTTATCTGGGCTTGTATGGAGAATAGGCTACAGGGTATCTATCACCCACTTTAATTTGTTTTTTCCTCTTTTTAGGCTGACATATCATCAATTATAGAAATAGCCTAATTTCTGGAAATCCCAAAAGTTCCGGAAGGGTTACATCTCTGCCACATGAAGCGCTCAAAGCCTGTAGCTTGACTATTTTAAGCGTGATCGTCTGTGGGTTAATTTCACATTGTCCATTCAATGTTTAATCACACTACGACAAAACATCTTTTTCATGTAATGTTTTAATTTTTAAAATTGTCCGTCTTATCCTTGAATCACACTGAATTCTTAACATTAAAGAGACTTGTTGCTGTTTTCCCCAACTAATAAACATGCATTTTTGACATCAAAATTCATTGAATTCATCTGAAGCTGCGGAACTCTAGATTTTATTATTAACACAATTCTATGTACAAAATTCATTTTTTAACAATTTATCTTGAATTTTTCTAACCCACCTTTGGGACCAATCTTGGCCAGAATTTGATGCAGTATCAACAACAGATCATCGCTCGGTGGTTGCTGCTTGGCGGCAGAACCCAGTGCACTCAGTAGTATCTGCGTAGCACCTCGAGATACCAGTGTGCTGGCCCTCTTGGCCACGCACACTAGCTCCAGCAGGCATTCAGCGACATTCAACGACGTCTGAGTGTCCCTGGAGCTCTGTTGTAGGAAAAAATAAATCGAGAAAATTAAAATGGACAAGTCAAAAACTGACCCAATCATTGCTGACCCAATCATTGCACAAATTGTGGGACAGATTTTTTGCTTTATTTCAAAATATAATAGATTGTTGATAATAATTAATTTTTCCCTCATGGTCAAGAAATGAAAAATTCAAGCCATCTTACAGCAGCCAATTGATGCAGAATAGCGTGGGCGCACTTAAGTGTGACACGTGCGAACGCCAGAATTGTGAATGTATGCGAGAAATACTCTTGCATCCAGAGATATAAACTGCAAATTTGGAACAGAATAAACTATAGTCTTCTCGTCTCTCTTTCTCTCTGGAGTACTGTAGCGTGTGTATTTATATTCTAGATAATTTGCAAGCTGATTTATCTACTGTCTGGTATTCATTTAATGTATCACATCTGCCATTTCAGGTGTGAATCTCTCATTGAGCCTCCTTTGGTGTCTCGACTATCATAGGACTACCATTATAGGACTACCGTATCTGAGCCTAAGAACAGCTTCCAATCAGAGGACTACTATCAACATGAGAAGAGCTATCCATATCCAGGGTCAGAAATTCGAGGAGAATCAGAAAATTTATTCTCGCAAAGATTCCCGCCGGTAAAGTTGCGAGAATCCAAGTTGATTCTCATAGATAATCTGTCTAACAACACTATTTGAATGGAGGAGAATACATAGATTCTCGCAAAATTCTGTGCAAGAATCTAAATGGATTCTCGCAATCTTTGACGAACTTCTGACCCTGATATCATTGGTTTGACTCTTGAATAATTTCTTCTTTATGGCTTTTTTTTCTTCAATTTCTTTCTGTGCTCAAGACATTTTTTTCAATAACCATTTAAAAATTATGATAATTGGTGTATTTCTTACACAAAATTGTTGGTAACCAGACCTATCATGAGATGTTATTTAGGTCAGTGATTTTAGAAAATAATACACTGATTGAAATACAACAATGTATGTTCATGCCCCAATAACCGTGTGGTACAGACCAGGCTGTCAGAAAACTCCAAACAAAGAGCTTAGGCCACACCAAAATAACTGTTCTAATTTTTTCTCCTTCCAATTTTCAAAAAAAAATAAAAAAATAGAAACATTTTTTGAAATTGTTGCCATTTTTTTGAAATTTTTGAAATTTTTTAAAAATTCACAAAAATGTACAGACTTTTTTGTGGAAAAACAAAAACAAACAAAATTGCCCGACCGACCAACCCTCCCTGAGAGATCTTTATGCCTGTAGTACAGGGTTTTTTTGTGGCCTCACAGAAGGTAGGCCAATTTATTCCCATACTCATATTTCTCTTAGTCATATGGATATGATACATAAATTGCGGCCTCTCCACAAGAGGATCAATTTTGAGAGGTGTCGGCTGATACATAAATAGTTTGGCAGATTGCCTGCAATCTATACCACCGTATGTGCAGTCTGTTTGTGGCTCATCACATCAAAAGTAACATCTTGTTGACCAGCCTATTTTGAGACATATGTGATGCGATCTGTGAAAACCCGTCGGATGTCGCAAAATGTGAACTGGGATTATGGGTAAAATTTAAATTTTAAATTTTAAAATTAAAAAAAAAAAAAAAGTTTTTTTTAAAGATTTTTTAAAGAAAATCAAATTTCAATACTTTGTGTCATCATCTTTCATGAAATTTCACCTTCAAACACTTACTTAAGTCACTTTTGTTATTAAACTTATAATGTTATTCTATTGATTTTTTTTTTTTTTTTTGGCCTGTTTTCATGATTTCTTGTTTTGTAGCTTTTTATGACATCACAATCATCATTCACGCATAACTTTTTTGTAGCAATCGTAGAAAATGATCCAAACAGTTCTGTAATCAGCAGAATTTTAGCTTTCTTATGATATAAATATCTCTAATATGAAAAATGCCACCATGTGGCGGGTTTTCACAGATCGCATCACATAGACAAAATGTACCTTTTGATGTGATATATCTTAACATCTTGCATGATCATCGACATCTATTAGGCACAAACAAAATGTTGTATTGGCATAACGTGCCATTGAAAATTTGGGTAGGGCAGGCGTGATTTTTTTAATTTTTTTAAATCTTGAATAGTATATCTTACTATAAATTACTAAATTTGATCTCACACTCACAGAGTCAAATAAATCACAAAAATATCATGAGGCCATTTGCGATCTTCAGATTTGCTGTGTACTGTATTCCTTTTTGATGAGTAGCACCAAAGATCTTGTTTTTAATTTTCTTTTAAATTTTCTTTTTTATTTCTTTTTTCCTTCTGCAAAATAAAAGTCAGGTCGGGAGTAAATTAGGGTCGGGTGTAAATTAGGGTCGGGCGGGTTACTGCCAATACAACAACAACAAAAATTTGCCTTAGTGCCCTGTAAAACCTCCCAGGAGTGTACTCGAATGGTGTAGTAAATGACATGCACACAGTTGTTCCTATATAACTGAGATTGAGGTATTCTAAGGCCAAGAAGAAGAGAAAAAGATCTGTCTCACATACCCGCGCAAGTATGTGGAGTCACTGTTGCCGCATAACCCTACGTGATGAGCCCATTTCTTTCTTCTTCTTTTTTTTTTTGGGGGGGGGGGGGTAATTGTCCGAAATAAATTGGGAAAACATTGGCTCGGAAAGGGCAAAAATAAATGTGGGCCAAAAACAAACAAACAAAAGAATTTCTGCATTTAGGCCAAACAAAGAAGAAAGTCTGTCTCAGAAACATTTTGCAAATAAGTTAAGTGCTGTGCGATTTATTGATTTTTTGATGATTTCTTTTTTTAGAAAAAGGCTATGAGGTATGCTATTTTTTATTTTATTTTTCCTTTTTTTTCTTTTTTTGCTAATCCAAGCTTACAGACAACTTTTTTCAGAAAAATCAACAACAACAAAAATAAGTTTTTTAGCCCTCAGCGCACAGACCTACGCGCCGTAGCTCATTTCACATACCAATGCGGGCAGGCTTCTGAGACAGACCTTCTTCTTTGTTTGGCCTTAACATAGCTATTTTTTCTTTAAAAAAATGAGCTATTATCCCAAATGTATGTGAGACAGACCTTCTTTTCTGTTGCCTAATACATAGTTGATATAAATAGCTAATACTCAAACCCAAACCGAATTGAGATGTGCCCATCTGTTCTTTACCTCCAATGTAGCCAGTAAGGTTTCCACTCCGTGGGTGTTAGTTGACATGACATCTTTACGAACTTTGTCTGTAGAAACAAAATCATAACAAATAAACACAACCAGTCAATCGTTTGCTATTACGACGAATTAATCTATACACTTTTTAGATCATAACATTTTTCATAATTTGGTCAAATGTTGCCATAAACAAAACAATAACAAAAACTCAAAAAATAATTTTCACGTCTGTGTATTTTGTCCCTTCTCAATACAGCCTCCAAAAGTTTGGGAGGGAGGTCCTAATTTTCTTTGATTATCAGCCCATATTTGGCGCTTTTACCAACTTTATGCTATTATTCATGGGTTTTGTTGTAATTTTTCACTTTTTATCTGTGGCCCCTCACTGCATTTCAAAATATCCAACATAGGTCAGTTGTTTCCTTGATACTGAATGTAATCAGAATACCTTTTGTTACATTACGCTCCTTAACACTTTTCACTTGGCTATTAGTTGTACCATATTCAAAACAGATTTTTCAGACACCTTTCCAAACTTTCAAAGTCTATCTCAAAGATTACTAGGCATGTTTGTACTTATTTGAATGCAATTCTCATGGTGATGACATTCAATAATGTTGACATCTTTGAAACGTATTGTGATATTTTGGAATTTGTGTGGAAAGTGTTAATCCGCTTATTACTGCTTTACACTTCCAGTTCATATTAGCATTAATCCCTAACCCTAGAAAGTATTGCAGTGGGGATAGACCGATGACCTGGGGAGGGGTTATATGAGGGGACCACGCCATTCCGCCATGATGATCGTCATACAACTGATGCATGCTATACATCAAAACGAATGGGGAGTGAACAAGTGGACAACCTAGAGAACAGCAAAAACTCCACCAATTGGCACCCACCTTGTTCTTTAATGCAGTACTGTATCTTGGCCGTTGTGTATCGTATCTGCTCCACATCTTCAGAACTGGAACTGATAAGCTTGTCTAAACTGTACAGTAGCGTGCCAATCCGCGACCTGCAAACATCAAAATATAGAAAATGTTAGATCAGTCAGGGGTTCTCAATAGGCAGCCCGCTAGCCAGACAACAGACCCAATTTGAATTTAACCATTGCGTATGGTACATCAATTTTTATAGTCTATTTCACATCCACGAGACAGTGATGTCACTGCATCATTCACATTCAATGTTTGTAGTACATAAATGTGCACGCCTCAATAGGCAGCCCGCTAGCCAGACCACACCCAAATGCAAATTCAACCATTGCATATATGGTACATGTCAATTTTTATAGTCTTTTTCACTTCAACTAGACAGTGATGTCACTGCATCATTCACATTCAATGTTTGTAATACATGTACCGGTATATAAATGTGCACGCCTCAATATCTATATCAAGACCATTGACCGATTTAGAATTCAACCATTGCATTATAACGTTGCGTTACTTTAACACTCTATTTCACTTCCAATGTCACTGCATCCTTCACTGATTGCAGTTTACATGAATGCACACGCCTACACATACTAAAAGTGCTGATTTATACACACATGGGTAGAAAGAGTAGACATTTGCACACGCATTGTGTGTCTGTAAAGTTACGTCAATGTTCGTAGGAAGTCAAACGTGCTATATAGTAGGACACTATTTAAATGAGGTGTCCAGCAAGCACAACATTGTCCATTGTATGTTAGAAAAGTACTTATCGAGCCTTAATCGTGTAATTATATTGAGCAAAACCTTATTCTTATTATTATTATTATTATAAAAACAAATAGATATCGCTCAACATGCCATTTTTAAACAATTGCGGTGATTAAAATCCCCGGTATCAATGAAGTCATGGTTGTTGGTGCTGCTCAAATTTGCGCAAGTGCATTACATTGCATGGTGTTTTGTTCAATATAACAACGCGATTTAAGTTCGTTAATTACTTTTCAAATATATAATGGGCAATGGTGTGCTTGATGGACACCGCCTTTAAAGCCAATTCACAGTGTTAACATTTAGTATCATTATGACTAGCTGATTCAAGAAACTGGCACATTTGAATTGAATGAAGCATGCTGTCTGTCACATTGTGTAACACAACAGTCAAATTCCAAAATATCTATATTTGAATCAAAGCTACCCAAATGGTCTTGATAACACTAAAATTACTGATTTGAAACCCACTTAACATTTTGATGACCCCTTCATTAAAAAGGTATCTCTTTCTAATTCAAGAGTGGTCCTCAAAGATTGTTTACCCATGCATAGGCTTGCCTCATCCATTAAAAAGCAAATCGAGGTTTCGTTTATTTCTTACTTTTTATAATGGCAAAAATATTTTAAAAGCTATGATGAAAAAGTCGTAATAAAAGCAATATCTAGGTGTTATGAGTAAGCTATCAATAATTTTTAGCCTAGTCATAAGTATTCTGACTTAGAAACGTTGTCCCCCCCCCCCCCCCTCCCATTTTGAGACAAATTAATTGAAGGAAAAAAAGGTTTACATACAAATCTGACAATACTTTATGGTCTTCCGAGCTTACACATTGCAAAATTACAGAGAATACAAAACTCTGCTGCAAGGCTTGTTACACGCACTCGATATTATGATCACACACTGGTATTCATCACATTACGCCAGTGCTTCAGAAGCTTCATTGGTTGCCGGTATCCTACCGTATTATGTACAAAATCATTGTTTTAACTTACAAATGCATCCATAATTTGGCACCGGTTTATCTACAAGAACTCATACAGGAATACAAACCATCTCGAAATTTACGATCGGCTTCAAAACAACAACTTATCATTGCTTTAACTTATGGTCATCGTCCATTTCGTCATGCTTCAGCTGAACTTTGGAATCAACTTCCCCTTCACATCAAGAACTGCAAAACTCTTAGCCATTTCAAATCGTCTCTAAAGACACACTTATTCACAATTGCTTTTGATGATTGATTTTCACTGTTTACAATGTTTTTGCATTTTCATCCACATATTGTATTTTTCTTATATTGTAATGTGTTGTTATGTTATCTGTTAAGCGCTTAGAGACTTCGGTGGGAGGCGCTTTAGATGCACCATTTTATTATTATTATTATTATTATTATTATACTGGGATTGGACTGGATTCAAATGGCATACCACTAGATCAGCTAGGCTGTCAGTGTTAGTGCCGAGGTAGCGAAAAGTGGAAGCCGATAGTCTATTACCAAATGAATCTGTATAACTCATGAATACAATTCACCATCAAAGTGATTATGTAACTCCCTGGTAACTGGATCAAGCACCTTTATGTATGCTAGCATACACCCCCATTGACTTTATGTAGCGATCATTTCGATCAGTGTTCAGGACTCGAAAGCGTGATCCAGTTGCTATAGTGACTGATAATCGGCATGTAACACTTCGATAGTGAATAGAAGTTCTTGCACTACAATGTAGACTAACTTGTGATAGAGCTTACTCATAAGACATAAACAATTGTTATGTTGTCCTTGACCGCCCGCTCGTCAGATTAAGGGCCGCTCCTTTTTTCTTTTTTTTCAGATTTTTTTTTTAAAAAATCAGATTTTTTTTTTTCAGATTTCTTTTTTCAGATTATTTTTTTAAACAGTTTAAATGGCATTGAATATTAAATTAAGTGTTTATAACATACATGTATGTGCGACTCTAAGAGTGATTTCAACTTCTTGTTGGCTGAACTTTGAGCTTTTAAAAAAACCGGTAGAACTATTAAAAGCTGAGGGAAATCCTTGTTAAATACATCCATTAGATGCGCCTTACCCTGGAGTTGCAAAACTCTTGTCCGGTTTGCTCGATTTCGATTTGGTACCGCCACTCATTTCTTTGTGTTCAGCGCGCTACTTCTTTGATCGTATTTCAATGATGATCAATGTCAAGTGTGTAAGATTGGTATTTCATGATGAATCATGATCTGAAATGTAAAAATATAATCTCACTTTACAATAAAAAGGGTTTTTCAAACATTAACAGTATACAAATAATTGTTAAGGCCAAACAAAGAAGATAGTCTGTCTCAGAAACATTTTGCAAATAAGCTATAAAGTGCTGTGCGATTTTTTTTTATTATCATTTTTTAGAAAATAGGCTATGAGGTATGCATTTTTTTTTTGGGGGGGGGGCTAATCCAAGCTTCAGAGACCTTTTTTTAAAACTTTTTTTCAAAAAATCAAAACAAAAAGAAATCAAAACAATCAACAAAAAAAGAAGAAAAAAAGAAAAAAAAGAGTTTTTTAGGCCTCAGCGCATAGACCTACGCCGTACACGCCATAGCTCATTTCACATACCAATGCGGGCGGGCTTCTGAGACAGACTATCTTGTTTGGTCTAAAGTGCCCTTTGTTTTTGAAAAAAGTACTCTTAGTCGCCGACGAGGAAAAAAAACACCTGTTGTATGGGCGGACGGACCTTTTTAAGTAGGGTCAGTCAGGCTTTTTTTCTTCAAATTTTTACCGAAAAAGTCACCAAAATCTGCAAAAAAAATTGACATGTTTTCAGCCCAAAAACGGCTTATTTGAGAAAAATGTATTTTAAAAAAAATGGTGTTTTTTCGCCGCCTTATGCCACACACAATACACTGTTCTACGGGGAAAATGGACCTAACCTCAGGTAGGGTTGGTCAATTGTTTGTTGTTGGGTTTTTATGGAATTTTTGGTAAATTTTCAAAAACAATTGAACAATTTAAAAAAATGGGTTTGTCGGGCCCATAGAACGAGACGGGAAGGGGGGGGGGGGGTTAGTGGACATAATTTACAATTCCATTAGAGCGGTTGCTCACAAAGTTCTATCTATCTTATGCCCATCCCCACCCTGGCTCCAGAAGGGGGGAATTGCCCGGGGAATTGACCAACAGGCCTAGAAAAAATGTTGATTTCTTGGCAAGCTAACCCAAATTTCCCTCCAATATGGAAAATGTCCCACTATTTCGTATGTATTTCTTTATATGGAAGGGCAAAATTTCACTCCAAATGCCCAAATTTCCCAATTCGCCCATTTTTTTCCAGGCCTGTGACCAAAACCCTTGACACCATTGTACTATATTGTATACCTTTGTAGGGTTCATCAACATTTCAAAAACAACATGTAATATCATCCTGGCATGACTGACTGCAATAACTAACTGCACATGATGACTACTGACCTGGAACAGAAGGCGGGTCAGCCTGTCAGGATTAGAATACAATGTCTGTTTATTTATAGGAGTCATCTGTAATGATTGATACCGAATTCAATCCAGGGACAGTCCATTTGTCAACAGGGTAGTGCTACACAGACCAAACCATGTAGCAGTGTTGGGTACAACAAAGTGAGCTTTAAATGTGTGCCGCTTATAAAGGCCCCGCCAACTTGATTTTTAGTTTCCCGTAACCCGCCCGCGCTTCATTTTCAAGCCCGTGTTTGAATTCATTATTGAAATTTAGGGGAAAAAATACTGTTTTTGCAATGAAAACGTCCGAATTCATGCACTTTGTGTGATGAAATTGTCTGATCGTACATCGTGAACAAGGTAAATATATTTTATTTGCCTACCTTAGGGGGTCTTTTAACCTAAACCCTCGGGTATCCCACAGTTTTGAACACTAAACCATTTATATTATTTATTTTTGATACTTTTTGGGGTGAACTGCATCATTTTTGCTATAAGAAACAAATAAATAATATAATCCTAACCCGGCTAAAAACGTGACATAGTGTTCATGAAGCATGCGGTATTCCGCGTTGCAGAATTCGGTAGACTTTACGCTGTCAGCCCACACAGCCTATGTGATTTGAGTTTTTAGTGCATATTTTTCTGTGTTTTTTTGTGGCCTTTTTGGGGACTTTTTTTTATTTGTTCATGTTTCACCATAGGTGACTGTCAAAATATGCGACGGTGCGACCACTGTTTTGCTTTGTTATTCAACTGATATGAACCAATTCATATCTGGAGTAGTTTGACATTTTCAAGCAGCTTTTAAATGTAAGGCTTTATCAAAGTATCGTATTAAGTAGTGGGTATCTGTGCTATGGTCTGCACTTACTTTGTGTAAGGTATTCATTCCATTGTCTGTTTGAGGATGTTAAAATGAAGTGAAATGTTTATTCATTTTGACCAGAATAGCCTTTCTGTAACTACTTACATATATCTAAATTAACCCACTTCATTCTATGATGGTGTGCAGCGGCTGAGACTAGTATACCTAGTATACCAGGTATACTAGTCTCAGTGCAGCGGTGTATAACAATACGTCTGACATCCACATTTTGTATAATAATGAAAGTCGTAAAAATAATGAATAATGAATAATGAAATGGGTGCCTCCTCGATCCCCTGTTTTGAAAAAAAATGTTATGGGGAAACTAAAGATCAAGTTGGCGTGGCCCCCCAGGGGTGTACTTTCGGCGCGAATCCGCGAATCGATCCGCGTAAAGATTCGCGTAAAATCACTACCGCGCGAATCCAGGTGGATTCTCGCAACAACAAAAAAAAAACTTTTTTTTTTTTTTTAACTTTTTTTTTTTTTTTTTAAACTTTTTTCTTCTTCTTTTTTAGTCCAAAACAGGACCTTAGATGACTGGTATTTGACCCTTAGTCAAAAAACTTTCTGAATTTGAAAGTTATGCAAGCTTATAGCCTTATTCTTGATATTATTTTAATTAATTTTAAGAAGTGTTTGATTCAATTTGTGTACTATTATTTTCTAAGTATACAATAGTACAATAAATGTTTAAATTTGAGATGGTTTCTTCTTTTCAAAATCTTCATTTTAAAAACAGTCTCCAATCACTGTTTCAGTATGCCTTAGGAGGACTACATGTGAGATACAGCACATCAACAGAGTAGACTATACCCCCGCCCCCCCCCCCCTTCCCCTGAAGTCTGGTCAACAAGACCTACTCTTTGACAAATAACCTGGGGGCCACTCGAAACTCATGTATAAAAGTTGTAATCATCCGTGTGAATCCACTCTCAAAAACTACCATAACACGGATTCTAAAAGAAGGAAACAGTGACCCTTACAATTGGATTTATACACTCTTAGTAGTGTCGAACCAATCAGAAAGCAGGAAACTAAAATATGTGGAATGCATTGAAAGTGTATAATGCACTCCGCGTGTGCTCTGTTCAATGTGCGCATGACGCGCTTTGTTTTGATTCGTTGTTTAGGCATCACGGGTTCGCCAATTTTCACTGCGGGTGTTAGCAAACTTGTTACCATGTTTTTATTCGTTATTACATCTATCGATCAAAATTATACTCAAATTGTGAATTTTGATGCGTATGTTTTGTTTCTCGTCAAATTAGACAAATCAATGAACTTGCGCAAGTGTTGATATGCTCACAATAGCACTCCCCCTGTGGAGTAGTGCCATTATTCACACATCAACATCAGCGCAAGTGCATTGATTTGTCTAATTTTTCTCGAGACAACACATACGCATTTATTGACCTATAATTAGAGCTCGACGAATGATACTCATAGCAAAAGAGAGCAAAAGTCCTCATGAAGTAATTAGGTGACTCAGTATTGTTAGAAATTTGTCTTATAATGTAGGCCTAACCATTCGACTAATTTTACCAAGATAACATGACTAATGGCCTAAGCAACCCTTAGCACGGATTCAGGTTGAAAAAGACACCCTTATTCTCTGAAATTGGCGATTTTGATACTCCTGGCACGGGCCCGCGCTGTGGTTGAAAAAAGCACCCTTATTCCACGATTTCGTTCACGCGGATGATTACAACATTATACCTGACTGGCCCCCAGGCAAAATAACTACTATTTTTATTAAGAGGAAGAGAATTCATGTTATGTCGGCTGTCATAACCATCAGTTACTGTTATGGATCATTGCAGTTGCGCCATCTTCCCTTTAACCCCCAATCACACTGCTCCAATACTTGTCATACTAGTTAGTACGCATAACTTATGCACTAGTCAGTTTTCTAGTGGGCACAGGAGAGGGGGGACATTGGATTTATCTCAAAAAGTAATGGTCTGTACACATTTTGATCAAAAAATCAAGGCTTTGGCCTTGGGTCTTAAAACCTGATAAATCAAGAGGTGAAAAAGAAGGGATGACTCCAGAACTAGCAGAGAAAAAGATGAAAAAGGGTTCTTTTGGCAGAACCTCATGTAACTACACCAGCAGTGTTGCTACTACATGTAAGGCGGTCAATGGCGGCCGGGAGGAGCCGGCTTCTAGACCCCATGCCATGATCCACTGCACTTCGTTCGCTACACTTATTCCGTTCGCCGAACTTTGCTGTCAGTAAAAATTAACCGGCACTAAATGTTGGCTAGTGACAACACTGTATACCAGTGGTGTCCAGTAATACTAAACATACTGTGGTTTTCAATATTGTTATTTGAATTGCCATAAGGCCAAAAACTGTTGTTATGTTGTCCTCCACGACTTTCAGAGAGGAGGGGCGGGCAGGCGGATTTTTTTCTTTCTTTTCTTCTTTTACCAGCGGAAGCTCAAAGTTCAGCCAACAAGAAGTTGAAATCACTCTAAGAGTCGCACATATCATATATGTTATAAACACTTTATTTAATATTCAATACCATTTAAACTGTTTAAAAAAATATCGGAAAAAAAAATTAAATCTAAAAAGATCTGAAGAAAAAAATCGGAGCGGCCCTAAATCTGACGAGCAGCGGTCGAGGACATCATAATCATTTTTTTATTTTGGCCTAAACAAAGTTGTGTTCAAAAAGGTGACTGCAAATTACATACAATCTAGATTGTTTTCATACTTTCCACAGGCTATCTGGCCCCTCTAATAAATGAGGAAGATATCGATATTGATTACTAATACCCAAGTATGACCAAGAGTGTCTACCAGGAGATACTGATATTCAGTTGACTACATGTAGTGCATTAGGTGCAATCTGAAACAGGCCATACAGCACATTGCCATTAAACATCCCTGGTAGTCCTGGACTAATATCCCAGGCATGTTCTGATTCAATTACACAGAAGAAGTCAAAATACCTTCAACTGCAAGTCATGGCTGTGTCATCGTATTCAGGTTACCACTTGGCACTTCCAAGGGGTTATTGGGAGGGGAGGAGGAGGAGGAGGTTGGATCAAACGCAGGACCATATATTCCAGGCAATGTTCTGATTCAATTACATAGTCCGAGTCAAAATGCCTTCAACCTCAGGTCACGGCTATGTTGATATGTTCAGGTTACCGATTATACTTGCCAGGGGGTAGGTGGGGGACGAAGGGGAGGGGGGGGGGGGGGGGGGGGGCTGGAATACTTTATACACATACTTGGGCATTCCTAAGTTCCTGCAACACCAATGTTCTGAATCAGTATTGGTAAATTCACAGTAAAATTAACCAGCCTCATATTTCACCAACCCTGGTTATAAAAAGATGTCAAATTGGTCTTAATCCGAACCGCCTAGGGGGAAATATGGGCCAATAACTAGGCCAAACAAAGAAGAAGGTCTGTCTCAGAAGCCCGCCCGCATTGGTATGTGAAATGAGCTACGGCGCGTAGGTCTATGCGCTGGGGGCTAAAAACCTTTTCTCTTTTTTGTTGTTGATTTTTTTTGATTTTTTTTTTTTGATTTTTTTTTTTGATTTTTTAAAAAAAAGTTTTAAAAAGTTCTCTGTAAGCTTGGATAAGCAACAACAACAACAAAACAAAAAAATTGCATACCTCATAGCCTATTTTCTAAAAATAAAAAAAAAAGCACAGCACAGCACTTAGCTTCTTTGCACAATGTTTCTGAGACAGACCTTCTTCTTTGTTTGGCCTAAAGGAGGTAGGGGAATTGAACCTAGGTCACTTGCACGGGAGTTCCAGTTCTATAGCTACGCCGTGGTAGTCCAGCTTTGAAAATTTAAGTCTAAATAGACTGGATAAGACCACTACCAGCATTAGTATATAATAGCCCGTCATCTCTTCACAAGATTTTTGGGTTTGTTTTTTTATTGCATAAAATGCCATAACCATTTTTACACCTTTGCAAAACATTCATGTTCTGAAATAATTTGCAGGCTGTTTCTTAATAAGGTTCTTTTGGCAGAAGTCAATGGAAAAATCAATAAAAAATTATGAACATTGTACTTCGCTTTACCTCAAAATTAAACTTATTCTTGAGTCTCAGAAAAATCGCAGTCAAATTTGGGTATAAACCATGGCAGAGATTTAACAACCAAGAATCAAGATTGGTTGGATAAACTTGAAACCAGCATACATAATTGTTTAAAGCCCACCAGGGTTTAAAATAAACCCCTCAAAAAAAAGTCAGAATATTATACAATTGTTTGCATTTTTGTATATTTTGTTATATGGGTCACCTAAGAAAAGTATTGGCAATTGCATTTAGGGGTTTTTAATTGACAGATAATAAGGTTCTTTTGGCAGAAGTCAATGGAAAAATCAATAAAAAATTATGAACATTGTACTTCGCTTTACTTCAAAATTAAACTTATTCTTGAGTCTCAGAAAAATCGCAGTCAAATTTGGGTATAAACCATGGCAGAGGTTTAACAACCTCAGAATCAAGAGTGGTTGGATAAACTTGAAACCAGCATATATAATTGTTCAAAGCCCATCAGGGTTTAAAATAAACCCCTCAAAAAATGTTCAGAATATTTTACAATTGTCTGCATTTCTGTATATTTTGTTAAATATTGGTCACCTACGAAAAGTATTGCATTTAGGGGTTTTTAATTGACAGATTTAACAGAATGGTATGCATGGAGATTTTTAAGAAACCAAACGCTCCTAGAAATATATTTGCTGTGTTCTCTCTTTAACAAATAACAACAATTTTGGTGCGTTTTTCTTGGGATTTGAGTGAACCTGGTGAAACTCTGTATCTCGATTTTGCTAAAAAGTGTTTGCGTTTTTTACCAAAAACAATTGCGTTTTCTTCCGGGGCTTAGCTGTAAGCATTACATGGTCACTAAATCTGACTTGGGTCAAACTAAGCCTTTCTCGTAATCAAGTTAGGAGCGAAAAATTGCTTCAAAATCTTCTGCCTATTCTTATACACTTACTACTATTACTCATTTGCTCCAAAAATTGCAATTTTTGTACATTTTTAGATTTCCCCATTGAAACACTGTATATGGTATGCCTTTTCTCAGACGCCCTTATGCATATTCTCAGACGCTTTGTTTTTTTGGCTCATTTGACTTTATAGGTTGTAAATAAGGGACTTTTTCTAAATTTACATAGTAATTTTTAGACATTTTAAGAGTTTCACCCAAAATATTTGTACTCATTTTTTGTGGGGATGTTGCTTATTTGTATGCAAGTTTGCCATTTTCAGAATTTGCAAAATTTGCATTTTTTGCCAAACTTCAACATTTTCTCCGATTATATCAGGGTGATCCAACGTTTGGTCAAAATGTATTAGGCCACCAAGTAACAAAAATTACGTGTTTCAAGTCCCCGCCCGCACCGATTTTTGATGCCGCTCTAATATTTTTGTTATTTGTTATTTTCAAAGATGCCATCAAATTTCCCAAAAAGATTCGAACAAAATCAAAAATCATACCTGTCTTTGTTGTGTGTGAGTGTGTCCATAATTTTTCAATTATATTTCAATGAAAAAGACGCGAGAAACACTCATTGGCATAGATAGTGATACGAATATCAAAACAGTTCTTGCAAAAAGCCGGGGGCAAGGACTGCAAATGATGAGCGCTGTACATTATTATAAAACAAATACTGTCTTAGATCAATTAAAAAACAATCAAACAAGGAGGCATACAAAACAAAAAGTGTAATATGTACATTGTATTACAAAGATTGTGATTGTAAAGTCAAACGAAGCCAGGCAATAGGCAAACATTATGAAATGTTATATCACGGTGATATAAGTTTTATAATTATCCCTAACCCCGATTTAGGGTTTTTGACCGGGATCACAATTTTCGAGGAAAAAACACCAACTAAATTTCTGGGAACCTGCCGGGATTCGATCCGGGGACCCTCCGTTCTCAAGCACCACATCCCAACCACTAAGCCACAGCCCTCAGCTACACATTCGCGCAGTATACCGCGCTCACTATATAGACTTGGTTGACTACATCATCGAAAACCGACGGCGCATGCGTTTGGAGAGGGACTTTGGATTAGCATTTTTTAGCACGCAGGGGGGGGGGGGGGTTAGGGTTAATGGAACAAATACATGTAGGGACCATTCTAAATACATACGATTCTCAATTTTTTGTGTTTTGATACCATATATTCATGTTAGTTACGTTGTTGTAGGTAACATTATAAACATGCCCCAGTTTCAAATACTTCCCCTTTCGAATTCATAATTGTTTGGACACTCATAATGTTATACCGATCCCACAGAGTACCTTAGCATGCTTTTACAGTATGTGTGTATGTATGTATGTATACAAGAAAGATGGCAATATCCTCATACACCATGGAATAAAGCACAAGGCAGCAATAATCTAGTTCACGAATTCAGAACAGGGTGCATCCTGGGAAAAAAATCATGGAGGATAAACACACTGTAAATCGTGCTAATACACAGAGATCCCATTGAAAATAGGACTGACAAATTCAATGTTTTTAGGCATTAAAAGCAGTGTTGGGTGAATTTAACCCCTCCTCAGGTAATGTTTTTAGCCATTCAATGGTTAAAATAATTTGGGATGAGTAAAGATGGTTATTTCAGAACTATAAAAACTCCCTAAAAATGAAAAACAGCTTCCAGCGTGAGTAAAGTAATGGGGAATAGCCGGCGTGAGAATTGCTTTGTTTTGTATCCCCTGTGTATCCCACAATGCACTGGGTTGCTTCTTGATTCTGAATTAGCGAACTCACTTATTGTCAGTAGCGTAGACGCCGTAGGCTTGCTACATGTATGTTTTTCATATTACTTTAGGGGGCAGGAAATAAAAGTGAACCGACAACAGGCTGTCAACTCGTTGCCGAGTCAGACATTTGGTTCTGGTTCTGGTTATGGTTGATTGAGTCGGCGTTGTGCTATAAACACATAACTTGCCAACTTGACCATGTGACACTTAGGCGAGACAAATTAATTAAAGTTCTTTTGCATGAAGTCTTGACTGGGATTCATTTTCTTGAGATGCGATTCCAGCCGGGTTTATAATATGGTGATAGTATCAGCATTAACTACATCAGATGGTAACTTGTTCCAATCAGATTGGTGACCGGCAAAATCACTGATTGTTCTTGGGTAAAAAGAGTTCTTGTATAAGTCAAGATGGGAAGCTGTTTCATGGTATTTCTTATTGTGCCCACAGGTTTTATCTCTGGTTGGGTTTAAGTCTTTCGTCGAGTGGAATGTCAATCAGCTTGTTGGTACTTTTATACATGATATAACATGATGATATTAGGCCCCTTGCAATTAAATGTGAGTTTACTGTTGCCCGCGCGCGTCCAAAAGTCACCCGCGTGATATATGTAATATTTTTAAAATATTTAATTATTTCATTGTTTACAGCTTTTTCATAAGTTTTCTGACGATAAAATTAGCCGATGAGCCGCAATTGCAATACTTCCGGGTTGGGAAAACATTTCTGGGAAGTAAAAAACTCTGCACGAAACTTGCAATTGTCGCTTTGTATTGAAATGTGTGCATTTGAAGCATATTCGTAGGCACGGCAATTGATTACTGCGCAATCGCTTCAGCGCATGACGTCACATCAAAACCGCCGAACTTTTTTTGAGTTTTCTAGTGCATTCTGTGTAATATTTCAGGTTTGTTTACGATCGCAATCTTTAAAATTCTCCGAGCTAGCGTAACGATTTTTTTTTACAAACATCGATCGAGTATCTCATTAATATTCAAAATAGGGATGCAAATATGAGTAGACTCCTTTATAAAAGAAACAAAATGCAAAGCCAAGGCAGTAGGTGGTGGTAGGACATAATTAACATCATTTGAATTGTATTCGTACCTTGGATAATAGTTAACAATGCCGACAATATTAAATCAGGTGACTTTACCCCAAAATATTACAATATTAATATTAGATAGTCACCTCGTCCTGCTTTTCAAAAACGCAACAGTAAACTCAGATTTAATTGCAAGGGGCCTTATCAATAAGTCGATGCATAACTCGTCGGGTTTCAAGTAATTTGTCCATTCAAGTTCGTCAAGTATTTTGGTGACCGTCCCCTTCTCCCTATAGTTGCTTTTTTGAAAGCGGGGGAGTTGGGGGGTGCCATCCAGTCATAAACTTGAGGGGAGCCCTCCCCTCCCCCCATTTATTATTTGTCAAATATCGTCGCAAAAAATTGAGCTTGAAAAAAAAAGTTGAAGTCGAATCAACAACAATGTCAATATCTACCGACACGACTCGAATATGGGGTAGGGGGGGGGGGGGGGTGATTGGTACACCCTCGCCCCAATTGTTTTGCGGTTGATTTACATTTTATACATGAATGAATTATTTCTTATTTATTCAATGGGGGAGAGACAGGTGCAAAATTTGGCAACTTTAAAGAAGTCAAACACGGTTAATGTTTTTGAAAATCTTATGATTTCTCCGACAAATATCGTTGATTCTATATTCAATACAAGTCTACAACAAAACAGAGAATTTACAACCGAAATCTCTTCGTGCACATAGCATTTACCTGATAGAATGCGAAGAAATCGGGTAATTTCTGGTACGTTTTTCCGTGCCTGGAAACTGTCACTCACTGTTTTGTCATCGCCGGCTCTTTGGACTGTTTATATTGGGTAATTCCATTTAGCTTCAGGGGATGTTCGATCAGTTTCACGCATTCAATTATTGTATCAGACGGTACGGGAAATAATGGTATAGTCCTTGATTTAGGCAAACCACAATCTATTATGTTTATCAACGAACGTGTTTTTACCACATCGATCCTTTCACCGGCTTTCAGAGGTCCAGATGTGACATATGACCAAAATTCAACATTGATTGTTAATCTTGAAATGTTGCTCAAATAGAGAGAAGCAATTATCCTAAGTTGGTGATGTTATCTCTACGAAGATTTTATACCGACAACGACGAATACAGATACAGATACAGATCCTCATTTTAGGCCTACGGAATAAATCACAAGACAGCAATCGTTTTCAATGCTGTTGATTGACATTGTAAAAATGATAGCTGCCTTGTGCTTTATTCTGTGCTCTCTAAATGCAAAAGAGTGGTTTTCAAGGAGTTTTCAAAAGAGTGGCTTTCAAGGAGTAAAACGCAGGACAACACGTTTTGAGTGGAAAAACACTCTAAAAGGAGTGAAAGGGGATTTTATATGACAATGTTCCACTCTATTGAGAGTGAAAAATTAACTTTCACACTCATTTTAGATGGAGTCGACATTTTCCACTCTAAAACGGGTTGTCCTGCGTTTCACTCCCTTCACTCCTTTTCGAGTGAATTTTTTTCAAGAACGTTTTCTGGACAATTTATTTAGAAAACTATACATTTTTGCGCGCTTCGAGCGAAATAGTTTCATTGTAATATCATTCAAGCCAAGATGTCTTCAGGAACGGTTTTTTGGACCTCTTTTAGTGTTATAACGTTAAAATAGCAATTTTGTTGGCGCTTTGTGCGAATTAGTTACAAGTTTTAATTATGGTTTCAGGAACGTTCTTTTGACCATTTTCTTTTACAAATATAGCCCCCGTAAATTTGAATCCTGGCTCCGCGCCTGGCCTTTCACGTATATTAGGGGAGAGCAGGGAGTGTTCGCCCCATTTTAATTTGAAATGGCCTAAAGACGTCAATTTTAAAGATCGAATGGACCTATTGACATCATATGACAGATTAATATCTTGGCTATTAATAATTTCAGTACCTTAGGCCTTACTGTAACGGCATGAGTAATATACTATGCCGGGACGACGAGGAGCCTAAATGTGCTTAGTTTTTAAAATTGTGTTGTCCATCTCTGGGCAGAACATTAAATTATTACCAAAAGATGGCAAATATATCCCTAAAGACAAATTCACCATATCCATTGCCCAGGCAGAATATTAACATGATTAAGGCTAAACATCGATGTGCATGATTTCTTTCCATCTCAGCACTACGCGGCGGCACATAATATATAAGTGTTAAATTGGCTAAGATTGAGAATACCCTACCATTCTTATTCCTCACTGTGTAAGTGTTGGGTCCTTATTTTAAGTCCCAATTGAAGCCATTCAGTGGTAGGGTAATTACAGTGGTAAGGAACTTGTATATAATTATAGGCCTGCAAGGAAGACCATGGTGGCTCAGCACATCAGCAGACCAATTATCTCAAACATAACCAATAAGAAGTCTGTTATGCCGTTTTGTCATGGGAGGGCAGTATAGTCCATATATTTTCAAAAGCTATACGTCAAATTTAATTTTTAAAGAACCCGTTGCCATACTTAACTGAAAAGTTTTTGCAACGCCACCTCGTCTGCCCAACTCCGGCCAGAAAAAGAAGGTGCGCCCTCTACAAAAGAACGAAGCTGAACGATATGGTTATAACCCTCAGTGTAAGGGAGTGTCATAAATATTTTTGGTGGGAGGGGGGTGGTTGTACATTTTTGAGCCTCGGAATTTTGAGCCTCAATTTGATTTCAATGTGAATTTTGATTTGTATAATGTCGTGTATGAATTAGGTCAATACATGCGTATTGACCTAATTCATACACGACTCCATTAGGTCAATACATGAGTATGTTTTGTTTCTCGAAAAATTAGACAAATGATCAATACACATTTGCGCAAATGATGATATACTCACAATAGCACTCCCCTGCGGGATCGTACCCCGGGGGGGGGGGGGGGGGGGGGGGGGGGGTACTTAGTGGATATGAGGTTACGGGGATGTGCCGACAAATAGGGTCCCCTTTTGACCCGTCTGGTAAACGAATGACCCCTTTTCAATGCCATTTTATTGGTCTAAAATCCTTAATGTTGGTGATTTTGACAGACATTTCAGCAAAATCTGTCAAATATATGGGTCTCCGGTAAAACGTATGGGTCTATTTCCACCCTAAAATTGTATGGGTCAGTTTTTCATTTTGTTGGCGACATATCCCTACCAACAAATATCTGAGTTACCGCCCCCCCCCCCCCGGCATGTATAGTAAACAGTATGACAGGGACTATACCCAGATAACATAACAATATTGGTCCAATATTGGCCCAATATTGATTTTTCATTGGCCCAATATTGGCTTACAATATTGGCGTAATATTATTTGGCCATTGGCCCAAGCTTGGCCCAATATTGGCACTCGCCAATGAGGGCCAATATTGGGCGATCTTGGAGAAATGTTAGGTAGGAAGCCAGGTGGCCAGGACCAATTTGGCCAAGGGCAAGCCTAGAACAAGGGAACAAATCTTCAAGGGACAGGACAAGGCACAAGATCCTAGCCAAAAGGCCGGGAAGCGATAACTCTTAACAGCGGCCGCCTTTTTTAGACCACGTCATAATTTGAATATCAAATCAATGGTGTTATTTCCCGCCCCTGGTATATTGCGCCCATTATTTGACCAATATTGGTTGCCAACATGATGCCAATTGAAGAGCGCCAATGTAAAACCAATATTAGTCCAATATTGGTGACTTGGTCCAATATTTGTAGCCAACATGATGCCAATTAACGAGCGCCAATGTAAAACCAATATTGGTCCAATATTGGTGACCAAGAAGAGCATTGGCACTCAATTGGTCACCAATATTGGTCCAATATTGGTTGCCAACATGATGCCAATTAACGAGCGCCAATGTAAAGCCAATATTGGTCCAATATTGGTGACCAATAAAATGCCAATGCCAATATTGCCAATTGGGAACCAATATTGGCCCGATATTGGTCAACAAGATAATGCCAATGCCAATATTGCCAATATTGGGCCAATGTAGGGCCAATATATCTATGTTGTCTGCAGGGGTAGCGTTCAAACACCTCTAAAAATCATGATATTCAAGTACTATACAAATCGTATTATATTTCATAGATTTAATCATTTTATCCAGGTCAGAATCAACCATATCAAAGTAACACACAACTGTACAGACATTTGCAGCAACACAATGTACTCTCTAAATGTAAAACGAGTGGAAAGAGTGGAAATTCACTCGAAAAGGAGTGAAGGGAGCTATGAAACGCAGGACAACCCGTTTTAGAGTGGAACATTTCCACTCTAAAATGAGTGTGAAAGTTAATTTTTCACTCTCAATAGAATGGAACATTGTCATATAAAATCCCCTTTCACTCCTTTTAGAGTGTTTTCCACTCTAAAACGTGTTGTCCTGCATTTAACTTCTTGAGGGAGTCGAAAACCACTCTTTTACATACAGAGAGTAGGCCTATAACATATTTAACACAATGATTTGTAGATAGGTACTCAATAATAATACAAACTAGACATAAGCTGCGATCGGAGATCGCGGATATTAGTCTAGCGGATTTGGTAGTTAGAGATCGGGGATGTGCGTATTTGTTGGAACCAATCAGCGTTCAGTTTTGATTTTAAAAACCGAACTATTGTATATGCGTACGGTCAACAGGAATATGTTGGCCAATTCTGACGATCCTAGGTAATTTCACTAAATTGCAACGGCGTTTTAAGTGAAAATCACTTTTTGACCCCTAGTGACCTTTTCTTGACCTTTGACCCCAAACTTATGATTGACTTTTTTTCTTGGCTTATCAATGCGCGCAAGAAAAAAGTAGTTCCGTCAAAATCGGAGCATGTCTTAAGATTTTCACCTGTATAGTTCAATGACCTCTAGTGACCCCGTGTGACATGTCACTTTTAGTGGAGAAGGACCCTTTATGAACATGGATGAGAGGAATCCTTTGACTAATTCTGACAATCATAGGTCATTATCTCTTGGACAAGTAGTATTTTGAGTGCGAGGAGTAAAAATGTACATTTTGACCCCTAGTGACCTTTTCTTGACCTTTGATCTTAACGGTATGATTAACTTTTGTTCTTTTCTCATCAATGCCCACAAAATAAAAGAAATTCGGTCAAAATCAGAGCATGCGTTATATTTTCCCCCTGTAAAGTTCAATGACCCCTAGTGACCCCGTTTGACATGTCACTTTTAGTGTGGAAGGACCCTATATGAACATTGATCCAAGAAATCTTTTGACCAATTCTGAGTATCATCAGTCATTTTCCCTCGGACAAGTAGGGTTTTGAATGAATGGAGTAAAATTTACATTTTGACCCCTAGTGACCCCAAATGATTTTTAATTTTAAAAACCGTTCTTTTGTACATGCGTACGGTCAAAAGGAATATGTGGACCAATTCTGACGATCATAGGTCATTTCACTAAATTGCAAATGCGTTTTTAGTGAAAATCACGTTTTGACCCCTAGTGACCCCTGTGTGACCTTTGACCCCTTATGCTTTACAACCTGAGTAGTGGTTCACATAAGGGTTCTTATGACTAAATATGGTCAAAATCGGCTCAATGGTTACGGAGCTATAGGTCCCATGACAGAAAAAGAAAGAAAGAACTAGACATGACCTGTGATCGGAGATCACGAATATTAGTCGGGTGTGTTACATGTTAACCCCTTCGAGTGGTAAATGGAGTAAATAAATACAGTTGAACCCCTAGTGACCTTTTCTTGACCTCTGACCCAAAACTTGTAATTGACTTTTTTGCTTGGCTGATCAATGCGCACAAGAAAAAGGTAGTCCCGTCAAAATCGGAGCATGTTTTAAGATTTTCACCTGTAAAGTTCAATGACCTCTAGTGACCCCGTTTGACATGTCACTTTTAGTGGAGAAGGACCCTATATGAACATGGATGAGAGGAACCTTTTGACTAATTCTGACAATCATAGGTCATTTCCTCTCGGACAAGTAGCATTTTGAGTGAATGGAGTGAAAATTTACATTTTGACCCCTAGTGACCCCAAATATTTTTTGATTTTAAAAACCGAACTATTGTACATGCGTATGGTCAAAAGGAATATGTTGACCAATTCTGACGATCCTAGGTCATTTCACTAAATTGCAAATGCGTTTTTAGTGAAAATCACGTTTTGACCCCTAGTGACCTTTTCTTGACCTCTGACCCAAAACTTGTTATTGACTTTTTTGCTTGGCTGATCAATGCGCACAAGAAAAAAGTAGTCTTGTTAAAATCAGAGCATGTCTTAAGATTTTCACCTGTATAGTTCAATGACCTCTAGTGACCTCGTGTAACATGTCACTTTTAGTGTAGAAGGACCCTATATGGACATGGATAAGAGGAATCTTTTGACCAATTCTGACAATCATAGGTCATTATCTCTTGGACAAGTAGTATTTTGAGTGCGAGGAGTAAAAATGTACATTTTGACCCCTAGTGACCTTTTATTGACCTTTGATCTTAACGGTATTATTGACTTTTGTTCTTGTCTCATCAATGCCCACAAAATAAAAGAAACCCGGTCAAAATCGAAGCATGCCTTATATTTTCCCCTGTAAAGTTCAATGACCTCTAGTGACCTCGTTTGACATGTCACTTTTAGTGTGGAAGGACCCTATATGAACATTGATCAAAGGAATCTTTTGACCAATTCTGAGTTTCATCAGTCATTTTCCCTCGGACAAGTAGGGTTTTGAGTGAATGGAGTAAAATTTACATTTTGACCCCTAGTGACCCCAAATGATTTTTAATTTTAAAAACCGTTCTTTTGTACATGCGTACGGTCAAAAGGAATATGTGGACCAATTTTGACGATCATAGGTCATTTCACTAAATTGCAAATGCGTTTTTAGTAAAAATCACGTTTTGACCCCTAGTGACCCCTGTGTGACCTTTGACCCCTTATGCTTTTCAACCTGAGTAGTGGTGCACATAAGGGTTCTTATGACCAAATATGGTCAAAATCGGCTCAACGGTTACGGAGCTATAGGTCCCATGACAGAAAAAGAAGAAGAAGACGAAGAAAGAAACAGGACGAATACAGTATATTAGTCGTTTCTCGACTAATATAACTAGACATGACCTGTGATCGGAGATCACGAATATTAGTCGGGTGTGTTACATGTTAACCCCTTCGAGTGGTAAATGGAGTAAATAAATACAGTTGAACCCCTAGTGACCTTTTCTTGACCTCTGACCCAAAACTTGTAATTGACTTTTTTGCTTGGCTGATCAATGCGCACAAGAAAAAGGTAGTCCCGTCAAAATCGGAGCATGTTTTAAGATTTTCACTTGTAAAGTTCAATGACCTCTAGTGACCCCGTGTGACATGTCACTTTTAGTGGAGAAGGACCCTATATGGACATGGATAAGAGGAATCTTTTGACCAATTCTGACAATCATAGGTCATTATCTCTTGGACAAGTAGTATTTTGAGTGCGAGGAGTAAAAATGTACATTTTGACCCCTAGTGACCTTTTATTGACCTTTGATCTTAACGGTATGATTGACTTTTGTTCTTGTTTTATCAATGCCCACAAAATAAAAGAAATCCGGTCAAAATCTAAGCATGCCTTATATTTTTCCCCTGTAAAGTTCAATGACCTCTAGTGACCTCGTTTGACATGTCACTTTTAGTGTGGAAGGACCCTATATGAACATTGATCAAAGGAATCTTTTGACTAATTCTGAATATCATCAGTCATTTTCCCTCGGACAAGTAGGGTTTTGAGTGAATGGAGTAAAATTTACATTTTGACCCCTAGTGACCCCAAATGATTTTTAATTTTAAAAACCGTTCTTTTGTACATGCGTACGGTCAAAAGGAATATGTGGACCAATTTTGACGATCCTAGGTCATTTCACTAAATTGCAAATGCGTTTTAAGATGAAAATCACGTTTTGACCCTAGTGACCCCTGTGTGACCTTTGACCCCTTATGCTTTACAACCTGAGTAGTGGTGCACATAAGGGTACTTATGACCAAATATGGTCAAAATCGGCTCAATGGTTGCGGAGCTATAGGTCCCATGACGGAAGAAAGAAGATTTCTTGTTTTTGTCGTACAAATACAAAAACATACTAGACATGACCTGTGATCGGAGATCACGAATATTAGTCGGGTGTGTTACATGTTAACCCCTTCGAGTGGTAAATGGAGTAAATAAATGCAGTTGAACCCCTAGTGACCTTTTCTTGACCTCTGACCCAAAACTTGTAATTGACTTTTTTGCTTGGCTGATCAATGCGCACAAGAAAAAGGTAGTCCCGTCAAAATCGGAGCATGTTTTAAGATTTTCACTTGTAAAGTTCAATGACCTCTAGTGACCCCGTGTGACATGTCACTTTTAGTGGAGAAGGACCCTATATGAACATGGATGAGAGGAACCTTTTGACTAATTCTGACAATCATAGGTCATTTCCTCTCGGACAAGTAGCATTTTGAGTGAATGGAGTGAAAATTTACATTTTGACCCCTAGTGACCCCAAATATTTTTTGATTTTAAAAACCGAACTGTTGTACATGCGTACGGTCAAAAGGAATATGTTGACCAATTCTGACGATCCTAGGTCATTTCACTAAATTGCAAATGCGTTTTTAGTGAAAATCACGTTTTGACCCCTAGTGACCTCTCTTGACCTCTGACCCAAAACTTGTAATTGACTTTTTTGCTTGGCTGATCAATGCGCACAAGAAAAAAGTAGTCTTGTTAAAATCAGAGCATGTCTTAAGATTTTCACCTGTATAGTTCAATGACCTCTAGTGACCTCGTGTGACATGTCACTTTTAGTGGAGAAGGACCCTATATGGACATGGATAAGAGGAATCTTTTGACTAATTCTGACAATCATAGGTCATTATCTCTTGGACAAGTAGTATTTTGAGTGCGAGGAGTGAAAATGTACATTTTGACCCCTAGTGACCTTTTCTTGACCTTTGATATTAACGATATGATTGACTTTTGTTCTTGTCTCATCAATGCCCACAAAATAAAAGAAACCCAGTCAAAATCGGAGCATGCGTTATATTTTCCCACTGTAAAGTTCAATGACCCCTAGTGACCCCGTTTGATATGTCACTTTTAGTGTGGAAGGACCCTATATGAACATTGATCCAAGGAATCTTTTGACCAATTCTGAGTATCATCAGTCATTTTCCCTCGGACAAGTAGGGTTTTGAGTGAATGGAGTAAAATTTACATTTTGACCCCTAGTGACCCCAAATGATTTTTAATTTTAAAAACCGTTCTTTTGTACATGCGTACGGTCAAAAGGAATATGTGGACCAATTTTGACGATCCTAGGTCATTTCACTAAATTGGAAATGCGTTTTAAGTGAAAATCACCTTTTGACCCCTAGTGACCCCTGTGTGACCTTTGACCCCTTATGCTTTACAACCTGAGTAGTGGTGCACATAAGGGTTCTTATGACCAAATATGGTTAAAATCGGCTTAATGGTTACGGAGCTATAGGTCTCATGACAGAAGAAAAAAGATTTCTTGTTTTTGTCAACCAAATACAAAAACATACTAGACATGACCTGTGATCGGAGATCACGAATATTAGTCGGGTGTGTTACATGTTAACCCCTTCGAGTGGTAAATGGAGTAAATAAATACAGTTGAACCCCTAGTGACCTTTTCTTGACCTCTGACCCAAAACTTGTCATTGACTTTTTTGCTTGGCTGATCAATGCGCACAAGAAAAAAGTAGTCCCGTCAAAATCGGAGCATGTCTTAAGATTTTCACTTGTATAGTTCAATGACCTCTAGTGACCTCGTGTGACATGTCACTTTTAGTGGAGAAGGACCCTATATGGACATGGATAAGAGGAATCTTTTGACCAATTCTGACAATCATAGGTCATTATCTCTTGGACAAGTAGTATTTTGAGTGCGAGGAGTGAAAATGTACATTTTGACCCCTATTGACCTTTTTTTGACCTCTGACCTAAAACTTGTAATTGACTTTTTTGCTTGGCTGATTAATGCGCACAAAAAAAAAGTAGTCCCGTCAAAATCGGAGCATGTCTTAAGATTTTCACCTGTATAGTTCAATGACCTCTAGTGACCCCGTGTGACATGTCACTTTTAGTGGAGAAGGACCCTATATGAACATGGATGAGAGGAATCTTTTGACTAATTCTGACAATCATAGGTCATTTCCTCTCGGACAAGTAGCATTTTGAGTGAATGACGAAAAATTTACATTTTGACCCCTAGTGACCCCAAATATTTTTTGATTTTAAAAACCGAACTATTGTACATGCGTACGGTCAAAAGGAACATGTTGACCAATTCTGAAGATCCTAGGTCATTTCAATAAATTGCAAATGCGTTTTTAGTAAAAATCACGTTTTGACCCCGTGTGACCCCTGTGTGACCTTTGACCCCTTATGCTTTACAACCTGAGTAGTGGTGCACATAAGGGTTCTTATGACCAAATATGGTCAAAATCGGGTCAATGGTTACGGAGCTATAGGTCCCATGACAGAAAAAGAAAGAAGACGAAGAAGAAACAGGACGAATACAGTATATTAGTCGTTTCTCGACTAATATAACTAGACATGACCTGTGATCGGAGATCACGAATATTAGTCGGGTGTGTTACATGTTAACCCCTTCGAGTGGTAAATGGAGTAAATAAATACAGTTGAACCCCTAGTGACCTTTTCTTGACCTCTGACCCAAAACTTGTAATTGACTTTTTTGCTTGGCTGATCAATGCGCACAAGAAAAAGGTAGTCCCGTCAAAATCGGAGCATGTTTTAAGATTTTCACTTGTAAAGTTCAATGACCTCTAGTGACCCCGTGTGACATGTCACTTTTAGTGGAGAAGGACCCTATATGAACATGGATGAGAGGAACCTTTTGACTAATTCTGACAATCATAGGTCATTTCCTCTCGGACAAGTAGCATTTTGAGTGAATGGAGTGAAAATTTACATTTTGACCCCTAGTGACCCCAAATATTTTTTGATTTTAAAAACCTAACTATTGTACATGCGTACGGTCAAAAGGAATATGTTGACCAATTCTGACGATCCTAGGTCATTTCACTAAATTGCAAATGCGTTTTTAGTGAAAATCACGTTTTGACCCCTAGTGACCTTTTCTTGACCTCTGACCCAAAACTTGTAATTAACTTTTTTGTCTGGCTGATCAATGCGCACAAGAAAAAAGTAGTCCCGTCAAAATCGGAGCATGTCTTAAGATTTTCACTTGTATAGTTCAATGACCTCTAGGGACCTCGTGTGACATGTCACTTTTAGTGGAGAAGGACCCTATATGGACATGGATAAGAGGAATCTTTTGACCAATTCTGACAATCATAGGTCATTATCTCTTGGACAAGTAGTATTTTGAGTGCGAGGAGTGAAAATGTACATTTTGACCCCTAGTGACCTTTTTTTGACCTTTGATCTTAACGGTATGATTGACTTTTGTTCTTGTCTCATCAATGCCCACAAAATAAAAGAAACCCGGTCAAAATCGGAGCATGCGGTATATTTTCCCCTTGTAAAGTTCAATGACCCCTAGTGACCCTGTTTGACATGTCACTTTTAGTGTGGAAGGACCCTATATGAACATTGATCCAAGGAATCTTTTGACCAATTCTGAGTATCATCAGTCATTTTCCCTCGGACAAGTAGGGTTTTGAGTGAATCGAGTAATATTTACATTTTGACCCCTAGTGACCCCAAATGATTTTTAATTTTAAAAACCGTTCTTTTGTACATGCGTACGGTCAAATGAAACATGTTGACCAATTCTGAAGATCCTAGGTCATTTCACTAAATTGCAAATGCGTTTTAAGTGAAAATCACGTTTTGACCCCTAGTGACCCCTCTGTGACCTTTGACCCCTTATGCTTTTCAACCTGAGTAGTGGTGCACACAAGGGTTCTTATGACCAAATATGGTTAAAATCGGGTCAATGGTTACGGAGCTATAGGTCTCATGACAGAAGAAGAAAGATTTCTTGTTTTTGTCAACCAAATACAAAAACATACTAGACATGACCTGTGATCGGAGATCACGAATATTAGTCGGGTGTGTTACATGTTAACCCCTTCTCTTGACCTTTTCTTGACCTCTGACCCAAAACTTGTAATTGACTTTTTTGCTTGGCTGATCAATGCGCACAAGAAAAAGGTAGTCCCGTCAAAATCGGAGCATGTTTTAAGATTTTCACCTGTAAAGTTCAATGACCTCTAGTGACCCCGTGTGACATGTCACTTTTAGTGGAGAAGGACCCTATATGAACATGGATGAGAGGAACCTTTTGACTAATTCTGACAATCATAGGTCATTTCCTCTCGGACAAGTAGCATTTTGAGTGAATGGAGTGAAAATTTACATTTTGACCCCTAGTGATCCCAAATATTTTTTGATTTTAAAAACCGAACTATTGTACATGCGTACGGTCAAAAGGAATATGTTGACCAATTCTGACGATCCTAGGTCATTTCACTAAATTGCAAATGCGTTTTTAGTGAAAATCACGTTTTGACCCCTAGTGACCTTTTCTTGACCTCTGACCCAAAACTTGTAATTGACTTTTTTGCTTGGCTGATCAATGCGCACAAGAAAAAAGTAGTCTTGTTAAAATCGGAGCATGTCTTAAGATTTTCACCTGTATAGTTCAATGACCTCTAGTGACCTCGTGTAACATGTCACTTTTAGTGGAGAAGGACCCTATATGGACATGGATAAGAGGAATCTTTTGACAAATTCTGACAATCATAGGTCATTATCTCTCGGACAAGTAGTATTTTGAGTGCGAGGAGTGAAAATGTACATTTTGACCCCTAGTGACCTTTTCTTGACCTTTGATCTTAACAATATGTTTAACTTTTGTTCTTGTCTCATCAATGCCCACAAAATAAAAGAAACCCGGTCAAAATCGGAGCATGCCTTATATTTTCCCTCTGTAAAGTTCAATGACCTCTAGTGACCCCGTTTGACATGTCACTTTTAGTGTGGAAGGACCCTATATGAACATTGATCAAAGGAATTTTTTGACCAATTCTGAGTTTCATCAGTCATTTTCCCTCGGACAAGTAGGGTTTTGAGTGAATGGAGTAAAATTTACATTTTGACCCCTAGTGACCCCAAATGATTTTTAATTTTAAAAACCGTTCTTTTGTACATGCGTACGGTCAAAAGGAATATGTTGACCAATTCTGACGATTCTAGGTCATTTCACTAAATTGCAAATGTGTTTTTAGTGAAAATCACGTTTTGACACCTAGTGACCTTTTTTTGACCTCTGACCCAAAACTTGTAATTAACTTTTTTGCTTGGCTGATCAATGCGCACAAGATAAAAGTAGTCCCGTCAAAATCGGAGCATGTCTTAAGATTTCCACCTGTATAGTTCAATGACCTCTAGTGACCTTGTGTGACATGTCACTTTTAGTGGAGAAGGACCCTATATGGACATGGATAAGAGGAATCTTTTGACCAATTCTGACAATCATAGGTCATTATCTCTTGGACAAGTAGTATTTTGAGTGCGAGGAGTAAAAATGTACATTTTGACCCCTAGTGACCTTTTATTGACCTTTGATCTTAACGGTATGATTGACTTTTGTTCTTGTCTTATCAATGGCCACAAAATAAAAGAAACCCGGTTAAAATCGGAGCATGCCTTATATTTTCCCCCTGTAAAGTTCAATGACCTCTAGTGATCCCGTTTGACATGTCACTTTTAGTGTGGAAGGACCCTATATGAACATTGATCCAAGGAATCTTTTGACTAATTCTAAGTATCATCAGTCATTTTCCCTCGGACAAGTAGGGTTTTGAGTGAATGGAGTAAAATTTACATTTTGACCCCTAGTGACCCCAAATATTTTTTGATTAAAAAAACCGTTCTTTTGAACATGCGTACGGTCAAAAGGAATATGTTGACCAATTCTGACGATCATAGGTCATTTCACTAAATTGCAAATGCGTTTTTAGTGAAAATCACGTTTTGACCCCTAATGACCCCTGTTTGACATTTGACCCCAAGGTCATGATTGACTTTTTTTCTTTTCTTGTCAATGCGCACAAAATGTCCGAGTTTGAGCAAAATCGGAGCATGTTGAATCACGTTTTGACCCCTAGTGACCTCTGTGTGACCTTTGACCCCTTATGCTTTACAACCTGAGTAGTGGTGCACATAAGGGTTCTTATGACCAAATATGGTCAAAATCGGGTCAACGGTTACGGAGCTATAGGTCCCATGACAGAAAAAGAAGAAGAAACAGGACGAATACAGTATATTAGTCGTTTCTCGACTAATATAACTAGACATGACCTGTGATCGGAGATCACGAATATTAGTCGGGTGTGTTACATGTTAACCCCTTCGAGTGGTAAATGGAGTAAATAAATACAGTTGAACCCCTAGTGACCTTTTCTTGACCTCTGACCCAAAACTTGTAATTGACTTTTTTGCTTGGCTGATCAATGCGCACAAGAAAAAGGTAGTCCCGTCAAAATCGGAGCATGTTTTAAGATTTTCACTTGTAAAGTTCAATGACCTCTAGTGACCCCGTGTGACATGTCACTTTTAGTGGAGAAGGACCCTATATGAACATGGATGAGAGGAACCTTTTGACTAATTCTGACAATCATAGGTCATTTCCTCTCGGACAAGTAGCATTTTGAGTGAATGGAGTGAAAATTTACATTTTGACCCCTAGTGACCCCAAATATTTTTTGATTTTAAAAACCGAACTATTGTACATGCGTACGGTCAAAAGGAATATGTTGACCAATTCTGACGATCCTAGGTCATTTCACTAAATTGCAAATGCGTTTTTAGTGAAAATCACGTTTTGACCCCTAGTGACCTTTTCTTGACCTCTGACCCAAAACTTGTAATTAACTTTTTTGCTTGGCTGATCAATGCGCACAAGAAAAAAGTAGTCCCGTTAAAATCGGAGCATGTCTTAAGATTTTCACCTGTACAGTTCAATGACCTCTAGTGATCTCGTGTGACATGTCACTTTTAGTGGAGAAGGACCCTATATGGACATGGATAAGAGGAATCTTTTGACCAATTCTGACAATCATAGGTCATTAGCTCTTGGACAAGTAGTATTTTGAGTGCGAGGAGTAAAAATGTACATTTTGACCCCTAGTGACCTTTTATTGACCTTTGATCTTAACGGTATGATTGACTTTTGTTCTTGTCTTATCAATGCCCACAAAATAAAAGAAACCCGGTCAAAATCGAAGCATGCCTTATATTTTTCCCCTGTAAAGTTCAATGACCCCTAGTGACCCTGTTTGACATGTCACTTTTAGTGTGGAAGGACCCTATATGAACATTGATCGAAGAAATCTTTTGACCAATTCTGAGTATCATCAGTCATTTTCCCTCGGACAAGTAGGGTTTTGAGTGAATGGAGTAAAATTTACATTTTGACCCCTAGTGACCCCAAATGATTTTTAATTTTAAAAACCGTTCTTTTGTACATGCGTACGGACAAAAGGAACATGTTGACCAATTCTGAAGATCCTAGGTCATTTCACTAAATTGCAAATGCGTTTTAAGTGAAAATCACGTTTTGACCCCTAGTGACCCCTGTGTGACCTTTGACCCCTTATGCTTTTCAATTTAAGTAGTGGTGCACACAAGGGTTCTTATGACCAAATATGGTTAAAATCGGGTCAATGGTTACGGAGCTATAGGTCCCATGACAGAAGAAGAAAGATTTCTTGTTTTTGTCAACCAAATACAAAAACATACTAGACATGACCTGTGATCGGAGATCACGAATATTAGTCGGGTGTGTTACATGTTAACCCCTTCGAGTGGTAAATGGAGTAAATAAATACAGTTGAACCCCTAGTGACCTTTTCTTGACCTCTGACCCAAAACTTGTAATTGACTTTTTTGCTTGGCTGATCAATGCGCACAAGAAAAAGGTAGTCCCGTCAAAATCGGAGCATGTTTTAAGATTTTCACCTGTAAAGTTCAATGACCTCTAGTGACTCCGTGTGACATGTCACTTTTAGTGGAGAAGGACCCTATATGAACATGGATGAGAGGAACCTTTTGACTAATTCTGACAATCATAGGTCATTTCCTCTCGGACAAGTAGCATTTTGAGTGAATGGAGTGAACATTTACATTTTGACCCCTAGTGACCCCAAATATTTTTTTATTTTAAAAACCGAACTATTGTACATGCGTACGGTCAAAAGGAATATGTTGACCAATTCTGACGATCCTAGGTCATTTCACTAAATTGCAAATGCGTTTTTAGTGAAAATCACGTTTTGACCCCTAGTGACCTTTTCTTAACCTCTGACCCAAAACTTGTAATTGACTTTTTTGCTTGGCTGATCAATGCGCACAAGAAAAAAGTAGTCATGTCAAAATCGGAGCATGTCTTAAGATTTTCAATTGTATAGTTCAATGACCTCTAGTGACCTCGTGTGACATGTCACTTTTAGTGGAGAAGGACCCTATATGGACATGGATAAGAGGAATCTTTTGACCAATTCTGACAATCATAGGTCATTATCTCTTGGACAAGTAGTATTTTGAGTGCGAGGAGTGAAAATGTACATTTTGACCCCTAGTGACCTTTTTTTGACCTTTGATCTTAACGGTATGATTGACTTTTGTTCTTGTCTCATCAATGCCCACAAAATAAAAGAAACCCGGTCAAAATCGGAGCATGCGGTATATTTTCCCCTTGTAAAGTTCAATGACCCCTAGTGACCCTGTTTGACATGTCACTTTTAGTGTGGAAGGACCCTATATGAACATTGATCCAAGGAATCTTTTGACCAATTCTGAGTATCATCAGTCATTTTCCCTCGGACAAGTAGGGTTTTGAGTGAATGGAGTAATATTTACATTTTGACCCCTAGTGACCCCAAATGATTTTTAATTTTAAAAACCGTTCTTTTGTACATGCGTACGGTCAAAAGGAACATGTTGACCAATTCTGAAGATCCTAGGTCATTTCACTAAATTGCAAATGCGTTTTAAGTGAAAATCACGTTTAGACCCCTAGTGACCCCTCTGTGACCTTTGACCCCTTATGCTTTTCAACCTGAGTAGTGGTGCACACAAGGGTTCTTATGACCAAATATGGTTAAAATCGGGTCAATGGTTACGGAGCTATAGGTCCCATGACAGAAGAAGAAAGATTTCTTGTTTTTGTCAACCAAATACAAAAACATACTAGACATGACCTGTGATCGGAGATCACGAATATTAGTCGGGTGTGTTACATGTTAACCCCTTCGAGTGGTAAATGGAGTAAATAAATACAGTTGAACCCCTAGTGACCTTTTCTTGACCTCTGACCCAAAACTTGTAATTGACTTTTTTGCTTGGCTGATCAATGCGCACAAGAAAAAGGTAGTCCCGTCAAAATCGGAGCATGTTTTAAGATTTTCACCTGTAAAGTTCAATGACCTCTAGTGACCCCGTGTGACATGTCACTTTAGTGGAGAAGGACCCTATATGAACATGGATGAGAGGAACCTTTTGACTAATTCTGACAATCATAGGTCATTTCCTCTCGGACAAGTAGCATTTTGAGTGAATGGAGTGAAAATTTACATTTTGACCCCTAGTGACCCCAAATATTTTTTGATTTTAAAAACCGAACTATTGTACATGCGTATGGTCAAAAGGAATATGTTGACCAATTCTGACGATCCTAGGTCATTTCACTAAATTGCAAATGCGTTTTTAGTGAAAATCACGTTTTGACCCCTAGTGACCTTTTTTTGACATCTGACCCAAAACTTGTAATTGACTTTTTTGTTTGGCTGATCAATGCGCACAAGAAAAAGGTAATCCTGTCAAAATCGGAGCATGTTTTAAGATTTTTACCTGTAAAGTTCAATGACCTCTAGTGACCCCGTGTGACATGTCACTTTTAGTGGAGAAGGACCCTATATGAACATGGATGAGAGGAATCTTTTGACTAATTCTGACAATCATAGGTCATTTCCTCTCGGACGAGTAGCATTTTGAGTGAATGGAGTGAAAATTTACATTTTGACCCCTAGTGACCCCAAATATTTTTTGAATTTAAAAACCGAACTATTGTACATGCGTACGGTCAAAAGGAATATGTTGACCAATTCTGACGATCCTAGGTCATTTCACTAAATTGCAAATGCGTTTTTAGTGAAAATCACGTTTTGACCCCTAGTGACCTTTTTTTGACCTCTGACCCAAAACTTGTAATTGACTTTTTTGCTTGGCTGATCAATGCGCACAAGAAAAAAGTAGTCCTGTCAAAATCGGAGCATGTCTTAAGATTTTCACCTGTATAGTTCAATGACCTCTAGTGACCTCGTGTGACATGTCACTTTTAGTGGAGAAGGACCCTATATGGACATGGATAAGAGGAATCTTTTGACTAATTCTGACAATCATAGGTCATTATCTCTTGGACAAGTAGTATTTTGAGTGCGAGGAGTGATAATGTACATTTTGACCCCTAGTGACCTTTTTTTTGACCTTTGATCTTAACGGTATGATTGACTTTTGTTCTTGTCTCATCAATGCCCACAAAATAAAAGAAACCCGGTCAAAATCAGAGCATGCGTTATATTTTCCCCCTGTAAAGTTCAATGACCCCTAGTGACCCTATTTGACATGTCACTTTTAGTGTGGAAGGACCCTCTATGAACATTGATCCAAGGAATCTTTTGACTAATTCTGAGTATCATCAGTCATTTTCCCTCGGACAAGTAGGGTTTTGAGTGAATGGATTAAAATTTACATTTTGACCCCTAGTGACCCCAAATGATTTTTAAATTTAAAAACCGTTCTTTTGTACATGCGTACGGTCAAAAGGAATATGTGGACCAATTTTGACGATCCTAGGTCATTTCACTAAATTGGAAATGCGTTTTAAGTGAAAATCACGTTTTGACCCCTAGTGACCCCTGTGTGACCTTTGACCCCTTATGCTTTTCAACCTGAGTAGTGGTGCACACAAGGGTTCTTATGACCAAATATGGTTAAAATCGGGTCAATGGTTACGGAGCTATAGGTCCCATGACAGAAGAAAGAAAGAAGAAAGAAGAAAGAAACAGGACAAATACAGTATATTAGTCGTTTCTCGACTAATATAACTAGACATGACCTGTGATCGGAGATCACGAATATTAGTCGGGTGTGTGTAATACATGTTAACCCCTTCGAGTGGTAAATGGAGTAAATAAATACAGTTGAACCCCTATGACCTTTTCTTGACCTCTGACCCAAAACTTGTAATTGACTTTTTTGCTTGGCTGATCAATGCGCACAAGAAAAAGGTAGTCCCGTCAAAATCGGAGCATGTTTTAAGATTTTCACCTGTAAAGTTCAATGACCTCTAGTGACCCCGTGTGACATGTCACTTTTAGTGGAGAAGGACCCTATATGAACATGGATGAGAGGAATCTTTTGACTAATTCTGACAATCATAGGTCATTTCCTCTCGGACAAGTAGCATTTTGAGTGAATGGAGTGAAAATTTACATTTTGACCCCTAGTGACCCCAAATATTTTTTGATTTTAAAAACCGAACTATTGTACATGCGTACGGTCAAAAGGAATATGTTGACCAATTCTGACGATCCTAGGTCATTTCACTAAATTGCAAATGCGTTTTTAGTGAAAATCACGTTTTGACCCCTAGTGACCTTTTCTTGACCTCTGACCCAAAACTTGTAATTGACTTTTTTGCTTGGCTGATCAATGCGCACATTAAAAAAGTAGTCCCGTCAAAATCGGAGCATGTCTTAAGATTTTCACCTGTATAGTTCAATGACCTCTAGTGACCTCGTGTGACATGTCACTTTTAGTGGAGAAGGACCCTATATGGACATGGATAAGAGAAATCTTTTGATCAATTCTGACAATTATAGGTCATAATCTCTTGGACAAGTAGTATTTTGAGTGCGAGGAGTGAAAATGTACATTTTGACCCCTAGTGACCTTCTTTTGACCTTTGATCTTAACGGTATGATTAACTTTTGTTCTTGTCTCATCAATGCCCACAAAATAAAAGAAACCCGGTAAAAATCGGAGCATGCGTTATATTTTCCCCTTGTAAAGTTCAATGACCCCTAGTGACCCTGTTTGACATGTCACTTTTAGTGTGGAAGGACCCTATATGAACATTGATCGAAGGAATCTTTTGACCAATTCTGAGTATCATCAGTCATTTTCCCTCGGACAAGTAGGGTTTTGAGTGAATGGAGTAAAATTTACATTTTGACCCCTAGTGACCCCAAATGATTTTTAATTTTAAAAACCGTTCTTTTGTACATGCGTACGGTCAAAAGGAACATGTTGACCAATTCTGAAGATCCTAGGTCATTTCACTAAATTGCAAATGCGTTTTAAGTGAAAATCACGTTTTGACCCCTAGTGACCCCTGTGTGACCTTTGACCCCTTATGCTTTTCAACCTGAGTAGTGGTGCACACAAGGGTTCTTATGACCAAATATGGTCAAAATCGGGTCAATGGTTACGGAGCTATAGGTCCCATGACAGAAGAAGAAAGATTTCTTGTTTTTGTCAACCAAATACAAAAACATACTAGACATGACCTGTGATCGGAGATCACGAATATTAGTCGGGTGTGTTACATGTTAACCCCTTCGAGTGGTAAATGGAGTAAATAAATACAGTTGAACCCCTAGTGACCTTTTCTTGACCTCTGACCCAAAACTTGTAATTGACTTTTTTGCTTAGCTGATCAATGCGCACAAGAAAAAAGTAGTCCCGTCAAAATCAGAGCATGTCTTAAGATTTTCACTTGTATAGTTCAATGACCTCGTGTGACCTCGTGTGACATGTCACTTTTAGTGGAGAAGGACCCTATATGAACATGGATAAGAGGAATCTTTTGATAAATTCTGACAATCATAGGTCATTATCTCTAGGACAAGTAGTATTTTGAGTGCGAGGAGTGAAAATGTACATTTTGACCCCTAGTGACCTTTTCTTGACCTTTGATCTTAACGGTATGATTGACTTTTGTTCTTGTCTCATCAATGCCCACAAAATAAAAGAAACCCGGTCAAAATCAGAGCATGCCTTATATTTTCCCCCTGTAAAGTTCAATGACCCCTAGCGACCCCGTTTGACATGTCACTTTTAGTGTGGAAGGACCCTATATGAACATTGATCCAAGGAATCTTTTTACTAATTCTGAGTATCATCAGTAATTTTCCCTCGGACAAGTAGGGTTTTGAGTGAATGGAGTAAAATTTACATTTTGACCCCTAGTGACCCCAAATATTTTTTGATTTTAAAAACCGTTCTTTTGTACATGCGTACGGTCAAAATGAACATGTTGACCAATTTTGAAGATCCTAGGTCATTTCACTAAATTGCAAATGCGTTTTAAGTGAAAATCACGTTTTGACCCCTAGTGACCCCTGTGTGACCTTTGACCCCTTATGCTTTACAACCTGAGTAGTGGTGCACATAAGGGTTCTTATGACTAAATATGGTCAAAATCGGGTCAATGGTTACGGAGCTATAGGTCCCATGACAGAAGAAAGAAAGATTTCTTGTTTTTGTCAACCAAATACAAAAACATACTAGACATGACCTGTGATCGGAGATCACGAATATTAGTCGGGTGTGTTACATGTTAACCCCTTCGAGTGGTAAATGGAGTAAATAAATACAGTTGAACCCCTAGTGACCTTTTCTTGACCTCTGACCCAAAACTTGTAATTGACTTTTTTGCTTGGCTGATCAATGCGCACAAGGAAAAGGTAGTCCCGTCAAAATCGGAGCATGTTTTAAGATTTTCACTTGTAAAGTTCAATGACCTCTAGTGACCCCGTGTGACATGTCACTTTTAGTGGAGAAGGACCCTATATGAACATGGATGAGAGGAACCTTTTGACTAATTCTGACAATCATAGGTCATTTCCTCTTGGACAAGTAGCATTTTGAGTGAATGGAGTGAAAATTTACATTTTGACCCCTAGTGACCCCAAATATTTTTTGATTTTAAAAACCGAACTATTGTACATGCGTACGGTCAAAAGGAATATGTTGACCAATTCTGACGATCCTAGGTCATTTCACTAAATTGCAAATGCGTTTTTAGTGAAAATCACGTTTTGACCCTAGTGACCTTTTCTTGACCTCTGACCCAAAACTTGTAATTGACTTTTTTGCTTGGCTGATCAATGCGCACAAGAAAAAAGTAGTCTTGTTAAAATCGGAGCATGTCTTAAGATTTTCACCTGTATAGTTCAATGACCTCTAGTGACCTCGTGTAACATGTCACTTTTAGTGGAGAAGGACCCTATATGGACATGGATAAGAGGAATCTTTTGACCAATTCTGACAATCATAGGTCATTATCTCTTGGACAAGTAGTATTTTGAGTGCGAGGAGTAAAAATGTACATTTTGACCCCTAGTGACCTTTTATTGACCTTTGATCTTAACGGTATGATTGACTTTTGTTCTTGTCTTATCAATGCCCACAAAATAAAAGAAACCCGGTCAAAATCGAAGCATGCCTTATATTTTTCCCCTGTAAAGTTCAATGACCCCTAGTGACCCTGTTTGACATGTCACTTTTAGTGTGGAAGGACCCTATATGAACATTGATCGAAGAAATCTTTTGACCAATTCTGAGTATCATCAGTCATTTTCCCTCGGACAAGTAGGGTTTTGAGTGAATGGAGTAAAATTTACATTTTGACCCCTAGTGACCCCAAATGATTTTTAATTTTAAAAACCGTTCTTTTGTACATGCGTACGGTCAAAAGGAACATGTTGACCAATTCTGAAGATCCTAGGTCATTTCACTAAATTGCAAATGCGTTTTAAGTGAAAATCACGTTTTGACCCCTAGTGACCCCTGTGTGACCTTTGACCCCTTATGCTTTTCAACCTGAGTAGTGGTACACACAAGGGTTCTTATGACTAAATATGGTTAAAATCGGGTCAATGGTTACGGAGCTATAGGTCCCATGACAGAAGAAGAAAGATTTCTTGTTTTTGTCAACCAAATACAAAAACATACTAGACATGACCTGTGATCGGAGATCACGAATATTAGTCGGGTGTGTTACATGTTAACCCCTTCGAGTGGTAAATGGAGTAAATAAATACAGTTGAACCCCTAGTGACCTTTTCTTGACCTCTGACCCAAAACTTGTAATTGACTTTTTTGCTTGGCTGATCAATGCGCACAAGAAAAAGGTAGTCCCGTCAAAATCGGAGCATGTTTTAAGATTTTCACTTGTAAAGTTCAATGACCTCTAGTGACTCCGTGTGACATGTCACTTTTAGTGGAGAAGGACCCTATATGAACATGGATGAGAGGAACCTTTTGATTAATTCTGACAATCATAGGTCATTTCCTCTCGGACAAGTAGCATTTTGAGTGAATGGAGTGAAAATTTACATTTTGACCCCTAGTGACCCCAAATATTTTTTGATTTTAAAAACCGAACTATTGTACATGCGTACGGTCAAAAGGAATATGTTGACCAATTCTGACGATCCTAGGTCATTTCACTAAATTGCAAATGCGTTTTTAGTGAAAATCACGTTTTGACCCCTAGTGACCTTTTTTTGACCTCTGACCCAAAACTTGTAATTGACTTTTTTGCTTGGCTGATCAATGCGCACAAGAAAAAAGTAGTCTTGTTAAAATCGGAGCATGTCTTAAGATTTTCATTTGTATAGTTCAATGACCTCTAGTGACCTCGTGTAACATGTCACTTTTAGTGTAGAAGGACCCTATATGGACATGGATAAGAGGAATCTTTTGACCAATTCTGACAATCATAGGTCATTATCTCTTGGACAAGTAGTATTTTGAGTGCGAGGAGTAAAAATGTACATTTTGACCCCTAGTGACCTTTTATTGACCTTTGATCTTAACGGTATGATTGACTTTTGTTCTTGTCTTATCAATGCCCACAAAATAAAAGAAACCCGGTCAAAATCGAAGCATGCGTTATATTTTTCCTCTGTAAAGTTCAATGACCTCTAGTGACCTCGTTTGACATGTCACTTTTAGTGTGGAAGGACCCTATATGAACATTGATAAAAGGAATCTTTTGACCAATTCTGAGTATCATCAGTCATTTTCCCTCGGACAAGTAGGGTTTTGAGTGAATGGAGTAAAATTTACATTTTGACCCCTAGTGACCCCAAATGATTTTTAATTTTAAAAACCGTTCTTTTGTACATGCGTACGGTCAAAAGGAATATGTGGACCAATTTTGACGATCCTAGGTCATTTCCCTAAATTGGAAATGCGTTTTAAGTGAAAATCACGTTTTGACCCCTAGTGACCCCTGTGTGACCTTTGACCCCTTATGCTTTACAACCTGAGTAGTGGTGCACATAAGGGTTCTTATGACCAAATATGGTCAAAATCGGGTCAATGGTTACGGAGCTATAGGTCCCATGACAGAAAAAGAAAGATTTCTTGTTTTTGTCAACCAAATACAAAAACATACTAGACATGACCTGTGATCGGAGATCACGAATATTAGTCGGGTGTGTTACATGTTAACCCCTTCGAGTGGTAAATGGAGTAAATAAATACAGTTGAACCCCTAGTGACCTTTTTTTGACCTCTGACCCAAAACTTGTAATTGACTTTTTTGCTTGGCTGATCAATTCGCACAAGAAAAAGGTAGTCCCGTCAAAATCGGAGCATGTTTTAAGATTTTCACCTGTAAAGTTCAATGACCTCTAGTGACCCCGTGTGACATGTCACTTTTAGTGGAGAAGGACCCTATATGAACATGGATGAGAGGAACCTTTTGACTTATTCTGACAATCATAGGTCATTTCCTCTCGGACAAGTAGCATTTTGAGTGAATGGAGTGAAAATTTACATTTTGACCCCTAGTGACCCCAAATATTTTTTGATTTTAAAAACCGAACTATTGTACATGCGTACGGTCAAAAGGAATATGTTGACCAATTCTGACGATCCTAGGTCATTTCACTAAATTGCAAATGCGTTTTTAGTGAAAATCACGTTTTGACCCCTAGTGACCTTTTTTTGACCTCTGACCCAAAACTTGTAATTAAATTTTTTGCTTGGCTGATCAATGCGCACAAGAAAAAAGTAGTCTTGTTAAAATCGGAGCATGTCTTAAGATTTTCACCTGTATAGTTCAATGACCTCTAGTGACCTCGTGGAACATGTCACTTTTAGTGGAGAAGGACCCTATATGGACATGGATAAGAGAAATCTTTTGACCAATTCTGACAATCATAGGTCATTATCTCTTGGACAAGTAGTATTTTGAGTGCGAGGAGTGAAAATATACATTTTGACCCCTAGTGACCTTTTCTTGACCTTTGATCTTAACAATATGATTGACTTTTGTTCTTGTCTCATCAATGCCCACAAAATAAAAGAAACCCGGTCAAAATCGGAGCATGCCTTATATTTTCCCTCTGTAAAGTTCAATGACCTCTAGTGACCCCGTTTGACATGTCACTTTTAGTGTGGAAGGACCCTATATGAACATTGATCCAAGGAATCTTTTGATTAATTCTGAGTATCATCAGTCATTTTCCCTCGGACAAGTAGGGTTTTGAGTGAATGGAGTAAAATTTACATTTTGACCCCTGGTGACCCCAAATGATTTTTAATTTTAAAAACCGTTCTTTTGTACATGCGTACGGTCAAAAGGAATATGTGGACCAATTTTGACGATCCTAGGTCATTTCACTAAATTGCAAATGCGTTTTTAGTAAAAATCACGTTTTGACCCCTAGTGACCCCTGTGTGACCTTTGACCCCTTATGCTTTACAACCTGAGTAGTAGTGCACATAAGGGTTCTTATGACTAAATATGGTCAAAATCGGGTCAATAGTTACGGAGCTATAGGTCCCATGACAGAAAAAGAAAGAAGACGAAGAAGAAACAGGACGAATACAGTATATTAGTCGTTTCTCGACTAATATAACTAGACATGACCTGTGATCGGAGATCACGAATATTAGTCGGGTGTGTTACATGTTAACCCCTTCGAGTGGTAAATGGAGTAAATAAATACAGTTGAACCCCTAGTGACCTTTTCTTGACCTCTGACCCAAAACTTGTAATTAACTTTTTTGCTTGGCTGATCAATGCGCACAAGAAAAAGGTAGTCCCGTCAAAATCGGAGCATGTTTTAAGCTTTTCACTTGTAAAGTTCAATGACCTCTAGTGACCCCGTGTGACATGTCACTTTTAGTGGAGAAGGACCCTATATGAACATGGATGAGAGGAACCTTTTGACTAATTCTGACAATCATAGGTCATTTCCTCTCGGACAAGTAGCATTTTGAGTGAATGGAGTGAAAATTTACATTTTGACCCCTAGTGACCCCAAATATTTTTTGATTTTAAAAACCGAACTATTGTACATGCGTACGGTCAAAAGGAATATGTTGACCAATTCTGACGATCCTAGGTCATTTCACTAAATTGCAAATGCGTTTTTAGTGAAAATCACGTTTTGACCCCTAGTGACCTTTTCTTGACCTCTGACCCAAAACTTGTAATTGAGTTTTTTGCTTGGCTGATCAATGCGCACAAGAAAAAAGTAGTCTTGTTAAAATCGGAGCATGTCTTAAGATTTTCACCTGTATAGTTCAATGACCTCTAGTGACCTCGTGTAACATGTCACTTTTAGTGGAGAAGGACCCTATATGGACATGGATAAGAGGAATCTTTTGACCAATTCTGACAATCATAGGTCATTATCTCTTGGACAAGTAGTATTTTGAGTGCGAGGAGTAAAAATGTACATTTTGACCCCTAGTGACCTTTTATTGACCTTTGATCTTAACGGTATGATTGACTTTTGTTCATGTCTTATCAATGCCCACAAAATAAAAGAAACCCGGTCAAAATCATAGCATGCCTTATATTTTTCCCTTGTAAAGTTCAATGACCTCTAGTGACCTCGTTTGACATGTCACTTTTAGTGTGGAAGGACCCTATATGAACATTGATCAAAGAAATCTTTTGACCAATTCTGAGTATCATCAGTCATTTTCCCTCGGACAAGTAGGGTTTTGAGTGAATGGAGTAAAATTTACATTTTGACCCCTAGTGACCCCAAATGATTTTTAATTTTAAAAACCGTTCTTTTGTACATGCGTACGGTCAAAAGGAATATGTGGACCAATTTTGACGATCCTAGGTCATTTCACTAAATTGCAAATGCGTTTTTAGTGAAAATCACGTTTTGACCCCTAGTGACCTTTTCTTGACCTCTGACCCAAAACTTGTAATTGACTTTTTTGCTTGGCTGATTAATGCGCACAAGAAAAAAGTAGTCTTGTTAAAATCGGAGCATGTCTTAAGATTTTCACCTGTATAGTTCAATGACCTCTAGTGACCTCGTGTAACATGTCACTTTTAGTGGAGAAGGACCCTATATGGACATGGATAAGAGGAATCTTTTGACCAATTCTGACAATCATAGGTCATTATCTCTTGGACAAGTAGTATTTTGAGTGCGAGGAGTAAAAATGTACATTTTGACCCCTAGTGACCTTTTATTGACCTTTGATCTTAACGGTATGATTGACTTTTGTTCATGTCTTATCAATGCCCACAAAATAAAAGAAACCCGGTCAAAATCGAAGCATGCCTTATATTTTTCCCCTGTAAAGTTCAATGACCTCTAGTGACCTCGTTTGACATGTCACTTTTAGTGTGGAAGGACCCTATATGAACATTGATCAAAGAAATCTTTTGACCAATTCTGAGTATCATCAGTCATTTTCCCTCGGACAAGTAGGGTTTTGAGTGAATGGAGTAAAATTTACATTTTGACCCCTAGTGACCCCAAATGATTTTTAATTTTAAAAACCGTTCTTTTGTACATGCGTACGGTCAAAAGGAATATGTGGACCAATTTTGACGATCCTAGGTCATTTCACTAAATTGCAAATGCGTTTTTAGTGAAAATCACGTTTTGACCCCTAATGACCCCTGTTTGACATTTGACCCCAAGGTCATGATTGACTTTTTTTCTTTTTTTGTCAATGCGCACAAAATGTCCGAGTTTGAGCAAAATCGGAGCATGTTGAATCACGTTTTGACCCCTAGTGACCCCTGTGTGACCTTTGACCCCTTATGCTTTTCAACCTGAGTAGTGGTGCACATAAGGGTTCTTATGACCAAATATGGGCAAAATCGGCTCAACGGTTACGGAGCTATAGGTCCCATGACAGAAAAAGAAGAAGAAACAGGACGAATACAGTATATTAGTCGTTTCTCGACTAATATAACTAGACATGACCTGTGATCGGAGATCACGAATATTAGTCGGGTGTGTTACATGTTAACCCCTTCGAGTGGTAAATGGAGTAAATAAATACAGTTGAACCCCTAGTGACCTTTTCTTGACCTCTGACCCAAAACTTGTAATTGACTTTTTTGCTTGGCTGATCAATGCGCACAAGAAAAAGGTAGTCCCGTCAAAATCGGAGCATGTTTTAAGATTTTCACTTGTAAAGTTCAATGACCTCTAGTGACCCCGTGTGACATGTCACTTTTAGTGGAGAAGGACCCTATATGAACATGGATGAGAGGAACCTTTTGACTAATTCTGACAATCATAGGTCATTTCCTCTCGGACAAGTAGCATTTTGAGTGAATGGAGTGAACATTTACATTTTGACCCCTAGTGACCCCAAATATTTTTTGATTTTAAAAACCGAACTATTGTACATGCGTACGGTCAAAAGGAATATGTTGACCAATTCTGACGATCCTAGGTCATTTCACTAAATTGCAAATGCGTTTTTAGTGAAAATCACGTTTTGACCCCTAGTGACCTTTTCTTGACCTCTGACCCAAAACTTGTAATTGACTTTTTTGCTTGGCTGATCAATGCGCACAAGAAAAAAGTAGTCTTGTTAAAATCGGAGCATGTCTTAAGATTTTCACCTGTATAGTTCAATGACCTCTAGTGACCTCGTGTAACATGTCACATTTAGTGGAGAAGGACCCTATATGGACATGGATAAGAGGAATCTTTTGACTAATTCTGACAATCATAGGTCATTATCTCTTGGACAAGTAGTATTTTGAGTGCGAGGAGTAAAAATGTACATTTTGACCCCTAGTGACCTTTTATTGACCTTTGATCTTAACGGTATGATTGACTTTTGTTCTTGTCTTATCAATGCCCACAAAATAAAAGAAACCCGGTCAAAATCGAAGCATGCCTTATATTTTTCCCCTGTAAAGTTCAATGACCTCTAGTGACCTCGTTTGACATGTCACTTTTAGTGTGGAAGGACCCTATATGAACATTGATCAAAGGAATCTTTTGACCAATTCTGAGTATCATCAGTCATTTTCCCTCGGACAAGTAGGGTTTTGAGTGAATGGAGTAAATTTTACATTTTGACCCCTAGTGACCCCAAATGATTTTTAATTTTAAAAACCGTTCTTTTGTACATGCGTACGGTCAAAAGGAATATGTGGACCAATTTTGACGATCCTAGGTCATTTCACTAAATTGCAAATGCGTTTTAAGGTGAAAATCACGTTTTGACCCCTAGTGACCCCTGTGTGACCTTTGACCCCTTATGCTTTTCAACCTGAGTAGTGGTGCACATAAGGGTTCTTATGACCAAATATGGTCAAAATCGGCTCAACGGTTACGGAGCTATAGGTCCCATGACAGAAAAAGAAGAAGAAGAAGAAAGAAAGAAACAGGACGAATACAGTATATTAGTCGTTTCTCGACTAATATAAAGAAAGAACTAGACATAAGCTGCGATCGGAGATCGCGGATATTAGTCTAGGTTTATAAGTGTTGCGGTCTTTGGATTTGGTAGTTAGAGAGCGGGGATGTGCGTATTTGTTGGAACCAATCAGCGTTCAGTTTTGATTTTAAAAACCGCACTATTGTATATGCGTACGGTCAACAGGAATATGTTGGCCAATTCTGACGATCCTAGGTAATTTCACTAAATTGCAACGGCGTTTTAAGTGAAAATCACTTTTTGACCCCCAGTGACCTTTTCTTGACCTTTGAAGAAAAAGGTAGTCCCGTCAAAATCGGAGCATGTTTTAAGATTTTCACCTGTAAAGTTCAATGACCTCTAGTGACCCCGTGTGACATGTCACTTTGAGGTTGATCGATCGTTAATACGTTTACGTTCATGCTAATATGAACGTTAAGTGGGGGACGTTTTAATCCGTGAACCCCAATGCACGGAACCTTGACAAAGTCAAGGCTTAACTTATGCATGGATTTTTCACAGAGATTCGCCCGTCTAATTGCGGGCAAATCCCCCTTTGAATTTTTGGTGAGAGAAATCGTCGGATTGCACTTAATATGAAAAGAAATATTTATACATGTTTTTATTTTGAAAAATTGTTGCAATTTAGATGTTATTCTGCTATAACAATTATGTTACTAAACCTTTTATGAATTGAAATACATGATAATTATGATCATACGCTTAATATAAATTGCTGAAAAGGATATCCATCTCTTCTCGGCCAATAATTCATGTACGAACAGGAGCAGTCAACATCATTTAGATTTATTATATACTGTGAATTTTCTACTCTTTACATCACTTAAATGCTGCATTTAGATAAACATTTGTTTCTCAGCCATTAACACAGTACCCCTGGTGACATATAATTGAATACATGGATTTGTGCAGTTCACGAAAAATTGTTTATATAGGTCTTGCCTTTATTTGGAAGATGGGGAATAGAACAACTATAATCACGATTCACGATGATCATTCATATTTTACTGCAATGAATACCGGGTCATGGTAGCTGTAATACGTTGTTAATACTGACGCATCATACTGAGCAGGGCAAGGCTTTATGTAGATGTGGTCAAGAAGTGTCCCTTTAGTAGTTGTTGGTTCAGATATTACTTGATGATATTGCCTGAATGGAGGTAATATAGCATCCTTTAGTAAATTGTGATTGAAATCGCCCGCAAATACTGCATACTCAATATCTAAAACCTCGGTTTGTGCGGTGATGCTGTACATTTCTGAACAAAATGCAGAAGTGGTGGTCGCTACGGGCTTGTATATGGCAGCTACCAATATGTCCGATGCTCCGTATGTTCTAATCGCAAGTGCATTGCAGTCTGTGCTCCGTGCAAGTGGAACCACCGTGTAGTTAACACTATTCTGAACATATATAGCTACGCCTTTACCTCTACCATAGTTAACCGTTTCAAGACAATATCCGTCTATTGATAAAGTGTCCTTGTCATCGCTATCTGTTAACCATGTCTCAGATAAACATATCACATGTGCTTTGCGGATTTCTGAATTCTTTCTCAGATCTTCAATATGGGCACGTAGGCTCTGTATGTTATGATGAGCGATAATGAAGTGTTTGTTGTGATCAACACTGACCAATGGATTGGCTCTGGAAAGGTTGCAGTAGGGCATCTTGGCAACTTCTGAGTCAATGTTCTGGTTACAAAAGATGCTTTGTGATTTATAGTCCGTTAAGTACATTCCATCTAGAGTTGTGACTCGACTTAACGCTACGTAAGCCATTGAAGTCCTTAGACCTTTCATGGAAATTACAGCTTGCTCAGTCGTCTGTCCCTGGACTTTGTGAATGGTTACACCCCATGCAAGTTTAAGAGGAACTTGTTCTCTCGTAGTACTATATGTCCGTCCTTTCATTTGAAATGTGTCTTTGCGAGGGACTATTGCGACACAGTCTGAATATTCTGGTGGCATACTTTGTGATTTTCGTGCATTCGCCCCAACTCGGTCATTGTCAAATTTTACGAACACAGCCTTTGGCATACGTGGTGAATTGCCGAATTCGATTCCCTTGATAATACCTGACACACCGTTGCATAGACCATCGGACACATCTACATTAGCTATAAGCATTGCTCGAGCATTCACTGCCAATTTAATTTCTGGCGCAAGATTCGTGTCATCTTTCTTGGATGTTTTGTGAGGAGTGTCATTAACTTTCAAAACTCGACCTCCCCTTTGGTCAACGTCAACAGCTATTACGGTATGTGTCTCTGTGTCCAAAGATTGAAGTTTTGCGTTATTGTAGGAATCAACGTCTGCGTTGAGGTAGAACAGGTGCAACGCATCTGGAGGGGCTGACAGTGTATTTGTATCTACTATCCGTGATTTCAGCAATTCCTCGTCTCCTTTATCAAGTGGTTTATCTTTGGTTCTAACACGGAGTCGGTTAAGCATTTGAGCAAACACAGCGTCATCTCTTTGGCGCATGATTTCTGTTAATTCAACTACTTGAAAGCGGGGATTCCATATGTCTTTCAATGCCTGTGGATGTGGAAAACACAGTGGTGTAGGTGGAGATACCGGTGGTAATTGATGGAAATCGCCAACTGCCAAGACGGAAATGTTACCAAACCATGCTGTACTACTGTGAGTGCCTTTGATTTGTTGCAGTCGTCCGTGTATGTATGCAAGTTGTGTCGTGCTTACCATTGAAATCTCATCTATGATAACAAGTTGTAGATGCTGGAACTTTGCACGCAATGTATTGACGGATTCTTCAGCAAGAGGTCTATAGTCTTTTGGTGACTTTGGGTTGATTTTAAAGGCTGAGTTTATTGTTTGGCCTGATATGTTGAATGCAGCTGTTCCTGTTTGAGCAACCAATAGCACTGTTACATCATCAGCAGAATCGGTAATTGGCGCAAATGCTTTTTGAGCTTGATATTGAATACATCGGATAACATGAGACTTGCCAGTGCCCGCACCTCCAGTTAGAAATATGTTAAACGGTTCAACCGTACTGTCTCGTGATTTATCATTGCACCATTTACTGATATGGTTGAATAGTTGACGTTGCTCGTTATTCAGCTGTCTCATCATGGAATGTGCTTGTTCCTCTGTAAATTCTGGGTTACGAGACTCAATTTGACATCTCGGTAAATCTGTAGCTCTGTTTCGTGGCTGAAGGTCTGGTAAATGAATTTCATCAAAATCATCATCGGACTCACATATCTCATTTCTCATCAGTCTATCATTAGAACGTTGTTGTTCAGATTGTGGTGCAATAGCTGCCCACGCATCTTCAATGTCTGCATTTTGTTGTAGTGCTTCCCATGCATCATCGATTTCATCTGTGGCAGGTTCAAATTCCTTCATATTTTGTGCGACAATATCTTTCACTGCTACTCTTTCTCTGTTGACTGTTGTGAATCCAGTAAGGTGGTAACTTTGATATGTAACAAACTGTTCGGGCTTGATGTTCTCATTGCGATGAGGTAAATATAAGCGAAGCATGTTCATATGATATCTTTCACTATCTTTCTTAACTGAAACGCGTGGATAACGAATAACTGCTGGTTTCCTTTCACGTTCTTTCATTTTCCCTAGATTGTGTTGCAGATTTATTGGAGGATTGCTCCGGCGCTTCTGGCTTGTACTAGCATTGATTGGCACGTCATCATCATCTATTTCACTATCAGATTCCTGATCTGAATGATTATTACCCGTTGATCTTGTCAATTGGTAATGTCTTGAGAAAAATGTTGCCATGCACATGTCGTTGTACTTCTGTGTTCTTGGTCTGGCTATGTATTTGTCGATTTGAGTTGGCATCCATACTTGATCACTCTTTCCTGCATTTGCTTGTAGAGTCTTAAGAGGGAGGGATATCTTTTGCCCATTCAAGTCTGTTTGCAAGAAGATGACATTGCGCGTACATTTTTTCAATGGCATACTACATGTATGGTAAATGGCACCCATAACACTGATTTCTCTGTTTTGAAGGTACGTACTTCCTAGCTTTCTCAATTGAGATATGGCATCGTCATTTCCTTCTGCTGCTTCTTTTTGTGCATTTGTAAGAAGGTCACCCATCTCTCTCTCGGCTTTGGTAATGTATGATACCATGTACATGATGCAGGCGTATGGATCTAGCACATACTGAATATCCATGTTTCCATTCCAGCAACGTATTAGATCGGCGTTATAGTTGTTGACCCATTGATCATTGACACCACGTTTCAGATACATTGTCTTCCTCTTAGATAGTATTTCGAGGGATTCTTCAAATTCTGATTGGGTTACATTTGCTTCTCTGAGAACCTGATCAACTTCTTCAAAGTTATTATCTTGATTTAAGATTAGTTCCCACACAGACTCCAATATTTGTCTTGCTTTTGCTTCTTTTTCTTTGAGAGCAGCTTGATCATCATCGTCATTTTCTCTTTGTTCATTTATTACCCCATTTGGTCTGCATATGAATGTTCGGTTACATGGCGGTTTCGGGAAAAGATATCGACACACGATTTTAGCTCTCAGCCTGTTCTTTCTGCATGACTTTGTGTGATTCTTGCTGTGCATCTGAACACTTGTCACTATCTCGTACAATTCGGTATCAGTTTCGGGTGGCATTGCACATTGTATATTTGTATCCACAAATTTCACGATCTCATCATCGGGATCTACATCCAATTTTGGTGCATCCTTTACCCATACAACCATATGAATATGAGGCCAACCTCTCTGCTGGAATTCGGTTCTGTAGTAATAATCTTCTACCTTTCCAATTGGTTCGGCTTTAGACATAATGACATCGTTGATGAAAGATTGCACCCTATTTTCAAACATTCTTGCTGCTGTAACTGGATTTGACATGATAATTCTACAGTGCTGGTCCCACGTCATATTTTTGTGTTGTTCAGCTGTCATGGGGGTTTTGCCTTGTTGAATGAGAATAGCGTTGTCTATTTCAATCCATCTACGATCGGCAGCACTAAATGTCACAAAAAAAGTAGGAATTCCTAGTTGTCGAACCATCGCAAACAAATCTCGTTTTGACTTTTCCCAGTAGGCAGGTGTACCCCTAGTAGCAGCTAGAAATCTATACCCTTCATCTCTCTTCATGATCTGCAGGACCTCATCCCGATTTCGTAACATTGATGCTGTGATTTGTCTGCCACTTGCAAGCTGCGAAGAACCTATTCTTGTAGCAATAGATATATTTGAACTGATCTGATGAACTTCTGTTGCATACAGAGCAAAAAATATATATTCAGGATTCCTTGCAAACCTATTATCAGCTGAGAATAATCTCGAGTTGAAGAATCGTGATGGCGATACTTTCGGGTTTCTTTCTTCAATACATGTGTTGGCACCATCAGGAAATTCCACAGGAAAACACTTTGCTTCCATGTTTAATACCTTTTCAGGCGTGTTACCTTCACCTGGAGCTAGAGCTAGTATTGTAGTGTCGTGTTTGTCCGCTACGTACTGAGCAAAGTCAACTGGATGTAAAAATGAGTAGAGAGGAGCCGATGTATTCGTTATGTCATCATTTTGATCTTGCTCTCCATCATTGTTTTCAAACTCATTCTCTTGAGATTGTGATGATTCTGGTACGATTTCCGATTCAGTGTTGTTTTCAATATTATCATTACCTGATACATCTTCCGATTGATCACCTTGAATCAATTGATCATCCAGCATGCCATTGAATTCTTCAAAATCTATATCAATATCTTCATACTCTGGGTTATTTTCCTTCAACCACAAGAGAGCTTGTCTTAATTTGTCCGGGTTTACATCCTGACACATGTGATGTCCTTTGTATTGTAGTTTTCTTTTCAACTTTACTCTTATCAGGCTTTCATCCGATGGGAGTCTTGGTAGTGAATGAGCCGTGTTATTTATGTCAGCTTTAACACATACCACCTGTCCGTGTATTCCTTTTTGGCATCCTTTAATGAGTGAAATCATCTTCATAAATGGAATAGCAGGAGATATGAGATGTCTTTCTAACATATTCAATTCGGACAGTTGAGGGGGTTGCTCGTGTAGGTTCAGTTTGTTTACACAAGCTAATGTTGGTACAGTCTGTTTTGTTTTTATTGTTCGATGGCATGTTATACAAATCCACGCTTCACGCTCAGTATTGCTATTGCTGGTCGGTAGTCTTTCGAACAGTGTACCAGATGGCAGGGCTTTCCGTAACGCACGTTGATTGTACTTGTCTGTGTTTAATGCTATAACCTGTCGTTTGAAGTTAATACGCCGGCATATCTCGCACTTGTATATCAATTGTTGAGCGTGGCAAGACTTCTGGAATTTTGCAATAACAGTTGCCATATTGGAATTTTTATTTAATCTATTGATTTTTGTCTGTTGGATTTTCTTTCTTTTGATGACAGGATCGGCATAGTGTTTTTTTGCTTTCTGGCGTATGAGCGGCCCATTAACAGGATCGGCATAGTGTTTTTTTGCTTTCTGGCGTATGAGCGGCCCATTAACAGGATCGGCATAGTGATGGGTTTTTTTCAGGCGTATGAGCGGCCCTTTAACAGGATCGGTATGGTTTCGTTTTGATTGATAAAGTTTCCTTTTTTTCGCCTGAGGATATGCAAGTTTAGCAATCGCTCGCTTATTAGCTAGTCTTTTATGTTTTTGTATTTGCGATTGATCAGGATTGCTAATGTCGGCTGTATTCACATTTCTCGTAGCTGTTTGATCTATGGGCATCAATCCATTCGATGATGAACAACTAGGTTGATCAAAAGGTACTGGTATTGTCTGATCTGAGACATTGCAATTTTCTTCATCAGATTGCACTGTGATTGGTTGTATCGTTACCAGTGTCAATGCTTGAAGGTTTAAAGAATCACACAAGCAGCGGATATACGTATACAAGTTATGTATATCTGGAAAGTACAATGCTATTGCAGAGCCTTCTGAAGTCATTAAGCCATTGTCATTTCTGGAATGCGAGTCAAAAAACATGTATTGGTCCGACTGATCCTTGTACATAGCCATCATGTATGAAGTGCCCAAAATTAGAATATTCCTAGTATGATCAAGAAATGCTTGTTGCAATATAACATCCAATGGTTCAAAAGCACTACCAGGGGTTGAAGCAATTCTTCCGGTAACAGCAGTCTCATATTGAACATTATATATACGGTTATCTAAGGCAAATGTGGTGGGAAGTTGTTCAATTTCCAGATATTTATCAACGGTGTTGAGTTCACCTCGAGCTTCCAATTCTGAAGCAATGATGTTGTACAGTTCATCTCCATTACGCAATACTTCATCGATATCCTTTTGCAACAGTGTATCAAATTTCTCGTCGATTTCACATAACATTACAAGTGAATTACATGGACATTGGCGACCACTTGACTCCTCTGAAAATTGGTTATCACCTTGGTTAAAATGTCCCCGAACCTTCCTTGAAAACACGACTTCATCAATACTTGCTACATTTGGGATACATTGGATTACTTGAGCCTCGTGATTTATTTTGGAAATGTTTGAGTTTGGAAACAGGGGAATCTTTTCTGAAGTAGATGCTAGTTCGACTCGTGCCTTTACTTTACTACGCGGCATTGAGGTGATCTGATCGGCATTTTTGCTGCTTTTGCGTGCAATGGATGCCAGTTTTGCGGCTTTTGATCTAGCGTTGCGGCGTGGCATTGTCTTTCTTATGTTGGTTCATTCAAGTATTTCTTATTGTGTTTCTTATTGTGTTTGTCTTAAAGCTGTCACTTTTCAGTTAAGACTTAAGACCCTTTTGTTAAGGTGCTGTTAAGGAATATTATAAGGACTAGAATGTATCTTGTATAGACTGTTTCTTTTATAGAATGTTTCTCTTATAGACTGTTTCTAATTAAGTATTTCAGAATGTCTTCTAAATTCCTGGGTTACAGGAGGTATTCCGAACTCTTGGGTTACATGAAGGATTCCTTTCTGTAATGATTTTTTTCCAACTTATTTTTCCGATTCTTAATGTCTTAAAAAGGACTCACACGACAATAATATTGTTCAAGGTATTTAATGTCTCAAAGTGCAAATGTATCCAAGTTATAGCTTGTAAGAGTACTAGACTGTTTTTCCTCTTATAGATTGTTTTTCCACTCATATACTGTGTTTTCTCTTACTAAGGCGTTATTAAGGACTATTTTAAAGGACTAAAATGTTTCTTTTATAGATTGTTTTTCTTGTAGACTGTTTCTGTTATAGAGTATTCACGTTATATACTATTTCTCTTATAATGTTTCTAAGTTAGTTCTCCAGTAAGTATTCTGAGCTTGTTTTCCAGTAAGTATTCCGCCGAGCTTGTTTTCCAGTAAGTATTCCGCCGAGTTTGTTTTATTCCGCCGTTATTTCAAGGAGGTATTCAAAGAAAGGTTCCAAAGTCTAAAGGTATTCCAAGAAGGTATTCCAAGAAAGGAATGGAAGAGAAGGTATTCCAAGAAAGGAATGGAAGAGAAGGTATTCCAAGAAAGGAATGGAAGAGAAGGTATTCCAAGAATGGAATGGAAGATAGTTAGAGAAGAGACAGACAAACAAACATCGAGTACAATGTACATAAAGGGGTGGGAAAACAGAGGTTATGAATAAAAGAAAAAAGAAAAAAATGGTTAGTTCGTTATTCAATTTGACAATTTTATTTATAAATACGTGTTGGTGATGAGATATACTTAGCCTGGCATATTTACAAGTGGATGTAGGTACCAATACTTTCCTTACTTTGTTTATTTCAATTATGACCCGAGAGGTGGACGTCGGCGTGTTTGAGTTAGGGTGAATGTTAAGGTTTGCATTTGAATTGGGATATCATGCACAACAATACATTGCACATATAAAATGCACTGGATCATAGTCATCCTTTGTAAGAGAGAGAGACAAGTGTCTCTTGAATCAATAACAAAAATCTTTCTTCATTATCCTTCAAGACAAAGGTCAAGTCATTCCCATAAATGTACAAGAAGTAAAAACATCGAAAGAGTCAGGGTTAAGTCATTAAGTAGTATAGGTATAAATTTGACAGTCCAGCTTAACTTAGAATCAGAATAAAGTCAAGTCTGGAATATCTCGGAAAACTACCAATAATTAACACTACAGATTTTCAAAACGTGGGTCAAGTCACATCAAGCCAACTCTTTCTCACTTTTGTTCAAGATAAAGTCGGGTCAATTCAAACAATAGAGGAAGTTAAGTCACCGAATAGCTCTCAAATTCATACTAAACATAAAACTGTTCCGTAATCGTTCATGCACATAAAGTCATTCTTCTAGGATCGAATCGAAACACATCGGATCTCTCATTTATTACAAACTATAGTTAAAAGTTAATCACAATAACGAAGTAGATAACACTTTTAAACACTGGGCCATTATTGGATCTTTTGAGATTTCACCAGATTTCGAAACAAGAACCCAAAACATCCAATATCTACTTTTACAGTGTGTCTTAATTAGAGAATCCGTCAGTAACCACGTGAAACCCCGCATGAAACTGAGGTGAACCCGAGTAACAATGCACAGGCGGGTTGACATTGTTAAACATCCTAAGTTAAGTAATACCTTCAAAGATGGCTTAATACAAATCTTCCTGCACACTATATAATGGATAAATGCTGAAAGGTGAGGTGACAGCTTGTAATTGTCTGTGTATTTTCACTGATGCCTAATAAGCAGCTTGCGATTTTACTTGGCTTAGGACAACTATGGATGAAAAGTAAGATAGATACAAACAAAACCGAAAGATTAATTGAGATAACAAATGCATTTATATTACTCGTCAATTCAAGTTGCACACAATATAGATCTAATTCATCTGTACAATGTAATTGTATTATTGTTTTACAGAGTGTAGGCCCTATATAGCATGCACAGACTTACCATTTCCATGTATGCACGGCTGTAAGGGTAAAGTTTTATGCTACACGTACACTCGTAGCTTTTATTCAAACAACATCAAACTTAATAATAATTAATATAGTTCATACACTAGTCACTACCTCTCAAGATTATTCTAATATTTGGCGTAGCATGGATAGAAACATTGGATCTCTCACAATATTAGAAACAACAGTTTAAAAATAATCACACATTACAAATAGTTTGGTCGCATCTTCCATAGAGAACAGCACTGCACGCAGAGCGATACACACAGAACTCGTCCACTGCAAGTCTATGGACTATCATATATTACTTCCGCATACGTGGCGCTGTTTAGTTTTGATGTGAGATGCTCACCCACCATTGTGAACAGAATTTAATAAGATCAATTTTTGATATAGCATTCGAAAGTCAAGGTTAAAATTACAACCCCGTACCTCATTCCTCCACCCGCTCTAAAATATAATCAGTCAACGTGTGCCTGAATGCTGTGTACAGGGCTACCATTCATTACTTCCACATTCCTTGAGCTGTTTAGTTTTGATGATGAGATGCTCACCATGTGTGCAGAATTTAATAAGATTAATTTTGATAGGTCATTCGAAAGTCAAGGTTAAAATACCCCCCCCCCCCCTATAAAATATAAGGTCGCATTTTTTCTATACTGGGTACCATAAAAAGGTGGTGCTGTAACATTTCAACTACAAGTTACGTCTTTGAAGGTACATATTTGTCTTATTTTTTATCACACAGACTTAAATTTGGTCTTATTTTAAAGAGAAATTATACAGCTTTTATTTTCTATAAAAGACAATTATTTCAAATGATTCTGTTTATTGTCACAGTTCAATAAGTATAATTAGTCAGGGGTGGTGGGGGGTGCGGAGGAGGAGGGTGCGGAGGAGTAGGAGGTAAAAATACCACATTTCTCAGGGAAGGGGTGACTGGATCATAATTTTGACAGTGGGAATGGCTACCTTGACCCTAAATCTACATGGCAAGATATAAAAAAATTCTATAAAGTCTGTAAGATGGTCAAAATTTATCAAAATGTGTAATTCATGACCTCCGTTGACCCCAACCTCAAAAAATCCATTTTTTAGCCATAACTGTGTCAGATACCATCCGATCATCCTGAAAATGGTGTCAAAATGCTCAGGAGATCACATTCTATCAAATATTGGGCAGTACTGAGGAGCATGACATAATTGTTTTTATAAGATAAGTATTTTGCCAAACAAAATCAACTAAATTTTGGACACCCTGTATATAGACTTTTGGATTCGTAATCAAATTTAATTCGCATATGCCTGGATGGGTATTCGGATGAACTGTCTAGGGAATGTATCAATGTTTTTTTAATCAATCCATATACGCAACAGAAGTAATTAATCAAAAAAACCTTTTTATTAATATTTTGCTTGTTCTACCCTGTATAATTTTAAGCCACCCTGTATAATCAACATTATTTTGTGCTATTTGCATCCACTTTAGTATAAGCTTTCAGAATATATATACTTTAACTGACTTAAAATGTACAGTTTTCAAGTTATAGTGCCTAAACTGAAGAAGGATGATTAATCATGGAAAAAAGGGCATGTTACACAAATTGTACCCAGTATAAAAAATGCAACCATAATCAGTCAACGGACGACCAACCGGTTAAACAAACCGGTTAAACAAACAAACAAACTAACAAACAGACTTAGATCTGCACCCAATTATTAAAAAATAGTTTGAAAAAGATTGAAAGTCTCACAGCAATTTAAGAAAAGCAAAAAAGCATGGATGGTTCAGTGGTAGAATTCTCGCCTGCCACGCGGGAGGTCCGGGTTCGATTCCCGGTCTGTGCATACTTTTTTGGATATTCTAAAAGAGGTGGCTCTGCATGCTGTGTGCAAGGATGGTGTGTGTGATTAAATATTGGTGTCCTTGGTTATGGTATAGTGGTCAATACAAAATACAAATATGTCTCAGCCTGTAGAGATTATTTGTAATGAATAACAAATTAAATAAAGCTTTTAAACACTGGGCCATATCCGTTGTTGAGACTCCGCCAGTGCGCCAAAAAAACCCCACCCAATATGTACTTTTAAGAGAATCCGTCAGTAACCAGATGAAACCGAGGTGAACAGTGGCGGCTCAATTTCCCCCCCCCCCCCCAGTCACAAGCCTTGCCCTTCCAACTGCCCCCCCCCCCCCCCCCCCCCCCCGGTTTCAAATGAAAAAAAATGAAAAATAGGCTAAAAATAGCTTTTAGACTTAGTTTTAGATCAAAGATTTTACGCGCTACGCGCGAATTGTCACCCAATTTTTTTCTTGCCCCACGTTTGCCCCCCAGAATGTAAATGCTGGTGCCGCCACTAAAAGATGAACCTGAATAACAATGCACAGATGGGTCTACTTCATTAAACAACCCAAGTTTAGAAATACCTTCAAAGATGGCTTAATCAAAAATTCCTGCACACTATCTATATCGAAAACAAAAACCAATTGGGGCTCATTATTGGCTATTTGAACTATTTTGGCCTGTATCGTACAAAAAAACCTTGTTTTCCCATCCCATTAGAAGGCGATCACCATTTGAGGGGTCAAATGGGTTGTGGTTTCACCGGTTTATAACAGCTATATTATACTTAGATCAAAATGTGATATAATATCGAAAACAAAAACAAATTGGGGCTCATTATTGGCTATTTTGACTATTTTGGCCTGAATTGTACGAAAAACCTCGTAAAAGTATGACAAATTACCTCAGGGGTTAATCAAATAAATAGATGTGACCATAAGGGCTGGGCTGGTGATAAACTCATGTACAAAAAAAGTGTGCATGCAGTCAAAAGCAGCCAGCCTTTTACATATTCAAAGCAAACAAAAACAAGTTTACAAATCAAATAACATGTGTGATGCCACAAGTTAAACAATTTATTTTGAATAGCCTATACATTGTGGACAAACTGCCCCCACCCCCTTTCATAGTTTATGCCCACACACACAAATTAACATTAGGGACGCACCATGTTGATTTCCAGGGGGGGGGGGGGTTGGTAGAATAAACTACTCCTTCTCTAAAGTCTATGATGGGAGTTGGGGTCAGATGGATTACATTTTTAAGATTTTCTTTACATTGACTTGGGTGGGTCATTTTTTTAATTTTTTACTCAGCAGTGGTTCAATTTTTTTTCGAGATGGGTGTTTTTTTTGTTTTTTTTGAGGGGGCGGGGGGATAGTGGGGAAAGTTGTTTATTTTTCAGAAACTTCCCCCCCCCCCTCTCCTGAGTATCTAATGGTGCATCCCTTATGGGTTCCCTGTACTATTTGTAGACGGCGGAGCTTTTTAGAAAATACACCATTTCCCTGGTATTTCGGTATGAAACAGATGGTTTAAATTACTTGCCATTTCATGAAATGGTTATATAACAAAACTTGTCTCTTTCTCTTTATTACAAAACATGTCTCTTTCTTTTAGACCGCCACCATTTCATTTCAATGGACTTTTTATTTTGTCTATAGGGTGATATTTTGTTTGAAAAGTTGGCAGCAAATAATTTGCAAAACTATAGGATAGCCTAGGTTTAAACTTCTCAATCATCTTTTTTTTAAACGTATGAGTGACTGAACGTTTGCAAAAGACAAAAAGAAAATGTCAAAATGGGCTAGGGTTGACCCCTTTTTTACTGAAGAGCGATATTTTGTTTGAAAAGTTGACAGCAAATAATTTGAAAAACTATAGGATAGCCTAGGTTTAAACTTCTGAATCATTTTTTTTTTAAATTCATGACTGAACGATTGCAAAAGAGAAAAAAAATTGAAAATTGCAAAATCTTCAAAAAAAGGAAGCGAGAGGGGACAGCAACATGTTTTTTTATTTTTCTTAGTCTTACCTTAACTTAATAGGCCTTTAAAACCTTGTACAAATTCTTGTGTGTGGGGGGGGGGGTAAAATATTCAACATCTGAGTATAGGGCGGGTCATAAAATTAGACACTTTAATTTCTGAGGTCTTAAAAAAATAACAACGATAAATGAGATGGTTAGTACAGCCCGGCCCTTTTTTGGGCAAAACACTGTAACACATACATGTACAATGCCTTTTAACATGATTTATTTCATTATTTTCATTTATAAACACAATGTAATGTAAACAATCATTAAAATGCCCTAAATTATGTGTATATGTTGAATGTACAAACACTGTATCTCACTGAGTTACAGTATATTGCAAAAAAAACCCGCACTCATTTACACGCACAATCCACATAACACCGACATACAGTGTTTTGTCAAAAACACACGCACTTATTTACATGCACACTCCACGTAACACCGACATACAGTCTTTTCCCAAAAAAAACTGGTAAATGTGCATACAAACACCTGTGTTAGGGGGTGCTATCTTGAAAAGGCAGCACCTACGGGACTAGTTTCTCGTTAGTGTGATACCGAATGTGTATACTGTTAGGTGACCCTTCTTTTCAAAAGATTTTTGACAATTGACACTATGTGGTTTCACTTTGGTGTGTGACCGAATGTGTACCGTTAGGTGACCCTTCCGTGCAAAATATTTTTGACAATATTCATATTGATGTGATTTCTCTTTGGTGTGTGACAGAATGTGTACTGCTAAATGACTCTTGTGTGCAAAGTTGTTCTGACAATATTCACATTGATAGGGTTTCTCTTTAGTGTGTGTCTGAACATGTACGGTCAGAGTACCCTTTTGTGGAAAATATTTCTGACAATATTCACATTGATGCGATTTCTCTTCGGTGTCAGACCGAATGTGTTGTGTTAGGTGACTATATTTGCGAAGCATTTTGTACAATACTCACACTGGTAGGGTTTCTCTTTGGCGTGAAACCGAATGTGTTAATGCTAAAGTACTCTTGTGTGCAAAGTCTTTTTGACAATATTCACACTGATAGGGTTTCTTTTTAGTCACCCGGTGGGTCAGAACATGTACGGTCAAATTACTCTTTTGTGTGAAATATTTCTGACAATATTCACACTGATGTATGTTTTCTATGATATGAAAACGAATATGTAGTGGCAAAGTACTCTTGTTGAAAAAACATTTCTGACAATATTCACATTGATAGAGTTTCTCTTTGGCGTGGGACCCAACATGAACAGTCAGATAACTTTTCCGGATGATTGAGAGCTTCAAAAATGGAAACAGCGTCCCCGAATTACTTATAAATGATTTTATCTCAAAAAGTCACATTTTGGTGTTACAGTGTTTTGCCAAATGCCGACCCTGCCCTTATAGAGTAACACAATACGGTACTTTTCATCCTATTCCTATGATTGAAATCTAACGTATGATCACTGATCAATATGGTAAATCTTTGATAGGTATAGGTCCCCGGGGGGGGCCAGTCAAACATAATGTTGTACACATGCGTGACCAAAAAAACGCGTTAAAAGGGGTGTTTTTTCAGTGTTGGACGTGTCACGCGCGTGACGCGTTAAGGGTATCAAAAACGCTGATTTTCAAGAAAAAGGGTGGCTTAAAATCCCGGCTTAAAATACAGGTCGAACGTGTTTAGGGTAACTTATTTTGTTCCCCGTTAAATAGACAAAACTTGTTTAGGGGTCATATTCTGGCAAGAACTTGTTTAGGGGTCAAAATTTGCAAGGAAAGCGCGCTAAAAACTTGTTTAGGGGGTAATTTTGCTTGCAGGGTAAAACTTGTTATGGGGGTGTCTGGAAAAAATTTGGTCACGCATGTGTACACCATTATGTTTGACTGGCCCCCCCCCCCCCCCCCCCCCCCCCCCCCCCCCCCCCGGGTATAGGTCGGTGATCATTATGGTTTATCTTTGGTATAGGTCGGCCCGGTCATCCAAGTACTTTGTTATACTTTGTACATTTTGTTATTGTTTTTGTACAGTTTCAATTGACCACAAACCAGACATTCTAAAAACTCTGGTTTTAGGCTCTGTTCAACCATGCAGTATATTGACCCAAGCGATCGCGTCACAGCGTGTAAACTGTAAGACTAAGAGACCTTTGTTTACCTCTTTAATTTGTGGTCAACAGTAATGTCAGTCTGGGCCGACCAGTCACCTATAGGTCACCCCGGACTGACGTCACACGTTACAGTTTGCCGTTGACCACGTCATTATACGTTTAACAACTTGGGTTTTACACTCTGTTCAACCATGCAATAGATAGACCCAAGCGACGCGTCACGGCGTGTAAGAGACTTCACTGTTTACGTTTTTTGGCAAAACAATAACAAAATGTACGAAGTACCCGGATGACCGTGTCGACCTATAGGACTCAGTACTACAAAAGACATAAGTAGTGACAGAATCAACAAATTATATTAAGGATTAACAAATTACTTGAGAAAAAGGGGATGCAACCGTCTGTTTACTTCCGAATTCATCAGAGCACCAGTCCGAGCACAGCATGATCAATTACATTTAAAAAAAAAACAATCCCCATGATCCTACCTTTAATTTGCCTTTATATGATGTGAAAATTTAGTGAAAATGCCGTGAATAAACTTATCCTGGCACCCTTATCCTAACCAGTCAAAACCAATTTATGAAGAAATATGATTTTCAACACAAACTTTTAGTATATAGAGTTGTTTTTCGTAATTATTCGTAATTATTCTTGTGTTGACGCGTTTTAAAACACATGAAGCAAGTGACCGTCCGTGTTTTTTTGTAACGTATGATCAATGAGCTTGATACCGTTGCCGTTCCATTTACAATCATAGGATCCTAAATCTTGCTTTGGAAATATCCCGTTACGTATGATTGATGTTTTAAAAAACAAAAATGTCTTTTGTCACCTGTATAGTTCAATGACCTCTAGTGACCCCGTGTTACATGTCACTTTTAGTACAGGAGCAACCTATATGAACATAGTCAAGAGGAATCGTTTGACCAATTCTGACAATCATCAGTCATTTTCCCTCGGACAAGTAGCATTTTGAGTGAATGGAGTGAACATTTACATTTTAAACCCTAGTGACCTTTTTTTGACCTTTGACCCAAAGCTTATGATTGACTTTTTTTCTTAGCTGATCAATGCGCACAAGAAAAAAGTAGTCCCGTCAAAATCGGAGCATGTCTTAAGATTTTCACCTGTATAGTTCAATGACCTCTAGTGACCCCGTGTGACATGTCACTTTTAGTGCAGGAGCAACCTATATGAACATCGTCAAGGGGAATCTTTTGACCAATTCTGACAATCATCAGTCATTTTCCCTCGGACAAGTAGCATTTTGAGTGAATGGAGTGAACATTTACATTTTGACCCCTAGTGACCTTTTCTTGACCTTTGACCCAAAACTTATGATTGACTTTTTTTCTTGGCTTATCAATGCGCACAAGAATAAAGTAGTCCCTATAAAATCGGAGCATGTCTTAAGATTTTCACCTGTATAGTTCAATGACCTCTAGTGACCCCGTGTGACATGTCACTTTTAATGCAGGAGCAACCTATATGTACATGGTCAAGGGGAATCTTTTGACCAATTCTGAGTATCAACAGTTAATTTCCCTCGGACAAGTAGGGTTTTGAGTGAATGGAGAAAAAATTACATTTTGACCCCTACTGACCCCAAATATATTTTGATTTTAAAAACCGAACTATTGTACATGCGTACGGTCAAAAGGAACATGTTGACCAATTCTGAAGATCCTAGGTCATTTCACTAAATTGCAAATGCGTTTTAAGTGAAAATCACGTTTTTGACCCCTGTGACCCCTGTGTGACCTTTGACCTTTTGTGCTTTAAAACCTGAGTAGTGGTGCACACAAGTGTACTTGTGACCAAGTTTGATCAAAATCGGCCCAACGGTTACGGCGCAGGAGGTCAGAGGTCAGAAGGCCAAGAAGAAACAGCACGAATACAGTATATTAGTCGTTTCTCGACTAATATAAAGAAGAAAGAAACAGGACAAATACAGTATATTAGTCGTTTCTCGACTAATATAATGATGCAACATATGGGCCAAACAAACAAGATATTGTGAGTGTTTCCTAAGATTCAATTAAGGGGGAGGGGGTTGAGTCAGGAAAATTTGTCAAATTGTACACACTGGCAAAAGTGAGATAATGTAGCGATTAGAATCTGTGGAATTTCTTTTTTTCAGAAGGTTTTTGTTTGATAGCAATCGGGTATGTAGTTCTCGAGATATGACCGGGTGAACTTGCATGAATTTTTAAAAATTTGGTCAAAAACAGCATGGCAACGAGAGCAAAACCGAAAGCGTTGTTCAAAACTAGACATCAAGGGCTACAATATGGTATATAACACTTCTCGACTGCTATTTTGGAAAGTTGTGTAAAATGGTTTTCTAACATAGGCCAATTCTGACTCAACCCCCCTCCCCCTTAACACGATAATAACGCTAACATCGATGTGCAGGATTTCTTTCCATCTCAGCACTGCGGCGGCACATATCTAAGTGTTAAATTGGCTAAGATTGAGAATACCCTATCCATTCTTATTCCTGTGTATGGGTGTATACAGGTTCTTATTTAAAGTCCCCATATTGAAGCCATTCAGTGGTAGGGTATACTAAAGAAACTTGTATTTTAAAATGATAGTCAGGACCAAGTATCTCAAAATAAACGGTGGCAGTCTGGTATGGCGTTGTGTCATAAGAGGACAGTACAGTCCATTAATTCGTTATCCAAAATAATTTTCAAAAGCTACGTCAAAATATTCATTTTAGATGTGACACGACCGACTACAAACTACTTTTCTATTTCGCTTATACTTCGCTTATACACATAATTGGTTTATAAGACCTATTTGAATAAAATAAAATTTTAATAAATTTAAACACACATTTTTCCTTGACACGATCAATTAAGTACATACATTCTTTATATTATTATTAAGGCCACGCTTTTTCAATCCAGTGAAACATATACATATTCATTCACAGTCTATATTTTCAAATCATACCAATATTTTTTTTTTAAGTACCCGTTGCCATATTGAAAAGTTCCTGGCAGCCACCTCGTCTGCCCACCTCCAGCCAGATAAAGAAAGTGTGCCCTCTATCAGAACGAAGCTGAACGCTAAATAACCCTCATTGGTCGTCTACGCTTTCCGGCTATGTTGCCATCTGTCTTTTTAAAGACTACTATGTACACGACCATCGTCTAGACAATAATACACAACACATATATAAGACCGTCGTGTACCGAATATTGTCATTCTTAAACAGCTAAGAAAGTTAAAGCTGTTCTCATTGGTTCTCAGAAAAATCGGCGACATTTACATGAGACATTATATAATCGGTCCAATTTGGCTTGTTCCATCACATTCGGCTTCGCCTCATGTAGGCCTAATGGACAAATCCAACCTCGTGACGGGTTTTCCTATCACACTCTCAGGCATTCAATATGTGTATAAAATAACCCTGCGTACATTAATTAGCGTGACGCGTGACCACCCTCGCTCGCGCAGTGCGTGGTAATAGTTTAACACGCACCTCGGCAGTGCGTCTTACTGAGCTTTTACCTGCGTGCCTTTTTATGCTGCGCAATACGCTGACGCATGTACAAAACGCGCGGGATTGGATTGAATGTGTGACACACTGTGTGTGGGTTATTCGATTCTAACAGGGGTAAACGTTGACAAATATGGGTAATAAAAGGTACTATTTCAATATTTGTAACAGATAATGTCTAAAGTGTTTAGGAATGAATTATTGTCTGACATAATGCGTAACAACACCTTTCTTCTCTAACTAAATACTAGACTTTATTTAACTGTCGCAAGAATTATAAAATAAGCGTTGAATTCAGGCTACAGTTTTGGCACGATTTCCACATTTTATGATTCAAGTGTTTTGTTCTTAGCATTAATGATATAAATGTGTACAAATAACGAGAATGGTTTAAATAAGTAAGTACAAATTACTCCATATATATATAGCCTATATTACAGTCCTACAAATCTCTATACAATACTGAAACTAAAATAATAAATAAAATACATAAATCTTTCGACTATATATAATTACAAAGCAAACTTTTTACTACATAACACAACTATAATGTATGCAATATCATTACACTGTACAATTTTTGGACGCCTCAAAAGGTGTTCTGGTTATTAACACCAAAGGTGTTATGATTTTAAACTTTTATATTTAAAATATTTACACATATTTCCAGTTTTCTCTTATTTAAACAGTATCCTATATCCACAAATATTTGAAAAACATCAAATTCTATATTATCATTACAGGATTTAGTCAACTGAAAATTGAACGTGTTCTATTTTGAACACGGTGTTAAACAAAGGAACACCTTTCTTAACACCTTTACAGTAACAGTTTGGGAACACCAATGTGTTCTAGAACGCGTCAGGTGTTCACAGATGACGTGTTCTAGAACACATGGTGTTCCCAAACCGTTACAGAAAAGGTGTTAAGAAAGCTGTTCCTTTGTTTAACACGGTGTTCAAAATAGAACACGTTCAATTTTCAGCTGACTAAATCCTGTAATGTTAATATCGATGTTGATGTTTTTCAAATATTTGTGGATATAGGATACTGTTTAAATAAGAGAAAACTGGAAATAATTTATGTGTAAATATTTTCAATATAAAAGTTTAAAATCATAGAACACCTTGGGTGTTAATAACCAGAACACCTTTTAAGGCGTCCAAAAAATTTACAGTGTATACGACTATCGTTAATTAAAATAATGTTTAATGGATGTCACACAAATCTGCGTCGTTTTATCATTCAAAATCCATATAAATATTTATAATATGAAAATAGTTGCTACCTTCAACAACGCACAAGACATGCTTTGCAATTTCATAACCAAGAAGATACAGCAAATATGAAATATTAATATTTCACGTGTGGACATCTCGAAACAAGAACTTGCAAAAAGAGATTTTTAAGAAAAGATTAAAATCTTATTTTTCTATTTTTTTTATTTCAAATTATCTATTTCATAATTTTTCATTTACACTGCCCTACCAAATAAATGTTGAAAAATGAAATCAATAAAATCGTTCTCGTGTCTTTGTTTGTGAAATTATCTGGACGCGAAAATAGTCCTATTTGATATTTACACCAGGTATTTTTACCGCCATTTTGTTTCCACTCGAACTGATAGATGTACGATAGCGTTGTCATGGTAATGGCTTCCCTTTATTGTGATAAAAAGATTCTAAAATATAGCACGTATACATATTAAAGATCAACCGATGAATATGCTGCTGAATGCTAATTTGTATTTCAATTTCAACTGTGAACATGGTGAACGTGCAATCCGTTTACTATATGACCATATCAACATGATCAATTACTTGTCTATTATAACGGTCATGATATTATACAGTGGCGTAACTAGGGTCTTCAGTTTGGGGGGGGGGGGGGGGGGGGGGGGGGGGGGGTGGAGAGCAAGAAGAGCAATTCCATTTGAAGTCCATACACCCCTTTGGAATACGTAACCTTAATCTTCCCAACAGGGAGTGTGAATTTCAAATGAGGTTACACCTGTATTGGTCAATGGTTGGTGACTCCATTTGAAATGCACACTCCCCGTATGTGGAAGATTAAGGTGATGTCTTCCACAGGGCCAGGGTGTGTATGGATTTCAAATGGATTTGCTCATTCGAGAACCCCGCCCCCCCCCCCCCCCCCCCCCCCGCCCCCCACTTCAGATCTCTCAGTGCCCCTAAAGATTGACTAACTCATTCCTCGCAGTGAATAACTGTAAACACGCTTCGCCCTGTACAAGAACCGGGTAACAAGATGACATTTTGAAGAGCAATGCGAGGTCTGTTTTGCTGGTGTTTATAAGGCCAAGAAGAAGAAAAAATCTTCTCATGCGATGCATACCACCCGCGCTTAAAAAGCTTATCTGTAGATAAAAGTATTTTTAAATATTAGTTTATGTCCATAAAGTTAAGTGGCCCCTGATCATGTTCCCGTTTAAATCATTTGTGGAGTCACTTATAGCCGCATAATCCTACACGATGAGCACAATTTTGGGCTCTTATTTAAAATAACAAAATAGCTGTCCGAATTATTTTTAGGAAAAACATTGGCTCCGAAGGGGGAGGAGGGGGGGGGGGGGGGAACACAATTAAAAAATAAGAATTTACTCATTTAGCACAGCTATTTTTCATTAAAAAAAATCCCGCATCGCATAGCTATACCTTTGTTTGGTCATAACACTTTCTATGCGGCAGGCGGCTGCAGACGACATTCCAAAATTTCAAAAAGTGTTTCAAAAATGTCAAAATTATTGAATTTCATTACCATATTTGGAATCACCATGAGAAATGCATTGATATAAGTACAAACATACCTAGCATTGGTTCAGTAATCCTTGAGATAGACTTTGAAAGTTGGGAAAGGTTTCTGAAATCTATTTTGTATTGTAAAGCCGCGTGGAAAGTGTTAATGAACAACGGATATTGTGTGGATACCCCCAAAGTACATATATCAATACGTAACAAATAGATAAACCTCTTATTGTCTTATAATATAAAGAAAAGACATTGTATTTGTCTTGTTGTTTAAAACCTGTTAGGCTGTTGTGTTGCAATTTTAATCCAATGTTCATTCAATCACGATATTTTACGAAAATCGATATTGAAATATTGATTCAAAACAAACACACAGGCGAGTAATCGTGTTGATTACGATATTTTGTGTTCATTAAAAAGAAATCGGTAAACTACAGACAAATTAAATGTTCCTGTAATTTAATTTCGAAAATAGCTTTGCACTTTCTACGCAGCTATAGTATTAGTTTAACCATAATTTATACAAAACAGATTTTTAGAAACCTTTCACAATTTTCAAAGTATCTCAAGGATCATTTATTGAACCAATACTAAGGTGTGTTTGTACTTTTTTCAATGCATTTCTCTTGTTAATTCCAAATATGGTAATGAAATTCAATAATTTAGAATTTTTTGTAAATTTTGTGACATTTTGGAATGTCGTCTGCAGACGCCTGCCGCGTGGAAAGTGTTAACGCAATTGCGTTTTATATATGTTTCAGGGTAATCATGGTCATGTCGTGTTCAAACCATGACATGTTATAACAGCCCATCCTGATTAAAAGATAGACAATTCAATTAAAACTTCTCCTTAAGGCTAAAACATTGCATATAATGAATAAACGTGCAAACACATTGCAAATTTGATTATAGTTCTCAATACTGTCGGTCAGTGGTCTTTCAATGGTGCCTTTCTTCTGTCTTGAAAACATGTAAATATCATGTAACCGTCACATTAGAAGGGCCTCAAAGTGGACATGTTGTCGTGAAACACCGCTTTGAGATACAGGCCAACAAGGCAACAATAAAAGGTCTGTCTCACATACAAGTAGGAAAATAGCTATGGTATATTGCATGTGATATGCGATTTGGTTTTTGATTTTGATTTTTTTTTAATTTAAAAAGAAATAGCTATGCTAAATGCGGAAATTCTTTTTTTATTTTGTTTTTGCTTCCCCTCCCCCTTTTTTGTTTGTTTTCTTTGGCCCTTTCGGAGCCAATTTTGTTCTTCTTCTTTTTTTCGGACAACTAAACCAAAAAAACCTCCCAAAATTGGGCTCTCATCGCGTAGGGTTTCATGCGGCGAAAGTGAATCCACAGCGCACCGCGGCCAATAAAGTTGGTGAAATCAGTGGACAAATTTGGGTACATTTGAATCTCCGTTGGTGCCAATGTAAAAATGGATTTTGATTAGATAATTCCTGAAGATAACACATAATTGAATTAAATTATTTCATCCTAAAAACGTTGGAGGTGGAAAATCAACTCAAGTGTAGGTATCATTTAAACGTAACCCCGTATTCGTACACTGCAGAACGTGTTCAAATGTAACAGATATAGAACATGTTCTGAACATGTTCTGAACATGTTCTGAACATGTTCTGAACATGTTTTGAACATGTTCTGAACATGTTCTGATGTCCAATGTTCTGATATCCAAAACACGTTCAGAACATGTTCTAAATCTGTTATATTTTGAACATGTTCTGGAACACCTGGAGAACACACCGTGAACATGTTCTGAACGCGTCATGTGTTCTGCACTTTTTGCAGTGTATATACGCATAATCTAAAACCTTGAATATTCGTGAACGAGCCCATGTCCGGCATCGTCTGATTCATATCTTTCACCGATGATACGCCCCCTGTCGGCCACAAAGTGTAGGTCTAACTATTCAGATTAAACTGCAGATAACTGGCTTATCTTCTGAATAATTAATTCAACCAATCATGAAGTCCTATGTATAGAGACTTTCATAATTTTAGTTAAAATTCGTGGCTCTTATTGGTTAATTCAGCGTGCTCTTATCGCAGTAATGAACGCTGCGCCAGTGTTGCCACGCCCCAAAGTAATTTACATGATCAGGCCAATGAGTGTTGCAGAGTAGCAAAATTGCTTAGAAGAACAGCTCAAAAACCTCCATTGGAAATATATCTTATTGAAAATAATCTTAAATATAATATGTAAGGGTGGTGGGTGGGTGGTGGCGACAGGATACTCGATGTTGGCATACCGTCTGAGCGTTAGTAAACCATGTATATTCGTGCAGAGTGAATGCGCATCCCGCGTCATGTCATTGTGAAGAATGATAACGTCCGGTCCGGGTTAATAACCACCATTCCACATCCTCGAGATCGCGTGATATAGGCTGGAATTCTGGAAGGAATAGAAACAGACAAAAACAAAAACACACAAAAATATGTTAATTAAAGGCTGTTATTTAAGAGTAGCGCTCTTTTATCTTAAAGTCCAAGATTAAATCGGGCAATTTAATTTGAACGCGCGAACACGCCGGGGTATACTTACTTAAAAGTTTCTTATCACGAATCACATTGCATATTAAACGAGGATATTCTGGATGGAAAGACTAAAAAGCAATAGACATGCCAAAGAATGCCCAAATCACACTGGAATAATTTTTTCAAGTACAAAACCACCGGTAATTGACCCTAAATAACCCACATAATACCCCTTGACACACACCATAGGAATGGTTACTCACATATTTTAGAATGTGGGTAAAAAATAATTACTGCTTCAGTTCGTATGCAGGTGACTTCATGATAAAAGATGGTTCGTGCATACATGATTAGTATTATTCTATTGTTATACCATCTAACAGGCAACCCTTTAAGGGATAGAGTGAAATATTTTAGAAGCGGTATATTAATTGACAATTCAAATGAGTAGCCTACATCTTGAAATTAAAGGTATATTATGTGATCTTTCCAGGGTGCGCCCTCAACATCGAAAAAAAAATAGAAAGCAGATTTTCTTGCAGATTTACATTTCTGATCATAAATCATGCATACATTCCAAGTTATTAGCGATACGATTCTTAATTACTTCAAAATCATGGTTTTAGAGTGAAAATAAACTGTCGGAATCCCGACAGTTTATATTTTTCAATCTAAATTCACTCTAAAACCATGATTTTGAGGTAATTAGGAATCGTATCGCTCTGTAACTTGGAATGTATGTATGATTTATGATCGGAAATGTAAATCTGCAAGAAAATCTACTTTCTAAAATAAAATCATGAATAGAGGGCGCTCTCTGGAAAAGATCACATAATATGCCTTTAACCAATCATAAGAAAACATTGTTTTAAAATTACAGATGAAACTGGTAACATAGTTGGTGATAATGCTAGCTAGCAAAATGTAGGCCTATTTGTTTAAAGTCAACCAGGGATTTGCCCTGAATTTCAAAGTTTCGCGAAAATATCACAAAATCTCATCATCACTTTAATGACCCGATCACATTTTCGTAACACAGAATTATTTCAAACATACGGAGATTTTCATATCATATGAAAGCTCGTATTTTTCTCATCATCATACTGAAATTTGACGGCCTAAATCGGTATAATTACGGAGAAATAAATGAAATAACGTCGAATTACCGCGAATGGTGGTAACCACCGATATAGTTTGTGTACTACTCAATGGGTACAGTTCACAGCATCTTGTGCGTCTAAAATAAGAACCATTAGAGCTATGCAACTCAAACTTTGGAACACGACTTTTTTAAGGATGACCTTTCACATGTAGGCCTAGAATAGAAAACTTCAAGTTGAAAATCGGAACATCTACCTTTAATGCTAGCTAGCAAAATGTAGGCCTATTTGTTTAAAGTCAACCAGGGATTTGCCCTGAATTTCAAAGTTTCGCGAAAATATCACAAAATCTCATCATCACTTTACTATTAACGTAAGACTCTCATTTTGGTGCAAACGTAAACCAAAATCAGATGGTTCCGTATTGGCCTATATTTTATGAATTTTAATTGTTTTTGAAGAAAAAGAAACAGAAAAATAAATGATGCAAAAAATGAAATAGAAATTAAGAATAAGTTTTTTCGACATCCACACATTAACCTTTGATACGTTTGAGAAATAAGTCCCAACTGGACCAAATGAAAAAACCCGGGGGGTACCAAAGGTGTACAAAGGTATGCTCGTGAGTGTCCTTACTGCATCTTTACTGAAAGTGGGGGTGTTAGACGAATAAAGGTTAAAATAAAAACATCGCTGATATTTTAACCTTTAGGCCTACTCTTGAATATGGAAAACGTAAGAACAATTAAAAATAAAAATAATAGTTATTTCGAAATCCTTTAGAGATGACCTTTGGTTACAAACCAGTGAGAATGACAAATCAGTCTATATCAGATTGAACCTACATATTTGTATAATATATTTAGTCTTTTTTTTTGCATGGTGAGTAACAGTTAATAATACACCAAAGTATAAATTAACACTTTCCACGCGGCTATAGTTTTACCTTTATACAAACCAGATTGATTTTGTTAGGAATCGTTCCCAACTTTCAAAGTCTTTTATCTTAAGAATTACAGAACCACTACTAAGCATGGTTGTACTTATTTTAATGCATTTCTCATGTTAATTTTAAATACGGGGATGAAATTCAATAAAGCTATAGTATAAGGCGACGAAAAACCTGTAATGAGGGAAAACTGAGTGTCTATTTTTTTCCAGTCACCAACTCGTGATTTTCACGTAAGTGTGTGGGGGGGGGGGGGGGGGGCATGAGGTCCAAAAATTTGGGGTGTTTGTTGGATTGTTAGTTTTTGGGGGAGTGAACATTTTGGTGAATCTTCAACAATTTTTTTATCTTTTCAAAAAAATCAAAATATTTCAACAACAAAATAAAAATCCAAATTGTTTTTCAAACATTTTCAACAACAAAAACAAATATATTGTATTGTGGGCCTACTTTAACATGGTTACTGGACAACCTTCGTACGCAAGACAGTGTTACATAATGATTGTGGCGTATACACGTATAAATAATCGACGAAAAAACACTGTTCTACATGTACCATGTGTACGGTCAAACCAGGATATATGGTCAAACGGACCTCTCACGTATTAAGGTCGGTAGGTCGGGCGAGGTGGGGTTTTTTTGGGTGGGGGGGGGGGGTCAAAATATTCGCGACAATTTTGGTTAATTTCAACAATTTTTGAGAGAACAAAATCCCAAAAAACATTTTTAAAAAGAATAAAAATTTGAAATTTCGAAAACGATGGGTCGTCGGTCGGGGGTTTTCTCGTTGCCTTGATGAGATACAAAACAGAACAGAGCATACCTCGAAATAAAAGGTCATTATACTTTACATATTATGACCAAATGGATATTGGCTAATGAGACAAACAAGGGAAGGTCAGTATAGGTTTTGGTTTTGGTTTTGTTATTGTCTGGGCGGGGTATGAATCTTTAGGCCTATTGATTGTCTTTTTGTCATGTTTGTATAATTACAGTAATGAATTATTCAAATTGAATTGAGCCATACAATAAGATTGAAGTATTTAGAGCCGTTCATTATTTACATGGTGTCTCGGAACGATACTGTGTTGGGATAATATTAAAATTATACAATCAGCAGTGTACCTCATTAAAGGCATATTATGCGATCTTTTTCATGGAACGCCCTCTATCTGTGATTTTTCCCTTCCTATAAATGCATTTTGGGGGTCAAATTACATTTATAACCATGAAACTAAAATATCTTATAACTAACAAAGCAATACATTTCCTAATTACTTATATAATTATATAATTAAATAAGATTTTGAAATAAGTTTTCTTGATATAAAAATATTACACTTATTTTCTGAGTGCTTTTTTGTTCGTAAATAGAATTCCATGGTCTGATATTACACCGTTTACAGTAATTCCAGTTTTATGACCGAAACTGTACACAATTGAACAACCCCCGGCTTTATGATGAAAATCGAAATACATATATTGAAAAATTCCTTAAATTGGAAGCAGATATCCATTACACCCTTAGAAAAAAATGGTTCTAAAGTTGTCCTGCCAGGAGAACTCTTAAAGGTTCTTTAAAGAACCAAAACAGTTCCCCAACCGTGATACAGAACCATTTTTGGTTCTATGAAGAACCTTTTGGGGTTCTTCAATTTTCAAGAACCTTTTTTGAAGGTTCTTTGACGGTTCTATAAAGAACCTCTCTCTTGAACCTTCAAAAAAGGTTCTTGAAATTTGAAGAACCAAACAAGGTTCTTCTTCATAGAACCAAAAATGGTTCTGTATCAACCAAAAATGGTTCTGTTCTACGTTTGGGGACCTGTTTTTGGTTCTTTAAAGAACCTTTAAGGGTTCTCTATGGCAGGACAAAAAAAGGATTCTTTAATTTCTTAGAGTGTATGATTTATTTAAACGTTCTGTGATGGGTTTTCTTTAAAACGGAAAATACAGTCAAAATTGATTTATGAGTCTAGGGAAGCTTTCCTGATTTTATTATAAGAGAGAAATATATGTGCAAAAATTTGAAAAAAATCACATAATATTGTTTTAATATCTCCAACATATAATAATGGACCTATATTATTAGCTCCCACATACGGTATTCTGCTATTATTTAAATGGCTGCAGTTGTTTTGGTGTGACATGAAATTATTGTAAAGAGATGAAAACCGTTTTCATCCAAGTATCTTTTTGATCCTGTGTGTATGGCATGAATGGCATTATCGAAAATCGGCGAAACCAGCTTTTCACTCACTTTCAACGCGTGATTTAAAAAAAGAAGAAGTAATATTAAAACCGTATACACGACCGCAACTAAGTATATCAACATGTATGTTGTATACGTCAAGGTTATATGTCAGTCAAGGTATACACAAAATTCTTTGTAATGTTTAATAAATATCACAAATACGGCCTAGTCTTCTCTATTGATAATTTAGTCACTAGAATTATAGAAATCAACTTAAAGTTTTAATTTTAGGACACAGTAAAAGATATGCCGGCCTAACATTTTAAAAGCATGAGAAGTCATTTTGATTAAGTCACCGAACATGCCGAACCGAAGAGATCATATCGGCCAAAGTTACAACCAGGGATAGCACTGAATCAAAAATGTGAGAGGTCCCATGAAATTTGTCAGGACCCCTTAAGACTTCAAAAAACAAATTTAAGGGGTCCCCCGAGTCCTGAAGTTTGGGTATTTGAAAATTTTACTTTTTAACGGACAGTTTTAATAAATTTATATTGTGAGCAAAGGATGGATATGTAATTTACAGAATTTCTTAAGGTTTCCATTTCCATACATCGTCAAATTTTAGGGGTCCCTTCAATTTTGATCGGGACCCGCAAGTCTTTCCAATTTGAAACCTGATGCGTCACTACAAGAAAGTGAGAGGTCCAGGACGCGTAGACGCGTCAGAATGCGACCCCTGGTAACATACAATTTTTGCTATTTGTTTCTATCATACATCTATCTTTAAAATTCTAAAATTTCTAAGATTTTCTATAGTATAATAATAGACCATTCTGGTACAATCTGTATCATGTTACACGGTGATTATTTTTTGTCAACGAGGTATGGATGTCCCAAACAAAAGGACGTTCATGTTTTAGCGTTTAATATATATGAAAATCAATAAAATCATTAAAGAATACATTTATTACTTGATAAGAATAGGACATACTTCTCTATAAATATCAAAAGGTGACATTTAATATCACATAAAATGACGATGTAGAAATGACTCGGAGATATGAAACCTTTACATATAAAATGAAGCATCATTTGCTTAATTAGATGTTTATAATACATGTATAACGCAGTTTACCAACCCTTGTATTTACAATTAGACAATAACAACAAATATTAACAAGCACCGGTGAATGTCCCAACGAAAAATAAGCTGGTGCATGGCCTCGCTTATTTCATTGGGACATTTACCGGTGTATGTTAATATTTGTTGTTATTGTCTAATTGTAAACACCGTGGGTTGGTAAACTGCTTTATATTATAATGTATATAATTAGATGTCATTTTAAAAAGAAAATACGTCACACTTTCCACGCGGTTTTACCATACAAAACATATTTTTCAAAAACTTTCTCAGCTGTCAAAGTCTATTTTAAGGATTACTGAATCAACGTATGTTTACAAAGCATTTCTCATGGCGATTCCTAAAACGGTAATGAAATTAAATAATTTTGACATTTTTGAAATATTTTGAGAAATTTTGGAATGTCGTTTGCAGACGCCTGCAGCATGGAAAATTTAAAAAAAATATATATGTTCATTTTATTAAACTATGGACTTATCAGTCTGATAAGTCATTAAACTATGGATTTATCAGTCTGATAACTTCCATGATTTAACGACCACGTAAACTTTGATATTATTAGAATTTTCATTAAAAAACCCGATGGTTGCCTTCGACGGGAAATCCCCGATGTGGGATAAAAGAGAAGTGATAATTGTTTCTATTTTCCTGTCTCAAATTCGTTGAAGGAAAAGGGTATATCAGCCATTAAAGTGGCCAAGGTATGGGCTACAATTGTTTTTTTTCTATTTAAATTGTTTTCATCGCATCTCTATTTTGAAGATTCAGGCCAGCATCTTCAAAAGACACCGATGAATTTATTGATCTATTTATAAATGAATATTTTTTTGTTTTAATTGTTTTAGTAACATGAATAATGTTCAAAAATCAAAAAAAGGAACACTTGAATATTATATAAAGCTTCATAATTACAACAAAATATAATATTTTAATGCCATGTTATGTCATGCTTGATATGAAACAAATTGTCCAAGCCTCATCATTTTCAATGATCTACCTTTAGTTTTAGGACATCCGCCAGTATTTGTTCTTTTTTGTGGAAAATATCCATGGGTAGGAAAAGATGTTGTTATACCGAGTTATTATCGGCTATGTTTGGAAACACTTTTTGGAATACTCGATACTGTTTAGGTCGATCACCTATGTAAGTCGTGCCATTCTGTTGGCACTTCATGTATGGTGAATGTTGTGAGCTTTGCTCGGGGCTAAAAGATCATTGTGTTTCGTGTTAACTCCACGCGGCTATTAATATTACGTTATATGCCTACATAACATATTTTCAGAAACCTTTCCCAACTTTCAAAGTCTATCTCAATATTTACTGAACCAAAACTAGAGGCATAATTGTACATATTTCAATGCATTTCACATGGTGATTCCAAATATGGTATTGAAATTCAACAATTTTGACATTTTTGAAACATTTTGTGACATTTTGGAATGTCGTCTTCATGCAGACGCCTGCCGCGTGGATGTTAACATTTTGAAACATTCCATATAAAGCATGCATTGTAAAGAGCAATAGTATAATACTACGGGTATACAATTCCTTGAATCTTCAACTTGAACAGTACTATTGCGACATTCTGTATAATATGATTTCCGCTATCAACGTTTAGATGATGACATACACAAGCATTTGTACTTTGTACTTTTAAGTACAACGTAGAAATGTTTAAAAACATTTCTTACGCCGAAAAAATAAACAAGGTTTATACGCAATATTCTGCCACACCGGGATTTAAACCACCTCTCGTTTATGAAACCTCGCTAAACCACTTGGCCATGAGGGGAGTGTACTGACAGCGATTGGAATTTTAATCGATATGAATTTTTCACGGAATAAAGCTTAAGCTAACAATATATATAATACAATAATATGGGCGTCCGTCGAATCTGTATAGTGTACAGCAAGCTTTTTGTGAACCGCGTACTATCTACGATGTTATTATTGCACATTTTTAACGAGCCTATCTATTTCACGCCCGGGTAAAGTGCTCTTATATATATAAGTTAAATTATGATCAGAATAAAAAAAAATCCAAAATCATTTGTCAATATTTATATAGTTATGACCTTTAGGCCTAGACATGTTAGAATAAGGCAGGATGGATTATCAATAACATCCGTATATTGTGTATATAGGCCTAATATAAATAATTTCGGATTCATTTCGCCTACAAAAATTCCCGTATGTGTATATACCTCTAAAAGTAAAAGTCATCGTAACCGGGCCCGTGACTGTTTGCGCCACGCCTGAGTTAATCCGCAGTTGTGTTTGTTTAGGTGGTTTTTTACGGTTTGTTCGTTTGTTTGTATGTACGTTTAGGTGTTTTGTTTGTTGTTTGCATTTATTTTTTGATATGATAATATAACAATATGACTATGGTCATGTGTTTTAAGCTCGCCTCCTTTCGCGTTACACACGGATTGTGGCTTTCGCGACATGAATTTAACTTTACACATTTATATTTGCTTGTATACCCCCCTGAGGTAGTAAAAGTATACATTTTCTGAAGGGAAATTGCATGAGGAAACCAAATATGTCATTAAAATTATAGTACGACCAAGAACTAAAATGGTATGATCGGAAATGTTCGGAAAATATCAGAGTTTTTTAATTTTTAATTTGAGATCCATATATTTTGTATACCTATCCCTATCATTATTTTGTTTACATATTTGAATTCCTCAAGAAATTACCCATTAGATGATATATATTTGTCAAAGTTACTACGTCGGTATGGTAATTATACCGGCTAGTGAATATCTCAAATTTTTATTTTATATATTTTTAGAATTTTCAGAAATATTTGTTTAAGGATGAACCCTTCCATGATATAAACTGCATTTCTGAATTCCTCTAGTTACAAGCTTTCCAAAAATGTATACTTTTGCTATCATAGGTTGAAAACTTTTTCTGTTATAGTCATTTTTATAAATCCGGTAAATTAAGGCTGATTATTCATGTTGACTGTGTAGCGAATAGGAAGAAAGCTGATGATCATTGTCTTATCCATAATTAATTAGTTGTTAATAATAGTTGACAAGTCTATTGAACCACATACTTAATGACTACTAAATATCCTTTGAAATGGGACCAAAATTGTGTTTTTAACATTAGGGGATGACTAGTTATTATAAAAAGAACAAAGCATGCACACAGAAAAATCGCGACCTCGATATGTAAAAAAATAATATGTATAACGATGTTGTGTATATTTTCGACGAGTTTCTACACAACTTCGGTAGAATTGTTGTCCAACCAGTTTACCAGTTGGCATGTAGATATTAAAAATACACAATTAAACGCAAAGCGGAAATGTTACATAGTTTGTGTATTTTTTACATATTAAAAAGGTAAAAGTGTCGAATTACATTCTTATAATGTACAAATCTTTCAAAAATACCACTTTGCGATGTAATTTTGCGCGCAAGATCGATCACACTTGAGCAAAATGGCGGACATGGCGGAGGCAGAAGAGCTGAAGCCCAAGTGGATAGAATTAATGAAGGCTTGGGGCCTCCAGTCTTTTGTTGAAGCATTCAAAGGTGAGTACCGGAGTTCTACGTCTTATTACTTGATTTTTTGCACATGCATGTATGATGTAATGTAATACGGCTCGGACCTGGGGAAGCTTCTATGGTTACGCTATCCGTGCATGTATACTGCACTGCACTCCCGGGACTCATTGCGTGATTGCGGCACTGCATTCAGCCATTCAGCATATCAATGTACTATGGTCAGGGGCGTCGATACCTAATATTCATGTATTTAATTTTTAAATTATACCTAATAATCACGTATTTAACTTTTAAATTATACCTAATAATCATGTATTTAACTTTTAAATTATACCTAATATTCATGTATACCTAATATTCATGTATTTAATTTTTAAATTATACCTAATAATCACGTATTTAACTTTTAAATTATACCTAATAATCATGTATTTAACTTTTAAATTATACCTAATATTCATGTATTTAATTTTTAAATTATACCTAATAATCATGTATTTAACTTTTAAATTATACCTAATAATCATGTATTTAACTTACCTAACTGGTGAGGTAAAAGAACTACATAAAAAAATTATGTTATTATTTTACCTAATATTTATGTATTTTACTTACCTAACTGCTAGGTATATTTTACATAATTACAAATTCGGTAGAATATACCTATTTGTTCGAGAGTTCGTATTGCACCTAACGTTATGTATTTTTTTTACATAACTTACGTATTTTTTTTTCTGTGTGTGGGATTATCCCCATTGAGTTTGTACAGGCAGCACCCCTTCCAGAAACACCCCTTCCAGCACCACCCCTGGTCCCCAAACATCAAACAGCTGTATCTTCCTTTCTATATTAGCTATACCAATGCCATTTGGCAGGCAGATAGCTTGTTATCAGGGCTTTAAAATGATACCAAATTTGTTGAGATAGCTTTTGTGGTTTTAAACATATTTGAGGAAAATGACAGCATGAAGCTAAAAAATGTAACGGCACCACCCTATTGGGAGGCGAGTTCATAACGCGTGACCCTATTTACAAACTTGTTTACATTTTGCAACTTATTGACTAAGTTTTAGACTTTGAATTTAAATAGTTTTTCCTGTGACTTTACTCCAATAACTTTCGAAAACGAAACTTAGAGCAACACATTTTTGCATTTTCGATTCTGATTCTGATATTTATTTGTTTAAAAAATAAAATTTAAAAAAAATAAAAAAATTTGTTAGGTATATTTGTTATTATTTGGTATCTCCTTTCTGTTATTTGTTCTTCTTCTTTATTTTAAATACATTGTTGCGTAGGAAATCGACACACTTTCACAACAAGCTGTCACGTCGCATATAATTTACCATTTTGATAAGTAATTTGTAACCATTTAGATCCGATATTTATTGAGTAATTGAATTCGCATGACGCAGATTGACAATGGCATTGTATTTGGAAAGGAAAAGCTTCCGAGAACTGGATTTACTTGGCCAATGTTGTGTATAGTTTCCTGATTTCTTGGTACTAGGAAGGCTATTTGTTTACACTTATCATCTGTCTTTAAAAAAGTTCGAAATATAAGGAAGAGCCGGTCGTTTCCTCTTCATACGTCACACTTTGTACAAACGCTAAGGTGCCACGTTACGCGTACAAATTCTTAGAATATGATTCATTACCAAATGATGAATTTGAAATAATAGTTCTTAGAGCGATACACGAATAAATTGTGAAAGTGAATTCGGGAGGGCGGGCAGACTTTCTCGATAGCCTATTTCTGTTTTTCATGTTTACAAAGCCACAGATGGCCGGCGACCTACTTTTACTTACTAGTATAGTTTAATCTGTTCCAAATTGGCGAAAATTGTGATGCTAAAAGTAATAGTTTCAAGGGGCCCAAATGGAATACCTACTTGCCCATCACTCGCTGATACTTAAGGCCCTACTTTAATGATGCGCAAACGCACACTTTCATCAATACATACGCGCAAATGGATTTGTGTTTTGCGCACGCACAGACAAACACAAGCCTCACAATTCGCGCCGATTTGGAACTGATTAAACTATTGAGGTAGTCTATTGTTTTCACCCTTCATTATTTCAATTTTGAATTTTTGATTAGAAATGTACCTCGTCTGCTTATAATACAGTCAATTTCACGGAGTGAGGTCAGGATGTTTTCATGTAAATAATTAGAGATGTAGTATAAGTGATGTGCCACTGGCATAGGGGAAGGTGGGGTAATGGCGGACGCGGGGTAATGGCGGACAGGGCTGTATCTAAAGGCAGGTGAGAGAAGGTGGTATTTTGCCACCCTATGATGTTAGGTGCCTCTCCATTGAAATCACACAAAACCTAAATGGGATGGTTGTCTCGCAAATTCTCGCGGGAATTACAAAAATCACTTTTTGGGCAAGTTGATATTTTGGTGCATTACTTTCTCTTTGAAACTGGTATTTCTACATCAAGGAAAACAAAGTCTTATTATTTTTTTATTTAATGTATGATACCTTCTGATAAAAAAGAAATGAATTCGGAGTCACAATGATGAGCATAATAATAAGAGAGGATGTGCCCATACATTGTACATGGATTGGGGTAATCCCGGACATGTACCGTTTCCATGGTTACCAATATGGGCGTGGTCAATTTAACATCATAAATCGGTAATAGTTGTTGACCATATAAATATGTGACATTGTTCTTTGATTTCTGCTACACTTTTAAAAAGGGTATTTTTTAACTCCCATTGAAATACTGTATTCCAATAAAAAGAGGGCTGCCATTGAAAATACGGTCCGTGATTACCCCCAGAGTGTGGGGTAATGCCGGACGACGCCATTTTTTTTATTGCGTCGTAGCTTCGAATTTCAAAATGATGAGTTGATAAAAACTTGATAAAAGGTAGAACCATCACAGTGCTTTGTGTTTACATGATTTTTATTGTTATATGACGTATTATATGTGTGTTATACCTCTCTGACAAAATGTGTCCGCCATTACCCCACCTTCCCCTACATGAAACAGAAAATAATCGTGGAGAAAGGGGTAAAAAAGGACCCGGATGAATGGACAAATTTCCCCCTAAGGTTTGAATTGTTGGCATAATTCTGTTATACCCTACACACAAACATCGGTAGTATGCGTCGTTCTTAAAAATCTTAAAAATCATACACTATGAATACCTCTGTGATTATTAAGGGTATAACAGAATTACTCCGAATTGTTTATAGACTGATTATTCTGTTTTCCAGACGGTTTTGGATCAATTTTAGGTTACTCTTTATGACATTGTAGTTGTACGTGTAGCTAAGCACTAACCGGATGTATCATAATTGTACATTTAAAATGTAAAAGCTTTGTGTAGTGTTCGTCGTATCGTCTGATGAACTATACTTTAATTTTGGTAGTTATGGTAACGGTATGTATAGAGAATCTCCCGCCAAAATTAGATTTAACCGCGGTTAAATATTAAGGGCAGTGTCAACCCGGCACTTGTTTCAAAAATTGAATTTCATATTTCTCTATTATTTTATACTTCTATATATGTATTCTATCATTACCATCATAAGTTACTAATCGGAGGCGATTATTTCCCGTTCTTTTGGGTGATTTTAAATTGTTGTTTTGGTAAGTTTGAGTCAGGAAAAGGCGCATGGTTATTTGGCGGGAATTTAAGCGGAGTTCCGCGCTTTTCAAATGCTGCGACAGCTGTTCGATCACTGCGTCGCGCGCTGAAACTTCCCGTGCGTAATACTAGACGCGCCGCTTAATATCCGCGACGTAGACGCGAAAAACAAAAGAGCGCAAAACAATGTCTAAAAATGTAAACAAAGGCCAATCTTACGATCATTTAAATTTCAGTTTTCTTCCAATTTCTTCACATTGTGACAATATAAATTGAATCTGATAGTTTATTTTGATTGATCATAATAGTATACTCGCTTGTTAGGTCACACGCCCGTGTATTCCGTGAACATTTAGCTTTAAATGGTGGAAAATGTCAATATTTTTACTAAATCGATGTTTTCTAGAAGTTCAAATTTGAAGGAATTTTACGAATTTTCAGACAACATAACCAAAAAAATATCAAACTATCAGGTAAGCTTTTACTACCATTGTGTAGAGGACTTTCAGCGCTAGGAGGCAAATTTTTATTTTTTCGATTATGGATTTTAAACTCGAGATATGCATCCATTTGTAGCGAAATGTATGCAAAAAAACACGACTTTTACACTTTTCCGATGTATTTAGCAATATTTCCAAAACCAAGCCTTATTTTGGTAAAAGAAAAAATTGCCTCCTAGACAAAATTGTCTTGTTTACAAAAATGTATATTAGAACAAATTACCATTTTTTATTTATTAGTTATGCTGTCTGAAAAATTTGGGGTAAAAAAATCTCTTTTTGGTTCATTTCTCAAAATTTAGTTTATTTGATATCACATTGATATCACCATCGGATTCCTTATCAAATTTCCTTTCTAAAAATGTATACTTTTATGTACTTTTATTCAATATTCTCAAACTTAGAAGCAAAAGTTGATCATCAAAATATTAGGGTTGACACTTCCCTTAAGTGAAAGGTTCTGCATTTTATATTCTCATGTTTTTTGTAGAATAAAAGATGTTTAACTTTAAAGGGACATTTTAGTGAAAATATGTTGTAAAATTGTAGCTCCGTTATTTTTAGTGATGATGAGAAACCAATTGTGTGATTTGTACGGGCAACATACGGCGTACATATTTACTCGTGCTATTTGCCGCTCTACTTGTTATGTATCGACAGCTCACATATGCTGACATATTAAATTGGGACAATGTTAATTTATAATTGAGTTTATTATTAGATCGTCTCGTCAACCGACAGTTTTGTAATGGCGTCTATTAAACTCTGTTCAGAGGAAGCTGGAACCACATCTACCCCTGACCTTCCTTCAGTGGCGTAACAATATATTGGATGGGTACACAGGGGCATAACACACTATTGTTTTTGTTAATGTTGCCCCCTCCTCCTCCCAATGAAATGACAAACTCTATGTACAATGTACATAGAGTTTGTCATTTCATTGGGGGGGGGGGGGGCATCAGGGGGAGAGTCGACAGGAGGAAATGCCCCTGGGCCCTGCCCACCCCTCTAATTACGCCTGCCTTAATACTATTAAACAGGTACAGTTGGGAAATTTCGCGAATTATTAATTTTGCAAGAAAAATGTTAATCAGGAATATTTGCGAAAAATAATACTTGAGAAACATACAATTTTATAATAATAAACTACCGGTAGCTATAAAACAGATGAACAAATAATACGTTACTATGGTGACGTCTTTCATATAGCAATAAGGATGAAAAGGTTTGAACCATTTTCAAAGCGCGCATTATTGTTCGTGAAAATGATAATTATTTTGTATTTCACTAATAGATTAGGAAAAGTATACGGTATGTTGTAAAAGGCAATGTAGACTAAAATAACACGTGTCTCGCGGCTTCGCATTATTTTTTGAACATTTCTCTCAAGGCATTTGTATTAATGTTTTGCCATTTATATATCAATTTATATTTTCTTTCTTTCTTGAAAATAAAATATTAGTTTGATAAAAAAAATAGGATAACATTAACTGACCTTTTTTGTAATTGCTATAACCCTAACCACCGAGGCACCTTTTCCAAAGATTTTTTTTCGCGGCCAAATAGCTAGGGGAAAAAGTGGCCCCACTCCCCCGGGGCTCGAACCCCGGACCTCTGGGTTCAAAGGCAGACGATCTACCGCTAGGCCACGGGGGGGGGGGGGGGGGGGGGGGGGGGGGGGGGATCATACATGGCGGGGTATATTTCGCCCTGTATATACCCTGGGGCCATTATTACATCGAAAAACTGCCGAGCCGGGTGACACAAGCACACCGCATCGTAGTAATTCGTAGTACTCAAGAGTGTTAGGGTCAATGAAATATAAAAAGAGTCCCTTTGCTCCTTATAAGAGTGCAAGAAAGTGTAGATGCGTGGATGCAGAAAATCTTCCATTAGCAAAAATCAGGAAATGGTCAATATATGACTTAAGAACGTCTTACTTCCGGCTTAAAATCAAAGGCTATCCGTGGGATCAGGCCTGCGTGGGATCCATTTTCTTGATGTACCTTATTTCCCATTATACGTTGTATGTAATTGGTAATTGAAAATTGATGGAGTGTCTTCAGTATAATTTTCATCATACCAGACAATCGCCATCAAAATCCCACTCCCACCCCGGGGAGTGTACATGTAAACATGGTAAAACAATGCATGTTCATGATGCAATATTACATACACATCAGTGGTGTAGCAGTTATACAGTATAAATGAAAAGCCATTTCTTCCATCTAAATTGTCCTTGAACGTATCACCAAATTCTTTTCTTGTCTTGTCACTTTCTACTTCATATCAGGCATGTCGGGTCGCCGTTCTTTTCAAGATGCTTCGGCTGAACTTTGGAACAATTTACCATATCATGTTAAATAAGCCAAAACTCTTAACAGTTCAAATCATTGCTAAATATTGTGTCATGCGCTCAATATTAGTATGGTTTTATTATTATTATTATTAACTCCCAAAACACACCTGATTTCTTGTTACGCTATTGTCCACGAATTATTCTGCAAAAAATGGCCTGAGGAGCCAAACAGGATTTCCATTTAAATTGATGAAGAAATCATGACTCAAGTATACATGTAAATACGCCTATCCATGGAATTTGCAACATGACACATAATAGTATTTTCCCGGATTTGGTTTGGTCGGGGGTGTGCCGCTGGAGATTCAAAACCCATACCCATTTCTAAGGGTGATTTTTCGCGAAAATAGACCTAATTTTGGCAAATTTTCGCGAAAATCGCGAAAACAGGACCCATGTCTAAGGATTTTTCACTGAAAAGCCTACCCATGGCTAAGGATGTCTCATGAAAAAACGACCCACTGGAGCGGTACGTCCCCGTATGCCTTACATACGTGAGTACCCCCCGGGAGTATTTTAATAGTAGATGATCATAGTGTGACACATTGACACACCCATCCATAGTCCAAATTTGATAGCCTTATAATAAAACGGAATAAACAACCTAAAACTATTAAAAATACCCGACCTAGTTTGCCATTTTAAATCGTAATAATAATAATAATTAGCGAATATTTTATGAACATTTTTTATTGAATCACGGTTGATCCGTATTGATTTATTTATCGGTTAATTGTCCATCTGTCTTGCATATTACATGGTTAACACTTTTCACGCGGCAGGCGTCTGCAGACGACATTCCAAAATAACACAAAATATTTAAAAAATGTCAAAATTATTTTATTTGATTACCATATTTGGAAACACCATGAGAAATGCATTGAAATAAATACAAACACGCGTAGTATTGGTTAGTAATCCTTGAAATAGACTTTGAAAGTTGGGAAAGGTTTTGAAAAAATATGTTTTGTATGGTAAAACTAATAGCCGCGTGGAAAGTGTTACTAATAATTATACATGTACAATCGTTATACTGCCATTTGTGCATACAATCCAGACATACAAATTGCAAAAATAAATATTACAAACACATTTGGGCAAATAATTTTAAGGCATAATGGTACGTAGGCCTATATGTTTATATGTTTCGTTAAGATATATTTTAAACCTGTACATTCAGTTGATTAGCTAAATGAATTAGCTCATCATTTATTTATCATATCGGTGGCAGAAAATTACAGATGACTTATTACCAAAGAAGATTTCTTGATGCACCCCAGGATGCTTCACTTTCATCACATGACTACTGATTTCTGTCACCAGTGTCTACTGGTTCATATCGACATACAGTGCAAGGAAATGCTTATAAATTTGTTAAACGAGGGTCTTTAAGAAAATCCTGTTGCAAGTAATATGATTGATGTGTCTTTAATACAGTCCTCTCTTGATTTTCTTAAAGACCCTTTATTTTTATAAATACAAATTTTAGTTGGGATTCAACTTCTTTCATATTTGTGGCCAAGTTTACCCTATCTGCACCATGTATTACTATGGTAGAGGTCAGATGACCTCCAGCTGTTAATTACTTGCTTTAACACATGTCTGGCACTGTTTGTTATGGTGATAAGCCCTGTTGGTACTGTAGGGGCGCTAAGCATGATGGGGTACATCAAGAAATCTTCTTTGACTTATTACAGAGGCGTATTATGATGTGACCCAACGCGAAAGTAGCTTTTAATATATGGGAGGAATATCTTAGGCCAAGCCTTTTTATCGAATTTTCAACAACAACAAAAAAACACTTACAAAATCGTAGAATCGTAAAATGTTGATTTTGTTTTGAAAATGTCAATTCAAAAATATAAATATATATATATTTTTTTTCTCCCAAAATTGTTGGAATTCACCAACATTTTTCACGAGCAGGGCGTTTCGCCTAATATATAAGGGCGGTTATCTGGAGGGGCGAGAAAACTTTCAGCCATTTTTACGCATTTTGTTACAAATCCCGCTTTCTGGTGCAATACTGATCACGTATTCGTATTAAAACTAAAAAGCACCACCGTGCAATATATTGATACGCTAACAAAATTGTATTTAATCTGAATTCAATTCATCGGTATAAGATGCCCTTAAAGTACGTCAAAAGTCAATAGTTCCCTTAGTGTCTTCATGATCAGTTGCATTTAAAAAAATAAAATTAAAAGAAGTCCATCATGAAATGAAATATGAGTTGAAGGTTTTTACTTAATTGAAATACACTTAAACCAAACTTCTGCCTTTAACATGTTTAGAAGGTCATAATTATATCCCATCTATTGTTGTTAATTTGTTATCGTGTTTACCTTTCAGAAAATATCAAGTATTGAAGCTTTGAACGCTGCCTGAATACTAATACAAATTCCCTTTAAAAGGGATAACCCATGCCCAAGATGATTCCATTTATTAAGATAAAAAATGAAATAAATGGAAGGCACCGATTTTAATCATTTTATTTTTTAAAGATGAAATTTATTTATTAGAAGTGAGAATATGTTATTTTTTCACTAAAAATCATAACTTTAGTAATATTGAATGGAATTCCTCCATTCAAACCAACTTTGGCACTTTCTTTTCATTTTTTGCGATCAACAAAAGGTGTGTCATTTCATACACAAATATGTTTTCACTCACATGAGAGGACTGAATTGAAGTCACATCAATTGTATTACTTGCAGAAGGATTTTTTTAAAGACCCTCGTTTGACCATATTATATGCCTTTCATTGTACTGTAATGTCAAAGGAACCAGTAGACACTAGTGGCAGAAATCAGTGGGTCATGTGATGAAAATGATGCATGCTGGTGTTGCTCAAGAAATCTTTATTTGCCCTTATCTTCCTTATCAGACCACCCCCCTGAGTGAAAGCCAAACTAATACCCCATGCTTGAAAGCATGGGGGAAAAGCTAAAAAGGATGCTTACAGATGGTGAATCTTTGAAGCTCTTTTGCGACACATTAATCCCACTCTAGTAAAGCAACACGTCAGAAATGATCCGGTGTTAACATTTTCCACGCGGCAGGCATTTGCAGACGACATTACAACATTTCACAAAATGTCTCAAAATTTCAAATTTATTGAATTTCATCAACATATTAGTTATCACCATGAGATATGCATTAAAATAAGTACAAACATGCATAGTATTGGGGTAGTATTGGGTTCAGTAATTCATGAGATCAGATTTGGATAATATTTTATAGGCAAAGATTTCTGAAAAATCTGTTTTGTATGGTAAGACTAATAATAATATAGCCGCGTGGAAAGTTTTAAAGCCACCCATGTTTCCCACAATGCATTTCGTCAGTTTCAGTGCCGATTTGCATGCTTTTCCAATGCAACGTGTGAGTTGGCGTGACATAAAGTGAAAAAAATTAACTCGAAAAAGATATATGACTGTCACATCTTGCAAAATAGGCTGACTTTCTTGCTTCTTGACTCGATCTGTGATTCGACCTGTTTAACCAGCTTATTCTCAAAGTTTGAACAATGTATGGAAATCCGGAAGTGACATTTAAAACGAAATTGGGATCCTGTATCTTTGATTGAAACGTGCCTGCAAAGGATTATTGGAATCGTAAGAAATCTTCTCTGATGTATAATAGCCATCGTTTTATATTTTGCAATTATTATATATCAACTTGAAATAATGTTGGGATTTAAAAAACTGCTCGAAAATATCACGGTATTTCTATTTTTAGTCAAATGTGGACATTTTCTGAAAGAAAATAATTCATTATTGTATAATTTTTGATACAGTGGTCATGGTAATTTTTTTTAGAAAAACTTGTTATTTGATATTGTTAAAATCTGAAGAATTAATTAGGTCTTACATCGGTATTTTTAATTGAATATTTCACACAACATTACAATTGGGGCATTATCAATATTATTATGAATTCGTCCTCCGATTAGTGTTTAAATATTTTTCAGTTTGCAGACTTGTTAGGCTAATGAAAGTGAATTGTTAGTTTCCCGTCGCCCGACCGACTCACATTTTGGTCCCCGCGTGAATATTTCATTATTTGGTAAATATTTCATTATTTGTTTGTTTAGAAGAAATAAGCCAATTTGACACAATTATATCGTATTTCATCACTAAATAAGTACAAATACGATGTCAATCGAATACGGTACTCGACATACCAATCCGTCCATATGACAATTATTTTTTCTTCATTTTTAGCGATTGTTAGTATGAAAAAATCTTCTGAACAGCAGTAAGAGGAAGACAGTTTTAAAATAAACAAGACTTTGTATGCAAAATGGTCTGGAATTCATTTATTTATTGTAGGAAGGACATAATTATGCCCCTATTCACAATTATACACTCTTGGTTCTATACGCTACACGTATTTGGGCACATATTATATAAAAAATGAATGTTTCAAAAATAATGAATAATGAAATAGTCGCCTACTCACTGACCCTACTCACTGACCCAAAAAAATGTGACGGGAAACTAACAATTCACTTTCATTAGCCTTAAGATCTAAAACATTAATAGTGTTTATCCAAACAACATTATGTGCATAATCATAAGACATGTAAGATATGTGTTTTGGTCTAAATAAATATAGGCCTATGTAGTGTTTAAAACTTTAAATGCTATTTTATATTATTATTTCACACACTAAATCGGATTTCTAAATACTGTTTGTTTTAGTGTAGCCTATATTTGGGCTCTTTTCTCCCCTAAAACAGTGCAAACAAGCCAATCCAGTGCTATTACGGAGACCAGAAAAAAGTGGACATAGTAGGCCGAAGTAAATTTTCCATTCGTTTACATACATTTGGGAAAATAGCTATGCGATATATGCGGTGATCTTTTTTTTGGGGGGGGGGGGTGTAATTATAGCTATGCTAAATGCGGAAATTTTTGTTCTATTGTGTTTTGGCCCATTTTGTTTTCTTGCCCTTTCGAAGTCATTTTCCCCCATTTTTTTAACCGAACAACTATATAATTATTAAAAGCTCAAAATTGGGCTCACCGCGTAGGGTATATGCGGCAAAAGTGACTCCACATACTTACGCGCGGGTATGTGAGACATATTTTTTTCTTGGCCTACCTTGTTCAAATATGATAACAACATATTAAACGTATTGTGTGCAAAATTGTAAAATACACAAGTAGTATGTTCTCAAACATGTCAAATACTGTGAAAGACTTTTAAGAGTTCCAGTGTTCATAGTTTAAACGGTTTCCTATTATATAAAGTAGGCCCTTTATAAGTTATAGTTAAAGCATTTGAACATGTTTGAACAAGGTTTATATATGGTTCTCTGTAAGCATGGTATAATGGTTTAATTTATAGTGTCAACGCCATATAGGGCAGTGCCAATCTCAACCGACACGACTCGAATAGTTAGGGAGGCGATCGCCCCCCCCCCCCCCCACCCCCACGCCACTGCCATAGGGGAATGAACATAATGTAGCTGCACATAACGAGATAACAAATGGGAAATGTTCACTTATGAAATACATTGTATTGTATACACAATACACATGCTCTCTAAACATTGTTATTTAGATGATCATATATTTTTGTTTGAAAATGGTGTCAAGTCCGAATTGAGTGGAAATGTCCACACATTGCTTTTGATCTAACCTTTAACAATTTCAAGGTAAGTTGTATATTAGAAATTCGTTTGATATTCTGCGAATGAAGAAGTGATACACATTTGATACATTGACAATTTGATATGTAGAGTAAACCTCGTTGTGTAAATGTGATACATTTTGATTAAGTTTTGATACAGATTTGAAATTTGATAGATTTGAAATTTGATACGATCAAATCTGTATCAAAATCATTTAAAGATCCGTATAAAATGTCTATCAAACCCCAATCAAAATTGTAATACACATGATACAATGTTGATAAAGATTCGATAAACAGATTATCACGAGGGGTGTCCGAGCTTCGGCTCCAATAGCGCGGGCCCTAAACCACTGACAGTTGTTCACGATGAACCATAAAACACCAATAATGTATTCAAATTACCATATTTACCTTTTATCGAACCAACGCGAGTACATTCCCATCCCTATAACAATGATAACGACGAAATTTACACCGGGTTCCACAGCCAAGAGCGCCGTCACCACCGGGCGTCACCACTGTTAATTATCCAGAATCCATTACACCAGATGCTTCACGAAGTTTCAACAATGTCCTAACTTCACATCAAACCGGATGAACAGATGAACATGAATGAAGAAGGCGCTGTAATTATCCAACTTGCCATCCTCCATGCAGCGGGGGAACCAATAAGGTGCGATGATTCCGGGGAATAATATTCAAAAATCTTGATATTTGTTTTAATGATGCTTGACGAGAAAAAAGTCCCGAGAAGTACAGTACGGGTTTGCGATTGTCACGATGATCAAATCACTGATGACATTGATATGATATGATTGACGAGAAGTGTTGACATCCATCCCCATACATTAAAGATTGTTCCAACTTCCATCCATTCAAATCATAAAACAGAAGAATACACAAAGTACGCTTACGATGCAATACATCATTCTGAGAAGTTCTGGTCATCTTAAAGTATTATATATTTTGATATTTTAGCATCGCATTAGGTTATTAAGGCATGAAGTAGTCCAGATGCATTTAAGGAGTGCTTGTGGTAACGAAGAATATTAATTCATGGTCGCTAACTGCAATGCACGAACACTAATTGCAATTCATGATCGATTATTGCAATTCATGAACACTAATTGTAATTCATGATAGCTAATTGCAATTTATGAACGCTAATTGCAATTCACGAATATTAATTGCAATTCATGAACACTAATTGCAATTCATGAACACTAATTGCAATTCATGAACGCTAATTGCAATTCATGGTCGCTAATTGCAATTCATGGTCGCTAATTGCAATTCATGATCGCTTATTGCATTCACGAACACTAATTGCAATTCATGATCGAATATTGTATACTCCAATGTACAATTAATGTGGATAGGATAAAACATAGAATCCAGTGCATAAATTCATAATATCACATGTAGTAAGTAGCCGGCCCAGCATCAGTGTTTTTGGCACACAATCTTTACAATGAAAACGAGTTCCAATTCACTGTTCACATTTTCACAGTAATAATATAAAAACAGTTATTTGTTCGTCGATTCGTCAATATGATATGTAGATTCAGATTCCCTGATATACATGATAATGTGGTTCAAGTTTATATTCACATAATTGTTGTGCAGTGCAGTGCAATGCAATCATATCTTCAAGAATTTATCTGCAGACTAGATCCTCCTTCCTCATGTTCCTGTCCACATCATTCCACACACATTCACAAACGATGAGGGCTCAAACAGTTATGATTCAATCCTTGGAATCTCATCCGCCATTTTTAAAAAGATGGCGGCTATGTTCTTGGGGGCTTTAAGGGACTCAGTCTAGTTTATCCGCCGCTACGTTGCTCACGACATTCTCCAGTTTCTCAAGTTCCGCGTCCAGATCGATGGAATCCAACAGCTGTGGATTATTAGTCCATCCGAATTCGTTCGGATCGGAATCCGGCATAATCACGCACATGAACCGGGGACCTGTGCCGCCTTCCCGCGGGTAGATTGTCACGGGGGTAAAATGATCGTGGTATTCTACCCAGTGGCACAGCTGGTCGTATATCTCGGAGTGCTGGTGGCGGAGATTTACGCCTCTTTGTCGAAGCTGTCGCTGGATGTGGATGAAGCATATCTGCCTGCTCTTCTTGTCTAAAATTCCCTCGGAAGAGACGCCAGAGGGCGCTGTTAGAATTAGAGTCTCTCGTTCATTGCTGGGCAGTTGACGCGGTTGTGTTTGCAGCATACTGAGACGAACCTTCGCGCATTTCTTCACGCTCTTCACGTGTTTCCGTGGCAACGGCTTGGATGCATTTTCTTCGGAGGTCATGATGGCCACGTTCAGGACAAACTTTAGGTTGGGATCGTACGTTCTGCACATCTGTATCAAAAATGGCAAATGGTCTGCAAAGAGTCCGGATTGCTCCAGATCTTTGATGGTGGAATATGTTGGTGGATAATGCAAGGCTTCAATGCCATACGTCATATAGCTCTCGGCCGTGTCGATATCAGGGAATATCAACAAAATGGCGCCACGTCCGCGCGACAGATACCCGGTGCGTGCTATTCTACTAAGATCATCTTGCTGTTCTTCGATGTAGCGACTGTTATAGATCACGTGTTTAGCGGCACTGTTGATGCGACTGAACAGACATTTCTTTTTGTGTCTTTCCCAATGAGCTGCGCGACATGCCCGTGAACAGTAGTAGGTGTAGCAGTTGTGGCACGTCTTGTATGTTTCACGGGCCTCATCGAGTTCTTTGACTTTGGCACACTTTCGAAAGCTGCATTTCACCATGAAGACTTCGTCTCCTACGATATCGCGTACAGAACGTGGTGTTGATTGTATGCTGGAGCTACTGCTGATGGCATCGCCTTCATCACCAGGGTTCCTGATAATGATTGAATTTAGAGCATCCAATCCTTCATCACTGAAGAGGCTATCAAGACTTGTGCTCTTAACACGATTGGTGATCGACTGCTGTTGTTGGGGATGTCCAGATGTGTTGGACACGTTCAGCTCAAGTTCAGGAACAGTTTCTGCTCCTGTCAGATCCGCATTGCTGAAGGATGATGACAGTCCCAGCAAACTGTCCACGATTTCTTCCATGGTGACCTCTGGAGGTGGTGGGATCTCCTTCTTCTTGTTCCCTTGTGGAGCATCTGGTACATTACTTGATGTGACAACCGACAGGACTGCTGCAAATTCTGAATCTCTGATTTCGTCGAAGATCATTGGCGTTTTTGGTCTCGGCAGAAGGGTTGATTCAGGCTGGAGATCACCTGAAGGATTGTCTGACATCGAAGTATCTGTAATGGTGATTCGAACATTGCAGTTTTTGCGACGTGAGCGTACTGGAGATCCCTTTAGACTCGACGGCGACAGTTCATCACTTGATTGAGTGAGCATCGGGAACGTTGATACCTTGTCGTTTCTACTACCGTCGGGATTATACCGAGGATCTGGTCGCACAGTTGTATTGCGCAGGAGAGCTGAGTCATCTGGATATTTGATCTGATCTTCAATTTCCGGCCAATCTCTGTAGTACTGGTCAACTTCATCCTCAGCCAGCGTAATAGGTTTAAATTGATAACTGTTTGGGTTGCTATTGTTCCCATCTGGAGGAATATCATTGATCTCAGAAGAAAGCATAAGTCTCGGAGGCTTCATTGGAGGTGAACTGACCGGTGCGGCGTGCGCACTCTGGACACGAGAAGATTTGTTGTTATTGTTATCCTCATCTGGTTTTGATTGTTCCGTTGTCGCTGATGATACGGTCGGTCGAATTATCGCTTCCTTTACATCATACCGTGAAGATTTGGACTCAAAACTGTCATTAAATCCGGAATCGTCACCGGGACTAGGTAATTCATGTGGCGAAACCGAAGCTTCTGATTTTCCGGTGATGTAAAATACAGCATCGCTTTTCTTGTGTTCCAGTCGCCGAATAGAAAGAGCGCTGAAATGTTCAGACTCTCCCGTCGAACGACTTCGCGTTCTACTCGGTGAAAGATTCGGGGAACTCGCATGAAGAGGTGACCCCGATTGGCTTATAACAGCAGCTGAGGGTTCGTCAATGGTCAACAAGGCATCGCTGCTGTGATATTTCTCAGCAACCTCGGGGGCTGCTGCATTGTCTGCTTCGCAATGCAAAGTCTCGCGCCTTGGAAGTTCTGCGCAAGAGAATGCTGTTCTGATGGGCATCTGCGTCGAAGGACGATGGTGGTAATATCGATCATAATTGTGATAAGCTCGTCTGTATCTAGCTTCTGAAAGAAAAGACAGTTTGGTTGCTGCTCCACAGCTGGACCCCGTCCCTGAAGAATCCATACTCCAATCACTACCACCAACCGATGATCTCGACCAACTCCTCCCAACTCTAGGCTCGGAAACGTAATCAGGATAGTCCACCTTCTGTTCGTTGTTAAGAATTTTCTTGTGATGTTTAGAGTTCTTATACCAGTCCGGTAGGTTGAGCTTCTTCAGAGATTCACGGATCCGAGCTCTTTGTTCGGTGATAACTGCACTGGCTCTTTCGCTAGCATCAGAGGCAGCACTTGTTGTTGAATTCTGTTCCCAATTATTGTTTTCTATTTCAAGAGAACCATTTTGTCTCTTCACAATCGGTAGACTATCGTCAACATCACGATCAGTTACTGTTGGGCCGAAGGCAACATTGGTTAATTTAGCGGATGATTGTTTCACGATTTGGCTCTCATTTTGTTTTGAAATTGTATCCGACGCTTGTTTATCGTCTTCGTCCTGTTTTGTGTCGTCTGCTTCTAGTGTTACATCATGCCTCCATTCCTCCAATAGTCCCTGTACGCGATCGCCTTTCTCTCTTTCGGGATCGGTTAAATGTTCCTGACTTAGATTCCCGCTTAAATTTACAGCAGACGACGCGTTCTGAATATCATCATTGTAATTAGAGGATTTCGGATTCGGTTCGGATACTGTACATGAAGTGTCTAATTTCTTAATAACCTCAGTGGTAATAGCTGTTTCCTCATCAACGATTTTACGACTCAAGGCACTTGGGTTGTTTGCTAGCAACGGTGGCTTATCTTTGTTGGTATAGTTTAACGGGGTTATGTTTTCTTTATCAAGATCATTTTTTCGTTGCTTGTCCTGAACAAACATATCGTTGGAACAAGAAGCTTGATCCGTCCTTAAACGTATTGGTTCAGTTATGTCATTAACACTAATTGTGTTTCCCGGGGGCGGCGTTCCTATCAGATAAAACGCGTGTACATTGGTGCCTGCGTAAACTTTAGGCTCGATGTTACCACTACTTTCGGGAGAATTGAACCCATTTCTTGATATGTTGTCATCCGATTTATATGTATTTTCATCGCTAAATTGTACACTATCGTTCTGGTTGAGTTTATCCAACATATCAGTAGATGTATAAGCGCGAAGGCGAATTGAAGATCGTATCTCAATGTCACTTATTTCTTCCGGGTCAAAGGTGGTTTCTGTTTGATCTTTAGCCGTGGGGTCAATTACAGGTCCTCCTGGTTCCATTTCAATACCGTTAATGAGTTCTGCATAATTTCCAGATGAATTAATGCATTCGTCCTCATCGTCGATGTCATCATCACTGTTGAAAACCACCTCTGTCTGGACAGTTGATATAGATACCCGCTTGTCTCGGCCGTGAAATTGATCGTCATCGACAGATATCAAGTAATAAGGGGAGTCATCACTACTAGATTCTAATCGTGGTGCTTGGCAGCATAATAATCGAACACTTGGTGATTTCGCCGAATAAGTAGTATTAGATTCGTGTTTATTTCCATTGGTTTCTAATATCCTGTCAGCATGGTCAGTGTCTTGGTTTGTTGCACTGGCGGTCGGCGTGACCATGGTGACCTCAACATCACCTGCAGCACTAGGTAAAATAACGTCGTCTGCGGTGAATTCTTCGACATCATCTGCTTCCGGTTCCTCGGAATCGTTTATTGTCCGTAGGTCATCGTCGTCATCGATTTCGAAGTCATTTTCGTAGCATAGTTGCTCGTCGTTCTCGCGATTAGAGAGGTCGTCTGAGACCTTTGACCTCTTAACGGTATTCTCCTTATTCTTGATGCCCTTGTGTTTATGTTTCGTACCTGAACTGTTGGTATTTCTACGAAATTTATCCATGAACTTTTTACCCTTCTGACCTTTGACCTTAGCGTTGACTTTTATATCACCCTCCTGTCCGTTTGACTTCAAAAGTTCTACATTCTCCTCTACCATGTCTACAGCAGGTATATCATCAATATCAGTTTCTAGAAGCCCGTGGGGATTTTGGCGGGAAACTTGATCAAAAGTAGGATCCGTCATTAAGATTGTCTGCTTCCTGCTCAATATCTCACTCTCCATAGGAATATCCTGGCGATGGATCGTTGGTGAGAGGTCAGGGGTTGGTATGATTAAAGTAGTAGGGACGGTTTCCACCCATTGGGCGGTGTCAAGCGATATGGTTAAATTTGGATCACTTATTTCACGAAATTCACTCGCGTTTCTTGGAACAGATTCATGCCCCGTTGATTCTAAAGTATCCTCCTGGCCTGCTGACCATTGAGGCGTGTTTTCGATCAAATCATCACCTTCTGCAGCAGCAGGGGTTAATTGTTGAACAACTGGAGCATTTTCTTGGGGACTCGAACTTGTAACCGGACGGGTGTTCGTGTCACTGTATGTTACAGTGCTTTCTACACTATCCAAAGCCGTTGCATAGCTATCGGTGGCAATTGGAAAACTGTAAGTCCACTCGGCGTTTCCACTTTCCGTGGTGATGAAATTTGGTCTGTCCACTCTGTTGTCATTGCGCTGCTTAGAAAGATACTGACTGTGTCCAGGGTAGGACACCGGCATAGCAGATCCCTGAAGAATGTAAGTGGGAGTTGGAGCTGCCACATCACTCTCTTTTTCACTAGCAATATCGTATCTGTATTGGTATTTCTCATACCCAATATCATTGACATTGTCTATATCGGTTTCGAGATATCTCGCTGAATCGTTGTCATGATTATCCTGCTGGTCTTCTCGTATCCGCTTTGTAATGCACCACACGCGCCCAGCGTGATAGATTTTCGGCGATTCGTTGACATTGTTGATGTACGTTGCGTAGGTGTCCGGTGATGTTGATGAGTCGCTCACCTCATCCTCCTCCGTGATGCTCTCTAAGGATGCACTCCACTGAGTGGCGTGCTTGACCTTCGGTGGCTTTGTATATTCTCGCACCTCCGGAGTAAGATCATCAGTATCATACAAATCATCATCCCCGCCACCGCCGCACAAATCCTGATACTCCTCGTTCTCCAAAATTGCGCGGTATTCATTTCTGGCAGGACTGACCGGAAGTCTCTCGTCTGCCCCAGACATGCCGGACAGCAACTCGAAACTACTCGGCATAGGCATCGTGGTGACAGAATGTTGCGACAACACTACTCGGCGCCGCGTCCTCCTCACCTTCTCAAGTTTGGATAATTGTTTACGAAACAGGTGCCGGTACACTAGCACCGCTAGTAATGCAAGGAATGTAAGAGATATTTGAGCAAACAGGTGGCATACACCTGCACCACCTAATATTCCACTTTCGTTATCAAAACAAGAATCCATGTCATGTATCTACTAACAGTAATGCTATATGTAGCAAACCGTTGTGTAGCAAAGTTCAACTGCTCACCCGATGTCTGCTTCATCGTGGCAAATGACGGTCGTGTGTCGAAAAATAAAGAAAAACAGACGCGGAATTAAAATAAAAGCGATAACGAGATAGATTTTTTTTTCATCTAGCTCAAACAATCCGATAATGCACAGGTGTTTCTGTCACTGAGAATTTTACACATAAACGCGTTAACAACACATGTAGTAGTTGTAGTAGTAGTAGTAGTAGTATAATCTCGTTTCTAGTTTATTCATTCTTCATTCCACACCGGCTGGCTAAATTCGATATGACATTACCGTTTTGGATATAATCATCAATATCCATCGATGATAATGATATCATACCATAAATGTAATACTACACTGTACATGCTGTATAGACATACCCATGTGCGGAATTCAATACTGCTGTTGCAAAAGGCGCGCATATGGATAGATACTAAACCGTGGTAAAAGCAAAGCTTGTCATCATTCGAAATTCTGCTACTCCATACAAAAACACTTGACTGCCTGACATCGTAATTAACAAACAATCCACCGTTCATCCAATAATAAAAAGCCACCTTACACAAGCTCCTACTCAAGCTCATTCAACATCAGACGCACTGATCACGCTGATGATGCAGTATAAGCAAGATAATATATCAGTTTCGTTTCCATGCTGCTGAAAGTATACACATGCGCTTTTTTCTCTTAACATCATCTCCGTATCGTAAAATTCAAATGTTTCTGTGTAAATCCTCTCTCCTTCGATTTATAATATAACCTCTCACGTCAAATTTAAATAGACATGCGCGTTCGCCATTTGGCGCTGGAGGTTATTTGTATCAAGGTTAATTGCAATATGTATTTTTTCAAGCGTGTTTTCTGCGTATTCCTGAAAATATTGGAGTTAAACTATTCCGCTGCAGGCTTGACTGTGCAAATCCTCTTGTCAGTGACGGTGAGTCTATTATTACAATATTAAGAGTAATTATATTTTCACTTTCTGTCAAATTTAAACACGAAAAAACAACAATTTGTAAAATTTGGTATCCCCTCACGCAGACGTTTATCATTTCGTAAAACATATTCGCGTGTTTTAAATTTTGGTGAAACAGACACGGTGCAGCAAAAACACGAACATTAATACAACGCGAATGTTTTCACGCACGCACGCGCGCTAAATATAACTTGAATGAAGCTAGCACCGACTTACGTGGTGATAATTTCACGGTACGACAACAGACAGGTTTGCTTTTGTTTAAAGGGGCGACGACGTCAAGTTGAATTAAATGATCATGTAGTATATCGCTGAAATTATCGTGGTTAAATCGCTAAATTCAATATTCAATGGCGGCGGTAACCATGGTGACAATTTTACATACATCTTATTGATTGAGCGTAGTTCTGTAATGGTAATGGGCATATAATATTAATTGAAAGAGGTTTTTTTCGCAGAAATAATTATGTAAACAGGCGTCATAGGTATATGCTAATATAAGTCGGTGTCAAGGGGTAATCATGTGCATTCTGTATTTCGCAGAAGCATTTATGTAAACATGCATCATAGGCATTGCTAATATAAGTCGGTGTCACATTGGTGATTCTGATGAAATAGCTTATCCGCTGGGGGAGACGATCATGAAAATCAGTTGCTGCTATCTTCAGTAGATAGCACCGGTATGTTTCGTTTTATTTGAAGCTTATTGTATGTTGCTATCTTCAGTAGATAGCAGCATTGCCTATTTCAGTGTATACACACAGAAAACACTATGTAAAAAATTATGTAAATATAGAACTCCATAAATATTATGTAAGAGTTTACATAAAACATGTAATATATACCCAAGCTTGTGTAAATTCCTATGCAAAAGCTTAACACAACTGTTTACATAGTATTATGGAGTTCTATTTTTACACAGATTGTGTATTTTTTACATAATTTGTGTAATTCTTTTACATTGTGTTTTCTGTGTGTACGTATTATGTAGATAGCAGTATTGCATATATCAGTTAATGCGTATTATAAGTTGCTATCTTCAGTAGATAGCAGCATTGCATACCACATTTTATACGCATAAGTTGCTATCTTCAGTAGATAGCAGCATTGCATATCTCAGTTAATGCGTATTATAAGTTGCTATCTTCAGTAGATAACAGCATTGCATACCACATTTTATACGCATAAGTTGCTATCTTCAGTAGATAGCCGCATTGCATATCTCAGTTAATGCGTATTATAAGTTGCTATCTTCAGTAGATAACAGCATTGCATACCACATTTTATACGCATAAGTTGCTATCTTCGGTAGATAGCAGTATTGCATATCTCAGTTAATGCGTATTATAAGTTGCTATCTTCAGTAGATAACAGCATTGCATACCACATTTTATACGCATAAGTTGCAATCTTCAGTAGATAGCAGCATTGCATATCTCAGTTAATGCGTATTATAAGTTGCTATCTTCAGTAGATAACAGCATTGCATACCACATTTTATACGCATAAGTTGCTATCTTCAGTAGATAGCAGCATTGCATATCTCAGTTAATGCGTATTATAAGTTGCTATCTTCAGTAGATAACAGCATTGCATACCACATTTTATACGCATAAGTTGCTATCTTCAGTAGATAGCAGCATTGCATATCTCAGTTAATGCGTATTATAAGTTGCTATCTTCAGTAGATAACAGCATTGCATACCACATTTTATACGCATAAGTTGCTATCTTCGGTAGATAGCAGTATTGCATATATCAGTTAATGCGTATTATAAGTTGCTATCTTCAGTAGATAACAGCATTGCATACCACATTTTATACGCATTATTAGTTGCTATCTTCGGTAGATAGAAGTTCTGTTCTACGAGCAAACGGACCACTTAAGTACGGAGGTCGGTAGGGCTTTTGTAAATTGTTCGTGAACATTTATTGGAACTTTTAAAATTGATCAAATACAAAATAATTCAAAAATAAAATAAAAACGATTTTATAACAAAAAAATGGTTTAAATCCGTAGAACAGAGTTTTTTCGTGGTTTTATCATGATTAAATCTTCAGTGGATAGCAACAACAGCGCATAACCCAGTCAGTAAAACGACAAAACGTAAAGTGTGCTGATATCTTCAGTATATAGCATCATCACATTATGTGAAATGAGGTATAAATTGCTATCTTCAGTAGATAGCAGCATTACAAATCACATTATGTGAAGTTAGCTTTAAGTTGCTATCTTCAGTAGATAGCGGCATTACTTATCACATTATGTGGAAATGTACTACAAGTTGCTATCTTCAGTAGATAGCATCATAACATATCACATTATTTGAAATGAGGTATAAATTGCTATCTTTAGTAGATAGCGGCATTATTTATCACATTATGTGAAATGAGCTTTAAGTCGCTATCTTCAGTAGATAGCAGCATTACTTACCACAGTAGTATACACACGTACCCTTAGGGACAGAAATCTGGGGAGCAATCAGGGAGCAGGTCAGAGGTCATGTATTTTAAGGTCAAATCAATATTGAACGGTCAAAATGGCCAGATTTCTCGGAAAGAGAACAATGGACTGAGGGGGGGGGGGGGGGGGGGGGGGGTGAGCCCGTTTCTTGGAAAACAACAACAACAATAACAACAATGTTGTTGTTGATTCTCTGGCTCAATTGGCTCTCCACCCAACAATGGCTGAGAGCCATTTCCCGGAAACTTAAGATGGGAGGGAGTTGAGCCCGTGTCTTGGAAAACAAATGGCTGAGAGCCAGGTTTCTCAATTCAAGATCAATAATGCTCTGTAGGTAAATGGCTATTGCGGATTTGTTTAAGGAAAGAAATTTGGTAATGGAATCATCAATTTGTCACAAGCCTGTGTTTGGTAATGAATACACCCCTCCCCACCCGGCCCAAAAGTTATTTGTAGCCATTGCTATTGTACTTGGTTTATTGCGTAATAAGACGCAACATCAGGAAGAAATAACGATAAGACAAGACTATAATGTTTTACTTTTTTTTAATATTACATTATGTTATTTAATACCATTTACATTTAACTTATTTTATGATTTGTAACATAACGTGTATGTGCCCGTATATAAGGTTTTTACTAATTTCTATCTACAGTATAAAAAGTGGGTTTCTACAATACAATTTGTAAACCATTTATTGATGTCTTATTTCAAATACTCTCTTCATGATCATCATCTTCTTCCATTCCTTCTTGTGTCCTCATCATCATAGAGGAAAAGACCATCGAATTTACTTCGATGCTTAGCTACTACTCTTTTTAGAGCTTTGTGTATATCCACCCCTCTGTCTATTTTCTCTTCCAGATCGTTCATAATTTCCTGGTGAGTTTCGTCGTCCTTCAAATGCACGTTACTAAACAAATACAGTATGTATTTGTCAAAGAAGGCGCGTTGAAGAACCCACAATGTTTTCATGTAAGCTTTCGGATATAGGTTCTTCGTAATCTGATTCCGAGTCCGGTTTGTCGGCTTTAGATTCGTCTATTTCAGTATCGCCGTCTGATTGTTCTTTGTCAGCATGTATCACAGTCCATGTTTGACCGTTCAATATTGATTTGACCTTAAAATACATGACCTCTGACCTGCTCCCTGATTGCTCCCCCAGATTTCTGTCCCTAAGGGTACGTGTGTATACTACTTACCACATTGTGTGAAAGTACTAAGGTGCTCAACAAAAGAAAGTCATACACTTTGTTTATGTCCTATAGAGTGACTTCCAATTATTGTTTGACCAAACAGGCTATAGACATTTGGATGAATCTTTTTGGCACAATTTGATAACTAATTTGCCACACAACAGCAAATATTAGCCATGATTAGCGCCCCAAATTGAAAATATATTTGAAAAGAGAAAACTAGAAACATTTCGATACCAAACATGACTCCTTTTTAGGCACCTAAATATAAAACACACGCTGCAAGGTTTGGCCACATAACTCGCAATATGCATACAATTGTTCGATTTGTTGGATGAACTGTCACTGTAATCATATGAAGCGTGTTTCTCACATTCCATGTATGTGGATTTTGTTCAAAAAAGGGTTTCACTTATTAAATGTTGTGCACAACATTAATAATGGTCATAATAAGGATTATATCAATCTGAAATTTAACAAATGTATTACAGATAACCTTTTTTCCTCTTCCCTACGTCTTTCCGTTTGTCGCATCCTTGACTTTATTCAGCTCATTATAATCCGCTTTTATATATGAAAGTGCAGTTTTACAGTTCGGGAAACTTTCGTCTGTATTTTTGGCAAAACAGATAGCTGTTATTGTAAGTTTGGTACCAACATAATTCTACAAGTCTTCTCTATCCAAATATATTTTTATACTGCGCAACGCGAATTATTTAACCGGGGATATTTTAGTTTGGAAAAGGTTTCGAAACTTGAGGGAAACCCTGTACATAAGTGAACACCATATAATATATACCATATAATATAGGCGATATTTATGATGACAAATACCTAAAATTGGAAGCATGATTTGGTAAAGTGATCTGATGGTATACGGAAAATACGGTTGAGATAGATCATGACAGCCCTTTTATGGCAAAAGAATGTATCTTATATGTACTTTCCTAACAGTATACTTCCTTTTAACATGATCAAAGTTAGCTTTTTTCTCCATAAATCATGTAGTGGTAAAAGGCAGTATATTACTTTTATTGTCTTTACAAAATGCAACCTTTTCCTAAGGATTATGAACCAAGTTAACACAATCCATGTTTAAAGGGAGTATTTCATTAGTAAAAGTACATATAAGATACATCCTTTTGCCGTGAAAGGGCTGATGAGTCCTGGGAAGTCTTTTTTGATAAATCAAACGTTTGAAAGAGAAAAAAATTAAGTGTAACAATTTTAAGATCACCTTTGCAGCCTCTCTGTCAGCCAAATACCCCATTTTTTAATGTCCCTCCGGCCGAGATGTAATATTTTTAATCAACCACTTAGCCTATACTATCACCCATAAAATTGAAAAATAAATAACCCATTGCACCTATACCTTTTATTAGTAATTTGCTCTCTTTCTGTCAAGACCCCTACTTGTTGGCAATTTTGACGCTTTTATGGCAAGGACTCCCTTGTGCTAGTCGACTGTAGTATACCTTGTATAATTTCACAGTCACACAATCGAACAACACCCCCTGATACTTCCCATCCGAGAACCGACCATGGGTGAGATCAGAGGATGGGGAGCGGTCCATGGGGAGTGAGTCCTCTATCGGTACATGTTCATAGCGTGACAAAGAAAAGGAAAAAGGTATATAGTAGACTACCCTTGTGCTTGCTATGTATTGATGAGAGCAGACGACGATGGCCACGCGAAACCTAAATTTTGAATTTGTAATCGCGAATTTTAATCTTATCGTTTTGAAAAATTCATCATAATTAGAAGATTTTGTTTCCAATCCAAAACACACTGCAAAAACACCGGTGTTAAAAATAACACCATTGGTGTTGTGAGAGGTCCACACCAAAAAAAATTAACACCGGTGTACCGGTGTTAAATTTTTGGTGTTATATCAACACCATGTAGTGTCATTTTAACAACTGCAAGTGTGAAAAATAACACTGTAAGTGTTAATGTAACACCAAGATAGTGTTAAAATAACACTAATTGGTGTGGACCTCTCAGAACACCGAACGGTGTTATTTTTAACACCGGTGTTTTTGCAGATTGTAAATGCTATTTTTTAAAATTATTTTCATCGTTAACCGGGCCTAGACTGTTAAAAATAATTCAAAATGTTGCACTCCCGTTGCCATATTGGATCGTCCGAGACGCGTGGCCAGCGTCGTCTGGATGAGAGCAACAAGAACACGAGGGGAGCCCTCTATTGAGCTCTCCTTTCCGCTTCAAAATGGGGGGGGGGGGGGGGGTGGGGTGATGGGGAAGGCCAGCTCAAACTATACCAGGCTAATACAAGTGAAGGGAAGAAAGAAAGGGAGAGAGGAAGAGAAAAATGGAAAAGGGGAAGGAAATGGTATATAAGAAAGGAAGAGGACGAGAAAAGAGGGAAGGAAAAAGGGAAAGGAAAAGAAAGGGAGACGAGGAAGATAAAACGGAAAGAAAACTAAAAGGGAAAAACATGTGAGTGGTGGGGGTAGGGGTCGCCTTGAACCAAGGCTATTAAAGGAATGGAAAATATTAAGTGGAAAGAAGTGGAAATCGAAAAGAAACTTGCAGAAGAGAAGAGATTATAGTCCGAACGGCAGCGAAGTAAAAATAAACAAATGCAGACGACACAGAATCCGATTGATTGACACAAAGGTCAAATCAATTACATCGATCACGAGCAGGGACAAAAGTGCCCATATTAAAAGTACGTTTTCCCTCAGCTCCTCATCACAGGGAAATAATACTTTTATGGAACTTTTTCCCTCCTGTAAAATAGTGGGAAATAGTCCAAATATTTTATGCCACATGATGTAAAATCTACCAATCAAATGACAGGAATATTTGTATGTGTTATATAATAAGTTCTACCACCTACCTCGTAACCATGGTAACATAACAAGTTGAAACTATTCCCCCACTATATTTCACATGAGGGGAAAATGTTCCCATCAAAAGTACTATTTCCCGGTGATGAGGAGCTGCGAGGGAAATAGTACCTTTTTAGTTGGGAATTATAATTATTGTTCTATTTATAGCCATGATTTCTATTTATAGTAGCCATGATTCTGACTCATGTATGAACAATGTTTTCCCGGGGATGTTTGGCACACCGCCAAGTTTCGTGATCGGGGGAAAACCAGGGAACATGACATTTGTATAGTATCACGCAAACTCAATTATTAGGCCTACTCTAATTGTTTCGGGTTTCTATAATATGTGTCTTTCCGAGGTGAAATTATTAGCATCATGGTAATAATAAATTCAAAAAGTAAATAACACATTCCCCAAAAATCACCTTTTTCTAAAAGTGGCATAAACACGATTTTTAGTAGGGCCTACGAGTTGTTGATCAAACATATTTTTATATTGAGAAAAGTAAACACAATCAAATAAACGGCATTTGAAAGCCAAGATTAAAATTACAGCCAAATACTGAGTAATCAATGAGGGCAATGACGTGAACACGTCCACCTTTTTTGAAGGACACCCTGTACATAGAGATTGTCATTTCATGTGGGGCATCAGGGGACCGGGGAAATCCTTCTGTCAGGGAATGCACCCAACCTTTTTTTCTGGTTACGCCCCTGAAGTCCATCGATCCGGAACCAATCGCATAGGGGAGGATGGGGTAAGTGGTCCAGTTAAGCATATTTTAGTGTATAAACCGTTACAGTGCAGGAAAATATTTACGGAATTGCTATGATAATATCAACCATATAACTGTCTACTTATGAAACATAGTTTGTGTTCAAATGTATTTCAAGAAAAAGTCAATTACAACTTATAAAAAACTCTACTTGACATGGACCACTTGCCCCATCATTGGGGTAACTGGTCCACTATGTTCCAACAGTTAAAATACATAGAAATCAATGAATGACAGCTCAGAAATTATGCACCCTTTTCTTAACAATCATATATTTACACATTATCTAACGTGTAACAACTTAACAAGAACCGTCTTTAAAAAAGACAACGCGATTTCGGCATTGTGTACCTAGTACAGAAACAGTATACCATACAACACATAAGTAAGAAGTGAGACTATAGAATACTATTTGATTGCTATATAGCTTCATCAAGGATGTTTTAAATAGGTATATACAAATTAAGCGATGTACATGAGGTAAGGTTGGAATAAACACATTATAAACATTACTTGCAAGACAATATAATGCTATGAATTGAATGTGTGTATTGGAGACTCTTTGTCTCAAAACAGTCGCAGGGCTGATGTTTGTGAAAGACTGTTTTCATAGTTGATCAAGTATGGCAAATAAATTCTGATATAATTATCTTTCTTGATCTAGGTATCTAACCCAATGGTTCGAAACATAATTACTGCCGCAAAACTCAAAATAGAATTTATTTTTGTCTCTATAAAGCACTGTTTTCCATTATTTGATATACATTATTTTGGCCACTGTGGAGGCTATTATCGTCTGTTCGGTTTTAAAGTTTTAAACCCCATTTTTGCTCCTATCTTGTGCAATGGTACCTGGAAAGTCCGTAAGAAACGCTTCCTGACATCAGTATCTTATCTTGTCATCCATAATCTTTAATAACTGATCCATAAGAAGAAGGTTAAAAACATATTTTGCATCCTAAAATACCATCGCAATGACGATGTTTATGTCCAAATATCTCGAGTGGCCGATGCATCGATCCCAATACAAACACGCAATCGATCAAAACCCAGAGAGGGCGCAATGCATAAACCACGGCAGAGAGAGGGGGACAAGTGGCACCAACATTCCGGCCCCTAATTGTCCATTAAATAATGACAATTACCAAGTGTAGTGCCCAAATGTGAATGCATGTAAAGGCTACATAACTACTAATTACTGGGTAATGGAACACAAATTTGAGATATTTAAACTATAGCCAATTCTTCAGGATATAAATTTGAACCATGCAATGGAGTATGGAACCAACGGATAATATATATATATACAACGTAATGTAGATCAGACCTAATCCACACAGCTAGTTATTAGCACTAAAATTTAGCATGATACAGAGGGCATAGCACATACCATAAGCCCTGTAGGATGTACCTTAATGATTAACCACTTAACACATGCACGTACCATGAAACAAACTGAAATAATTTGGAATCAAACTGCGCAAAGCAGTAGGCTAACTCAAAGTATAATCATGACATGAACGAATTAATTATATTCTAACCACGAACAATACATGCTGTTACGCTGGACAATGGACATGGCTGAAGTCCACAATCACAACTGTAGAAACTATCACTACTTTAGTTAGAAACTATCACTACTTTAGTTGGGGCTTTTAACACAATAATATAACCCTAAGAACATTTTAAGGTTTAACATACTATACACAAAACATGACACATCCTGAGACAAATTTACCTGCTGAGGAAATGACAGACCAAAACAAAAAAGAAAACCAGACAAACTGGTAGAATTTGGAAACAAAAACAAGAAATCCAAGCAGGTAATATAGAATCAAGGTATGGCACTTTATAAACATTTCAAGGCAAAACACTCAATGCACCTTAATGCAAGGTTCTAATAAATGGTTCATTGTATCCCGCATTGTATACAGTCAATAATCTTGATGTGTCCGTTTGGTTGCTTCTGAAGCATGAACATGAGTGTCTGTGCTGACAGTCTATGTGCTGGGAATTGTTTGTTTTACAACAAGCAACATGAGTGTGCAAATCTGGAGCTAACTCAGACTTAAGGGCAGCATAAAAATGACATACTGAAAAGACTGCCTGTGCGATTCCTGGCAGCCTGAACACGCTGCTAAACTGACATTGGTTATAAGCAATAAGGTATACATCCATGTATACATGTGACTTAGGAGAATAATTGGTGATTGAATGATTTGATGTAGTGACAAAGGTGGCTGTTGGCTATGTTGTGGTATCATCCATTGTGAGGTCAGCTGTTGTTGTGGCACCAATTGTTCGTGTAACATCACCTTTTGTTGTGTCACCTGTTGTTGTGCTGTCACCTGTTCTTGTTGCATCAATTGTTCTTGTAACATCACCTGTTGTGCTGTCACCTGTTGTTGTGGCGTCAATTGTTCTTGTACCATAACCTTTTGTTGTGTCACCTGTTGTTGTGCTGTCACCTGTTGTTGTGCTGTCAATTGTTCTTGTAACATCACCTGTTGTGCTGTCACCTGTTGTTGTGGCGTCAATTGTTCTGGTAACATAACCTTTTGTTGTGTCACCTGTTGTTGTGCTGTCACCTGTTGGTGTGCTGTCAATTGTTCTTGTAACATCACCTGATGTTGTGTCACCTGCTGTTGTGGAGTCACTTGTTCTTGTAACATCACCTGTTGTTGCGGCATCAATTGTTCGTGTAACATCACCTTTTGTTGTGTCACCTGTTGTTGTGCTGTCACCTGTTGTTGTGGCGTCAATTGTTCTTGTAACATCACCTGTTGTGCTGTCACCTGTTGTTGTGGTGTTAATTGTTCTTGTAACATCACCTTTTGTTGCGTCACCTGTTGTTGTGATGTCACCTGTTGGTGTGTTGTCAATTGTTCCTGTAACATCACCTGTTGTGCTGTCACCTCTTGTTGTGCTGTCACCTCTTGTTGTTCTTTCTTTTGCTGCTGTAATATCTGCTGTTGCTGTAATCTCTGCTGCTCTTTTGCTTGCTGCTGCAATCTCTGATGTTCTTTCTCTTGCTGCTGCAATATCTGCTGTTGCTGTAATCTCTGTTGTTCTTTCTCTTGCTGCTGCAATAGCTGCTGTTGCTGTAATTTCTGTTCTTTCTCTTGCTGCTGTAATATCTGCTGTTGCTGTAATCTCTGTTGTTCTTTCTCTTGCTGCTGCAATATCTGCTGTTGCTGTAATTTATGTTGTTCTTTCTCTTGCTGCTGTAATGTCTGCAGTTGCTGTAATATCTGTTGTTCTTTCTCTTGCTGCTGCACTATCTGCTGTTGCTGTAATCTCTGTTGTTCTTTCTCTTGCTGCTGCAATATCTGCTGTTGCTGTAATCTCTGTTGTTCTTTCTCTTGCTGCTGCAATATCTGCTGTTGCTGTAATTTATGTTGTTCTTTCTCTTGCTGTTGCAATATCTGCTGTTGCTGTAATCTCTGTTCTTTCACTTGCTGCTGCAATATCTGTTGTTGCTGTAATCTCTGTTGTTCTTTCTCTTGCTGCTGTAATATCTGCTGTTGTTGTAATATCTGTTCTTTCTCTTGCTGCTGCACTATCTGCTGTTGCTGTAATCTCTGTTCTTTCTCTTGCTTCTGCAATATCTGCTGTTGCTGTAACCTCTGTTGTTCTTTCTTTTGCTGCTGCAATATCTGCTGTTGCTGTAATCTCTGTTGTTCTTTCTCTTGCTTCTGCAATATCTGCTGTTGCTGTGATCTCTGTTGTTCTTTCTCTTGCTGCTGCAATATCTGCTGTTGCTGTAATCTCTGTTGTTCTTTCTCTTGCTGCTGCAATATTTGTTGTTGCTGTAATTTATGTAGTTCTTTCTCTTGCTGCTGTAATATCTGCTGTAGCTGTAATCTATGTTGTTCTTTCTCTCGCTGCTGCAATATCTGCTGTTGTTGTAATATATGTTGTTCTTTCTCTTGCTGCTGCAATATCTGCTGTTGCTGTAATCTCTGTTCTTTCTTTCGCTGCCTTAATATCTGCTGTTGCTGTAATATCTGTTGTTCTTTCTGTTGCTGTAATCTCTGTTGTTCTTTCTCTTGCGGCTGCAATATCTGCTGTTGCTGTAATCTATGTTGTTCTTTCTTTTGCTGCTGCAATATCTGCTGTTGCTGTAATATCTGTTCTTTCTCTTGCTGCTGCACTATCTGCTGTTGCTGTAATCTCTGTTGTTCTTTCTCTTGCTGATGCAATATTTGTTGTTGCTGTAATTTCTGTTGTGCTTTCTCTTGCTGCTGTAATATCTGCTGTTGCTGTAATCTCTGTTGTTCTTTCTCTTGCTGCTGTAATATCTGCTTTTGCTGTGATCTATGTTGTTCTTTCTCTTGCTGCTGCAATATCTGCTGTTGCTGTAATATCTGTTGTTCTTTCTCTTGCTGATGCACTATCTGCTGTTGCTGTAATCTATGTTGTTCTTTCTCTTGCTGCTGCAATATCTGCTGTTGCTGTAATATCTGTTGTTCTTTCTCTTGATGCTGCACTATCTGCTGTTGCTGTAATCTCTGTTCTTTCTTTCGCTGCTGTAATATCTGCTGTTGCTGTAATATCTGTTGTTCTTTCTGTTGCTGTAATCTCTGTTGTTCTTTCTCTTGCTGCTGCAATATCTGCTGTTGCTGTACTCTCTGCTGCTGTGGCATAATTTGTTCTCGTGGCATCGTCCGCTGTTGTGGTGTAATGTCTGGTTGCTGTGTTATTACGTCTTCTTGTAATGTCTGTTGTTGTTTTGTCAACCACCGCTGTGGCATTATTTGTTCTTGTGGCACCATCCATTGTGATGTCAGCTGTTGTTGTGGCACCATCTCTAATTGTTCTTGTGGCACCATCCATTGTGATGCCAGCTGTTGTTGTGGCACCATCTCTAATTGTTCTTGTGGCACCATCCATTGTGATGTCAGCTGTTGTTGTGGCACCATCTCTAATTGTTCTTGTGGCACCATCCATTGTGATGTCAGCTGTTGTTGTGGCACCATCTCTAATTGTTCTTGTGGCACCATCTGTACATGTGACGTCTTCTGTTGTTGAGACATCACCTGTTGCTGTGGCATCAATTGTTCTTGTGGCGTTATCCGTCGTTGTGGCATAGTTTGTCGTTGTGGTGCCATCTGTACCTGTGGCGTCATCTGTTGTGGCACCATTTGTACTTGTGGTGTCATCTGTTGTTGAGACATCACATGTTGTTGTGGCATTATCTCTTGTTGTTGTAATGTCTGTTGTTGCACTATTTGTTGCTGTGGCACTATTTCTTCTCGTGGCATTGTCCATTGTTGTGACGTAGTTTGTCGTTGTGTACTTACTGGCTGATGTCGCATTGTGTCTTCTTGAAATATCTGTGGCTGTTGCGTCATCCGCTGTTGTTGTGGCACCATCTGTACATGTGGCATCATCTGTTGTTGAGACATCACCGGTCGTTGTGGCATTATCTCTTGTTGTTGTAATGTCTGTTGTTGCACTATTTGTTGCTGTGGCACTATTTCTTCTCGTGACATTGTCCATTGTTGTGACGTAGTTTGTCGTTGTGTACTTACTGGCCAATGTCGCATTGTGTCTTCTTGGAATATCTGTGGCTGTTGCGTCATCTGCTGTTGTTGAGGCACCATCTGTACATGTGGCATCATCTGTTGTTGAGACATCACCGGTCGTTGTGGCATTATCTCTTGTTGTTGTAACCGTGGTTGTCGCACCATCTGCACTCGTGGCGTCATCTGTTGTTGAGACATCACATGTTTTCGTGGCATTATTTGTTCTTGTGGCGTTGTCCATTGAGATGTCAGCTGTTGTGGTGCAACTACCGGTTGCTGTGTCATTACGTCTTCTTGTAATGTCTGTTGTTGTTGTGTCAACCACCGCTGTGGCATTATTTGTTCTTGCAACATCATTCACTGAAAACTGTCTACTCCAGGAGGATTATGATTGCCTAAATCTAGAGACGTCCTACACCGTCTGGGCTGGACAACCTCAACTCGTTATTGATTATGTTGCAACAACCAAAGTCTAATATGGCGTTATTTACAGTCATTAAACTCAGTGAAGGAACTAGTACTTCAACAACGAGTTTGCCTAAATCTGGAAGTAGTAAAGGGGCATCCTGCACCGTCTGGGCTAGATTGAACTTCGCTTGTGAAGTGTAGTGATGGCGTAGTATAGTAAAGCTTATTTCTAATGAGCCATTGGTAGTTATGGGCGTAAATATTCATTTGCACAGATGACGATCATGCATATTTTTGATGGGTTACTTCTATCCCTGCGTAATGAATCGGATACGGGTAGAGAACTGGGCTGTTTTACGAGACCTTTTACAGATAAAGCCATATGTTTTTAACAATGTGGAGGCTATTATCGTCTGTTCGGTTTTAAAGTTTTAAACCCCATTTTTGCTCCTATCTTGTGCAATGGTACCTGGAAAGTCCGTAAGAAACGCTTCCTGACATCAGTATCTTATCTTGTCATCCATAATCTTTAATAACTGATCCATAAGAAGAAGGTTAAAAACATATTTTGCATCCTAAAATACCATCGCAATGACGATGTTTATGTCCAAATATCTCGAGTGGCCGATGCATCGATCCCAATACAAACACGCAATCGATCAAAACCCAGAGAGGGCGCAATGCATAAACCACGGCAGAGAGAGGGGGACAAGTGGCACCAACAGCCACCCTGTATAATTTAACGGAGGACGATTGGTCGATTTACTTTTTCTTTACGGAAGGCCCTATATCATGCCTTCTTTCTACTATACTTGTTGTTGATGTAATACTTTAGCAAAAATAACCTGGTTATATCAAATCTAGTACAAAAATGTGTTTTTATTATGTTACACCCTGTATAAATAATGCACACCCGGTATAATATCACTTTGTATTTTATTATCTGGTATCCTTGTAGTAATAGGTTTCCAATTATCTTTACTCCGTGTAGATCAGATGTAGGCCTATACAATAAAAGTTATGTGGATTACAGTACTATATTATAGTCATGCCATTGTATCGCACACTTGACCTAATACTTGACCCTATATTACATAGATCAGGGTGCACTTGGAGTTAGAAAAACTTTGTCCAGACAAGAAAATTTGTATCGTTGACGGGTGTTTAACACTTTCCACGCGGCAGATGGCCCAAAAGACAGAAACTTATAGAATATAAAACAATCTATAAAATGAGAGCAAAATCATGTTTGTACCATACAGGATGAGAAGTTATTGTAAATTGAACGTATAGAATTGGGAACATTTTCTATATTCCCCATAGAGATTCTTACACAGCGCCACTGTCACCGCCGCCACCACCTCTGACCGTTTCGAAATGTAATCAATCATATCTCAGCTAAACAGTTATAGAAGTACCTGATTTATTCACACAATGTAGCTAGATAAATAGGCTTTCAAATGACACTCAAACCATACCTATACCACATTTAGTTGTTGAGTTGATTAAGAGAGACAGATGGATGATTCGCCCGGTCACCAAAAATGCAACGCCACCACCCTTTTTGGGTGGTGAGTTCAAAACACATGGCCATATGTCAAGTTTCAACATCAGTCGTGCTCAATAGAAGCCAGTATAGGGCCTACCCATGCCATTACAAAAACCTTCATTTTGGACCACTTACCCCATGAACTGCAGTTACCCCATATTCCCCTACGCCACTTTGGTTTAAAAATAAATACCATTATTCTCTAATTATTGGTCAACGTGGTCTAAGTGGTCAAACGTGACCATGGGTATACACACATGACAAACACGTAAAAACCCGCGGTATCGGAAAATCCCCAGAATCTAAAAATAGTTCAGGGAAATCCCATTGCGACATTTTTGTTCTCACAGTTCATGAAGCCAAGCCAACCTTTCATTGTGTAACGAAACAATAGTAGACACCCGAAGCGATTGTTAGTGTTAAATTTAGTTTGGTGTATTTCCCCAAATGAAAAAAATATACAGGATTCGTGTAACTCTTCCGTCACTTTTCCTCTAGCTTGTTTGATATACGCGGCCGGATTGTAATTCCTTCCATCGGGTAAGTACATTATATTACACGTACGGTATGTATTAAACGGTAGATAGTGTTTATTTACGTCACTGCATTGCATCCGTGTCTGACACAGCTACATGTAATGTGTAGGCCCGTAGTTAGCTCAGCGCTGCATGCAGCAGCAGCAGCATGCAGCAGCAGTGCGACGTGACTGACTCGCTGAACCTTACAGTTCGTCGTTTTGGGCTGATTGTTCGGATCGTTCGGATTGTTCTATTGTCGAGTCATGGACTTTGGGTGGAATAATCATGATAAAATATGAATCGTTTAATGTGGCATCAATTTAAAAATGATTGAACAGTCAATTGGTGCAACCGACTCTTGTTAGGCCTACTCCTTTAGTCCTTTTGAAGACTCGTTTACAATCCAATCAAATGCGTCTAAACATTTGATTTTAATATAGGACTTTACCCTTAGTTTAGTCCTATGTTTTTGGACTGAATGTTATACTTCGCCGATTGTTTAAAACTAAAAATGAGATTCCAACCCTTTTAAATTTTTTTCTTCTTCAACATTGTTCCACCTCAAGCCTTTAGAATTGATTGACCCAGCAGATGTAGTCGTTACAAGATTGAAAAATAATCTGTTAGATTGAAGTATTCATTTGGTTTTTTCTCGCTTGGGTCGGTACACCGGTACTGATCCGCTTGTCCGAATCCCGGGGTCCGAATACCAAGCCTAGCTGATAGTTTACACTTTTACACAAAATTGGCCACTCGGGATTCCTGAAACCCTTCCGTGATTGTTAAAAGCCCTGGGGTCTACCTGTCTATCTTACAGTGGTTCTGATTGGTTTGTTACAAGATATACTCATTTGAATAGCCAATTAAAATGCAGCTTGTAACAATTTCAATCCATTCTTTATCAGGGATACAACTATTGTAAACATTTCTCTGATTGGTGCAATAAATGATGTATCTAGCTTTCTGACCAATCGGTAGTTCTCAGGGGGTTAATAGCCGATATGACAAGACCCATTTCTTTTAATAGGCCCGGGAAGTACATGTAAATAGGCCTAAGACTTTCCACACGGCTAGTTTTACCGTTTATTATACAGAACAGATTTGTTTTCAGAGACTTTCAAAGTCTTATCTCAAGAATTAATGAACCAATGCTGGGCATGTTTGTACTTGTTTTTGGTGATTCTGAATATGAAATTCAATAAATTTGACATTTTTGAAACCGGCAGAAACCATATTATGTGACTTTTTGGAACTGTCAGTCTGGAGATGACTAGGCCCTACCGGAAAGTGTAAGCTTTTAGTCCTTACGATTGAAATTAAAATTGGGAGTTTATTGCTGTAAATTCAGAGTTACCAGTGTGGTAGGCCTGTAATGATAGGCGGTGTTAGCCAAAACCAAAACATTCATTTCATATTCAGTCATCACTAAAAAACTGGCCGAGTCATCATTTAGCCTACATAACCCAGATTTGTTTTGTACTGTATACCGGAATGTATAACGCCTAATCATTATTCATAGGCATTTTTGTGAGTTTGTGTGATCAGTGATTCAGTGAGTGATATACTATACATTCGCTTGCGCGACTATTGAGATCATGTGATACTATATAATTGTTATATATATATATGGAGCTGTTTCACAATAACAATAATAGTGTGCACGTGTTTATGTATAAGAGCGATTGGGTAAGAGTTTGAGGGGACGGTTGAAATTAAAGCGTGATATTTTACCGGAGCAATTTGGGGGAAAGTCTGTGATTGGGAGGGAGTGGATTTTGTCATATTTTGGAGAAATGTTGCAATTTTGTAATTGTTAAGAAGAAAACGATAGGCCTAATAATAGCAATTTTGTAAGGCCAAACAAAGAAGAAGGTCCGTCTCAGAAGCCCGCCCGCATATTGGTAGGCCTATGTGAAATGAGCTACGGCGCGTAGGTCTTTACTCTATGCGGTGGGGGCTAAAAAAACTTTTCTTTGGATAGTTAAGCCATTCCTTGGTCTCTGGTCAGGAGGAGGTGTATTAATACATCTAGCATATGCTGTGCAACTTAATAGACCACCATACACTTAATTACGAGAAAAAAGTTCCTATTTGAAAAATCAAAGCTGTCCCCCACGTTAAAAAAAACCCGCCAAAATAACTCTTTGATTTTTACACACACAGAATATCATTTAACGAGAGATGGATTATTCACGAGAAATTCTTCGACCACCGCAATGCGCCTCTTCACAGTCCCATCATCATCCCTCATCATCTACGCCCCCTCTTGATGATCATTGGTCTCCTAGTCACCAGTTGGGTGACGATGGTGATACGAGCTGTTTCAAAGAGAAATTGACGGATGCAGAAGCAGAAATTCGAGGATTGAAGACTGAAGTCAAGAAATTGAAACAATGTATGAATGGATTGCATGTAGTGGGTAAGTATTTTAACCATGGATGACGCAGTCCGCAACCCCATGAAGTCGTTTAAGGGATGTACAAGAAATCTGAGATGATAGAATGATCTAAGCCCCCCAAAAACCAGCCTAACACCATTTAATATATAAGTAACGGAAACCATGCGCCACTCCATCAAGATCAAACAATCTCAGACCCACCATTTTTACCGAGATACATATACAACAAATTCAGATCACGGGCAATTTTCTGGTACATGTATGGGTTGAGTAAAATTCACTTTATTCCGTTTGAATACGGAATAAAGCAAAGTTCAATAAATAAAATGTTTTTAAACAACTAATTTGACTCAACTCATGTACGATCCAAAATTGACTATTACCTCCACTTTAACCCATAATAAGAATTCAACCTGACAGTTGCCGGCTGCAAAATTTGAATTTGGTTTCGATTGATCCCATTTATTAATACGCGCTAGTAATTTATTCAGTCGACTCCATGTTTTGATGTTTAGCGTCAGGGTTAAATTTGACTATGCATTTTGTGTCATATCAATATTCGTTATATTGTTTTATCAAACATTTTTTGAACTTTTATTAATATTTTATTTTATATTCTATAATAAGGTCGTGAACTTAAGAAGTCAAAGGAGGAAAATGAACGCCTTAAAACCATTTCATCCTCAACAACTAATTGTAGCGATGGAGATCTGACAACAGAGAATAATATCGAGGATGGTGAGTTGGTAGGCCTCTGAACTTATATGAAAGAGTCTACTTCTAAGCTTTTTTAAAACATGCATTTGTGGTAGAATATATGTTTTGTAATATCATTAAGGGCATCCAAATCCTTTAAATTGAGTCCATTTCAACAGTTGTTCAAATATCAACACTCATAATTGGAATTGTTAAAAGCGGGGTTTTACACGTTAAGGTGTGGTACCTCATTACGAGGCATTTCCATGCGTAACACATTTCATGTACCCTGCAGCGCTGTGCATCAATTATACGGTAGAATAAAATGTTCCGTCAAAAATCGTATGCTGCACTTTATATCGTCAAAGACTCGATGCATGTCCGGTTCTGAATGTACACTATTGTCCATGATAAGATTAATGACGATCACAGATGGTGGTCTGCATGAACAAATTAACTCTGTCTGTTTGTTTAACGACTGTGAAATCAATCAAAATAACAGGCTACATTATAGACAGTCCCTTAAAACCAGTTAGAAGGTCGGAATGTACCTAGATGACATGAAATCTGTTGAAACCATTGAAAGTCTTATTTGTCGCTCTAGATGGCCACCGTGTTTATAAAATGGTGGAACTAAAGCCAAAATTCACATTGAGCATCCTTGCAAGGACCATGTGTAAATCGGGAAGACGGGAGGGATTGATTCAGTCTAGTGTATCCAGTTGAACCCGACGCAGTAGCACTGTTAATAAATAAAAAACCTAAAAATAAAAAAAATCGCTTTCGTGATCCTGATCACATCTTGTAAAATGTCATCTGGTGTTGAATCTACAGACTTGCACTCTGAAGACTATGAGAAAAGATTTTAAAAAAGTGGTTCAATACATATTTTCGTAGTGGCGGCTCATCGATAACCAAACTCAAAAACCTCTTTCCAACTTTAAACCTTTTCAAACAGATCGTAGAGCTAGGAATGAGAATGCGGAACATGACGTCAGAAGGCCATCGGAAGACGACGATGATGCTGAAGTAGCCGACGATGAGAATGATAGTAGCAGTGAAAAAAACTCAAGTGATGAAGAGGAGGAGGAGGAGGAGGAAGAAGAAGAGGAGGAAGAGGAGAGATCAGAAGAGGAGAGATCAGAAGACGGAGACAGTTCTAGCGAAGATGACGATAAGGATCTCGGTGATGACTCGGATGGTTTGGAAGACAGTCTGGAATCTGATGGAGATGATTTGAAAGATGCGCGCGCACGCACTCGTGTAAAGAGGAACGATAAATCGAAGATATCGTCTGCGAGTACTGCGAATGAACATCAGAATTTGTAAGTGGAGGATTTTACCCTGTTTACCCCGCTGTTTACGTAGAATTTTATATCAAATAAGTTCTCAAATAAGTTCTTGTATATTTGGAAATCAGATCTAGTGTTTGAATCACTGCTAGACGAATCTTATCAAGTGTATAAACATGATAAACGTGATACGATTATGATTAAAATATCATCATCTTTTCATTACTTAGTCATACCGTTGGTCCGTAACTTTAAAAAGTCTGTCAAGCAAATGACACTTTTTCTATTTTGATTGATTGATTATTATATTTATTTATGTTATCCCATTTTTTGCTCATGTTGCAGATCTGAAGATGTTCATCTTCAAGAAGAAAATAAAGAATTAAAGACCTCCAAAGAAGCCGAAACTTATCATTATGTCACTTCACTGGAGGCACAAGAACTTCAAAGAAAAGCTGATTCAATAACAGTGAATAAGGTAATGACATAGTACGGGATATCCGTCAAAATGTTTATCTTTTTAGATGCATCTGATCCTATAATATGATCCTGTTCCGTTTAGGTTTAATGCGTGTTGGCATTGAGCTATTCCAGATAATAATTATGTGCACATCCTTTATTTATAGAGGTGTTATTTTTCTGAAAATTCCCGGATTTCCGAGAGCAAATTTTCCAGATTTCCAGTCAAATTGATCGGGGGAAAATCTGGATTTCCGAACCCCTCTATAGGAAGAGTTTATGCAGACTAGAAATTGTCTGGATTTCCGGTTATCATTCATCCGAAAAAAAAAAGTCTGGATTTCCGAACCCCTGTTATAGTGAGAGTTTATGCAAGATAGATATTGTCTGGATTTGCAGTGATCACTGGAACAGAAAAAGTCTGGATTTCCGATGATCATTCGAACCTAAAAAGTGGGGAAATCCGAATCCCTCTATAAGGGGGTGTACACATTATTTGGAATAGCCCATGGTCATGATGGTAGTATCCCTTTTTTAACACTGCAGTTTCCCGGTTTCCCTTGCATGGGTTTTTGATAACACTGAATACCAACTATTAGATCCCGGGGAAAACTTACGAAAACGATCATGGAATTGGGAACGATTTTTTTGCAAGGCAAGAAAATGATCATACAGGGTGAGTCTAAAAAAGCATAAATCTGTGCAAACATTTCTCAGATTTTGTATTGCAGCTTTCTAAAGAATTTTAATTGGTTAAAAATGGTTGAGGTAAACACAATGTTATGCTCATTTGCGTAAAAGTGTACATTTTATAAACCGAACAAGATTTGCGATATTTTCTCTTATAAGATCTAATGAATTCCACTATTAAAAACGGTCCACACTCTAGTCCGAGCTGAGTCCGACTATCACAAAAGCCACATTTGTTGTTGTTGCTATAAAATTTGTGTAAAAATGACATTGTTTTGTCATTATTTCGCATTTAATGTTTGAAAAAATAACTGAGAATGTTTGATTTGTCTTTATTAGTTAGCCATTGTGTACCATACATGAATCCACTTGTAGCATTATTGAGTAAAATATTCAATATTGTGTTCAGTTTCAAAATGCAGTAACAAAATGGTCATATCTGGTAAACGGTACCATGAAATGTCATGATTCTTTTTGCTGATGATAGTGAATAAATGCATCTATTACCGCATACATTGGCTGCCTTCATATTCTAATTAAAAATATGTTTAATAATTATTTTACTTTGAGTACACTCTTTTTGGACTCACCCTGTGTAGCCTACCGCACTCACTATAAATGTCAAAGGTCATGAATTTCTGTCCCCAATTCATCCCAATGAGCTAAAATATGCAAATGATAATATGCAAATAATCAAATGATCTGTTGAAATACCAACCCACTAATAACAATCCAAAATATCGATGTTTACACGCATTGGATCTGGCAACCCTTTAATACATGCACAACGCTTCGAATGTTGCAAGTTCGAATCCGATGAGAAGCGCATAGATTCACCGGGTATAATGTGCATGGCCTACGTGAGGCTACATCTCGGATCATGAGATAAATATTAAATTATTAATGTAGTCGACTATCAAGGCCATTCAAGGGAACTAAAAAGTGAAATATTTCTATAACAATGGGCCTATTCTTATTCTGTTATTCTGTGTAGTGAACCAGGAACTTAAACTACTGAAACCGTGCGGTTGACTTAACCTATTTATAAATAAATAAAGGAGCACAAAGGGGGTATATTTACTTCTCACGATAAAAAAAAGTTAAAAACCCCCGGGTTTGATCCCGGAATATATATTTTTAAATTACGTCCATTTGACACTGATACCTACGGCTATTAACCATGACACAAGTTGAAGTAATTTACTATACCAAACTTGGCGGAAAGCATCTAAAAGAAACTTTATTTATGTTGGGCCAAGTAGAAAAAATATAGACTTTCTTTTGATAAGAAAATCCTCAATTTTAATGGAAATGGAGTGGATCAGGGCAACATTGCAAAACAGTGTTTCTTGTGCTGTGTTACTCAACTGCAATATCGCACTATTTTGCCATCGACCCTTTAACAAGAAAACCTTCAAACAAGGAAGTACTTCGCTAGTTACTATCTACATGTATGTTGATATTGATACGGTGAAGGTTTTGGTATGTTAAAATAAATATTTATAGAAGAGTGTTGAAAAATGTTAGAGACACACTTCCTTGTTTGAGTTAAAAGCGCGAAATGTCCCGGAATATAAAATCATACTTTAGTGCCTCTCTTACGTAACACCGTGACATTTGGTCTGAATTATTTTTACCAAACTTAGGAAATATCCTACCTAAAAGTTTGGGTAAAGTTTCCCCCCAACATTGGATAATAGTATATTGCCCTTCTGTGTAAGTTGTTTACAGTTGAGTCAGTATACTATTTGAGCCTGATTGGCTCAACCGTGAACAACTCAGCCGGTTGGACAAATTCATTTTCCCAATATTGTGTGTGGTATTTACCCAAACTGACTGGTAAAAAGTACCCATGATTTGGTATTTTTACCAAAATATAGGATAACACGTATACAACTAATAATTATTCACTATTCGCCACCGTTTACTAAGGGAGCACATCAAAACTCGACCGCCCGGTAACTGCCGGTTCCGTGGGGTTCCGTGCGGTTGCAGCCGGTTTCTATTGTTCTAAACAGTGATATGCGGTCCAACCGGCGGTTGCCGCGCGGTTGAGTTTTGATGTGCTCCCTAAACATTCGTAACAACAAGGTTTAAACTAAAATTAAAAGTGTGACACAAGTGAAATCTGTACGTGAAAAACAAAAATATAATTTCTTGGAAAAAAAAAAAATTACACAACAAACTTTGTCACACATAAAACAAACAAATGTTGGTCATCCGTTTAATAAACTTCCTTGTTTCTCTTTAATAATTGCGTGATATTACATGTATAAGAACAAACAATGATCTGTAGATTATGAATATCATAATTAATGATACTTTTATCCATTTCCACAATCAACTCTTCTTTTAAAATATCCCCCAAAACATACCGTCTATGCCCAAAGTAATGATATAAAGTTAAATACACTACATTTTTTAAAGTATCATATATTCACTGCCCATGGAAAAAAAGCTACATAATAGTTCATATTTCATATGGAACAATGAAATCGAAACGCGCACTCTCTCAATCAATTACATTTCCATTTGACACGTCAATTGTTAAAGGGAAGCGGTCATGGTGAGGATTCTAACGAAAATTGAACAGCGCGCGGCGACTATTTTAATCTAAACAAGTTGGACATTGGCGCAATCTGTAATTGTTATACGTATGTTTACATGCAAGCGGTATTGTGTGCGACTCTACAACAATCTCTTAACCCGATATGAACGGCGCGCTCAATCAACCATCCTTCATTTGATTGAACGCATTTTCTATCGTATGATGTAAGTGATGTATTAGTTATGAGCTAAGGTTTAGCTGGTACAAAATCGTCGTCAGCGGTTTTCTTTTCCTCACCATGCGCTATTCCCTTTAATACTCGTACATTCGTCAGTGACACTAAACAACCATGGTTGTTCAAAGTTTTAAACAATTTTTAAACAGCGTTTTAACAGTGTATGGTTCGAGTCCACGTGTTGGGGCAAGTTACTTTGGTCATCTTATCCACATAATGTTGTCGTAACATTATTTTTCAAACCTATTCTATACCATGATTGTGTGTTTTCCTGTACAGGGAGAAACTATCGATGGAGTTCAGTCGAAGGAATGCTGTCAAGCACTGGAGAAGGAGATTGATGATCTGAAAAATACAGTTAAAGAGGTATATATTATGAACGTGTAGATATTTATAGAAAGCTTTTGATGACGTTTCAGAGACGAGACTGCTGAAATGATTCACTCATAAATCCCCTTTTCGAAAATTTTGCAAATGTGTCGGCCGCGCCAAAGACCCACCTTTTTGGGCAATTTAGCAGGCTCTCGCGCAATGTTCAATACTTTTTGCACGATTCTCTTACACTTTGTGTGGCGCAGTGGGTAGAGCACTGGACTCATGATCTAAAGGCTGTGGGTTCGAGTCCCGCTGTGGTCAACATGTTGTGCTCTTGAGTAAGGCACTTTACCGCAATTACTCCTCTCTACCCAGGTGTATTTAAATGGGTACCGGCATTCTTCAGTGCTGGGAAGGTAACTGACTCGCTGTGCAGGAGGTGTAGCGAGCCCCACACAGCAACATTATAAAAAGGAGTGAGTCTGGCCCTATCGCTTTGAAAGGGAGATGGGCACTCCGCTCCTGGTATTACAGGATCGACCACCTTTACCTTTACTTTCTTACACTAAATCCCCAGGGATCGAAACGTAATTGTCTTAGAACGTAAACAAGACGATATACACCATCTTCTTTATTCATTTTTCAGGTAAAAGGGGTCACCCACAAGTGGGACCATTTCTGGAAGAACAAGAAATCGGAACATGACACGAAACTGAAAGCCAAAGACGAAATCATTGCACGAAAAGATGAAGAACTGTCGAGAAAAGACGAGGTTTTGCTGCAGAAAAACGATGAAATACGTGACATGGGAGAGCAACTTGAATCGGAGCGTCACGAACACCGTACCGCAGTCAGTCTGTTGGATCACAAAGTGGAAATTGCAAACCAGGAGCGGGAGACCATCTTGAATGATTACGACACAATGCTGATTTTGACCAAAGAACGAGTGGAAAAATTAGAGGTATATTATTTACTATGCCAGTTAATTAACAAATTTAATGCTATTCACATTAGTTTGGTATTCTTTTGACCTTGTTATTGCATTTTGTTATCATTTCAATAATGCCCATACTACCAGGTGTCATACACAATTTTAAAACAATTATTAAACAAAAGAAGAAAAAAAAATCGGCTTAAAACTAAAAGAAATCCGCCCTATATCGTTTTTGGCTCGATACCAATTTTAGTGTCTTTTAAACGTGTTTAATGGTGTGTCGGCGTTCTATACTAATGTAGTAAGTACATTATGATCACCGGTATAGATGATGTAACCGTTATTTACAACAGTAGTGTTTACAAAAATTGATTAGCGCCTGGTCTGAAGACATGCTAGAGGTATAGTCCATGACTGCTGCATACGGACTATTCAAAAGCAAAATACTCATCACTGAGCGCCAATTTTAAAAGCACCTGCCCTTATGGTGTGTTCGCATACTGCCGGCATATCTCACTGCCGGGCAACCATATTTAGTACCTGTTGGTCTCGCATTGTGCTAGGGATGCAGATCATGACTACTGCACTATTCTACAACGTAAGTAACGATCAATCAAGTGTGAATTTAAGTTACAAAGCACATTCCCTGTAGGTGCGCACGCATACCGTCGGGCATTACGTCACAGGACACATCATCTATACTAGTAATCGTCGGACTGGACTGTGACGTTAATTTTGGATACTTTTAGCCTCTGCAGTGTCCTATGTGTTCAAAAACCCCAGTATAAGCATGGTAGTAGACATATACATTGGCATAAACATTGATAAATACATTAGTCGTTACATCGTAACATGTCACGTCGTATCATGTTACCTCGTATCACATGTTACCTCGTATCACATGTTACCTCGTAACATGTTACCTCGTAACATGTTACCTCGTAACATGTTACCTCGTAACATGTTACCTCGTAACATGTTACCTCGTAACATGTTACCTCGTAACATGTTACCTCGTAACATGTTACCTCGTAACATGTTACCTCGTAACATGTTTCCTCGTAACATGTTACCTCGTAACATGTTACCTCGTAACATGTTACCTCGTAACATGTTACCTCGTAACATGTTACCTCGTAACATGTTACCTCGTAACATGTTACCTCGTAACATGTTACCTCGTAACATGTTACCTCGTAACATGTTACCTCGTAACATGTTACCTCGTAACATGTTACCTCGTAACATGTTACGAGGTAACATGTTACCTCGTAACATGTTTCCTCGTAACATGTTACCTCGTAACATGTTACCTCGTAACATGTTACCTCGTAACATGTTACCTCGTAACATGTTACCTCGTAACATGTTACCTCGTAACATGTTACCTCGTAACATGTTACCTCGTAACATGTTTCCTCGTAACATGTTACCTCGTAACATGTTACCTCGTAACATGTTACCTCGTAACATGTTACCTCGTAACATGTTACCTCGTAACATGTTACCTCGTAACATGTTACCTCGTAACATGTTACCTCGTAACATGTTACCTCGTAACATGTTACCTCGTAACATGTTACCTCGTAACATGTTTTCTCGTAACATGTTTCCTCGTAACATGTTTCCTCGTAACATGGTTCCTCGTAACATGGTTCCTCGTAACATGTTTCCTCGTAACATGTTTCCTCGTAACATGGTTCCTCGTAACATGTTTCCTCGTAACATGTTTCCTCGTAACATGTTTCCTCGTAACATGTTTCCTCGTAACTTATTCAGTGGTGGTTTACATTGTCACAGGTTACAATCGACGAACTGCGACGTGAGCTGAAGAACGAGGCACAGAAATCGGACAGAGCTAAGAAGTTAGCTCGCAACTTACTCAAACAGAAGAATGAAATGGAGGAGGAAATCAAAAGGCTCAATGGGGTAAGAATATACCATACACAAATTTCGAAGCACCGTAACTTCATCCACTTTCTACCATCTGTTTCGGCAAATTATAATTTTAAGGTCTACTGCCCGGTCGTTTTAGTAACTACTTACTCAACAGTCGCTACGTCTGCTCAAATAAACAACCAGAAAATAAATTTGAATCCGTAGTTCATTCATATTTAACAGTGTTCATCATTTATATCTTTATACAGACTTTGGTAGAAAAATGCGAGGAGCAAAGTTTGCTGAAATCAATTGACCCCAAATCGACCTGTTACACGGAGCCTCATCACTCCGCCGTGATGGAATCGTACCATCTGCGTCCTCCATCACCCTACTCCCCTCCACCGTCTCCGACCAAAATGAAGATGATGGAAAAGGAAGTGCTGGGCAGCGAATTCCCGGCGAAGCAGACGACACCAAAAGAGGCGGGAAAACGTCAGAAGACACCAGCTTTTGAACGACAGACGCCGCCACCATCACCACCACCACAGGACGAAGTGAGAAGTTGGACCAAAGATGAGCTCAAAGAACAAGTGGAATTGTTTCGGGAACAGGTACGTGATGCAAGGCATTTCCATGGTTTTACCATTATACAAAACAGATTTTTCAGAAACCTTTCCCAACTTTCAAGGTATACCTCATCATCTACATCGACATCTATGCTGGTACTCGTCAACGCACCAAGACGAATCTTGCCTAGTTTTAAAAAAATGATAGATTTGCGTAGATTGATGCGCTTTACTCCGTAAAGTAGTTCAGGTTGTAAACCAGGCAAGATTCGTCTTCCTGCCTCGTCAACGCCTTTTAGCAACTAAACGAGGGTTGTTTGGTGTTGTGTCTCAGTTGGTGGACACTTGTGCTGGGTGCTCTCAAATTTACAAATTGGTGCAAGTAAAAATCAGCTCCATGATTTAGGCACTGATGGCTCCCTTAAACTGCACTACTGTGGGATGGGCAGCTTAGTGGTGTTATGAGGGAGCGCATCCCAGTCCTAATAGAGTTCTTGGAAAGAAATTGTTCTTGTATAGCTGTCGGAACTGGAGCTGAGTCGCATGAATCTGGTGTGTTGTTGCCGGGTTGGACGTTGTCTGGGCTGGATGTAGTCTGGGACTGGATGTAGTCTGGGATTGGTATGGCTGTCTGGTGATTTATGGCTTTGTAAAACATGGTCAAGCGTGCTTACCCGCATCTCTCTTCCCTGACATCCCGTTGATAGTTTCCGTTTATAAAACGCTCTGCTCTTCGTTAGATCTTTTCCAGCTGGTCAATCTGGTTTTGTCTGTAGGGATCCTAGATGACGGAAGCATATTACAGCTGTGAGCACACCAATGTAATGTAGGCCTGTTGTTTGACGAGTGATGTGCATCTGCTGATGTTTCTCCTCAGGAATCCTTATGTTCTGCTTGCTTTAGCTGCAACGGCTGTGATGTGTGGTTTCCAACTGAGGTTGTTCATGAATTTCCACTCCAGGATAGGCTTGACTGGCTACAGATTGCAGGATATCTCCACCTAAGTTGTAGCTGTGGATGATAGGGTGTTTATTCCTGTTGATCCTCAAGGATTACTAATCCAAATACTAGGCATGTTTGTTCTTATTTCAATGCATTTCTCATGGTGATTCCAAATATGGTAATGAAATTCAATAATTTCGACATTTTTTGAAACATTTTATGAACATTTGGAATGTCGTCTGCATCCGCCTGCCAAATGGAAAGCAATGAGGAGGTATGTTGTCCTCTTGACAATGGAGAGTTAGAATACGGTATCATTCTGATCGCTGAGTAACAGATGTATCATGTAAATTATTTATGTCGTGATGTGATATTTCAATTCAGACTTAATCATATGTAATACACTTTTATTTTAAATCCTCTCTTACGAGTTATTCACACAAAGTCTTGGTTTTTGGATTATTTTAGACTGAAGCATACGAAAGTGACTTTCGCCGAGAGAGACGCGATCGGGAAGCTGTGGCGGGACAACTCGATTCGGTTAAGAAGGAATTGGAAAAGACTAAATCAAAACTGAGAGTTGTTAAACCACCGGTAAGCTATAGATACCTGATGGCTTTGTTTGTACACATTTTGCATATTTCGCCGCATTTTCGATTGTGCATGCGTCAGAACATTTAATGTCATGTATGAGTAGAAAACAGACAACATGTTTGTTCAAAATACAGTAGTATTTTGAATGAAACATTTTGTTCGTATGCTCGCGTGTATAGCCTACTGGCGACACCGGCATACGGAATACAACTTGGAATATGATTTAAGCTTCTGTACTCCGCGTAGCTCAGTGTTACTACAACTTTGGGGTGACATCAGCGCCGGCGTGTTGATTATCGCGTCATCATGGTTATGATTTCCCGTGCGTGCCTAACTCCAAAGCGATGTCGTGGTATAGACGCCCTTTCGATCAAAGAGGAATATCGACTCAGATGCAGAAATGCTGCGCCTGTGACTAGAGAATACGCCGCAACGTCACCGCACAACTTGAAGTGAAACGGAAGTAAACTGCTCACAAAAAGTATCGAAACACTTAGAAATGATCCAATATATAACGGCTCGAAAAGGTTTGCATTAATCGAAGCAAATAACCAAAGTGCATAATTTTGTTCTGCGTATTTTGATACCTCGATCGATGAGATACGATGTTGCGGAGCGGAGTTATTGTCATTTCAATAGTCGTGGGTCCAGTTTCAAAAGTGGCAATCATCCTATAAAAAGAGGTTTGCATTACTGTTTAGAATGATCAGATTCGTAATTTCCAAAAACTATTATAGGGATGAGTGTCACTTTTGAAACTGGACCCACGATCATTGAAATGACAATAACTCCGCTCCGCAACATCGTATCTCAACGATCGAGGTGTCAAAATACGCAGAACAATATTATGCACTTGGTTATTTGCTTCGATTAATGCATACCTTTTCGAACCGTTATATATTGGATCATTTCTAAGTGTTTCGATACTTTTTGTGAGCAGTTTATCATCTTACAGGCGCCAGCGATTTAGTTGGGAAACTGTGGTCAGTCAGCTAATGACATATTGGACGCAACTGTCTTAAGAACCCAAAATTATGTGTATTGCGTAAATAATGAATGATGGTTGCGTTTGAAAAATCCACAGGTCCATATGCACCGAGTCAGCGATAAACATGTTCAGATGAAGCCCGTACGCAAGGACCCTAAATTGCACCAGTTACCGGAATACTATCGGCAACAGGCGGCGCCTCCTCCACAAATACCGGGTTTTCAAAATAAGGTATGCCTAATAAACACACTCCGTCTGTTCATGCCTTGTTCACCTATGCCAGTACAAACGGCAGAATCTTATAGCAACCACGTTTCAGTTCTCAGCCACTTGCTTGAGAATATGGTTAAGGTCTCAATCCGATTGTACCAAAATAACAACTATTTTGTCCTCAAAAGAGCATCTCTCTACAACACAACCACAAATGTTGTTTAAAACTTTTAAACAACAGTGCTTAAACAAGTGTAAGCAGAGTACTTGAAAACACCATGCAGTTAAAAAGTTAAAAAGTTTTAGAGAACGTACATGCAGTGCTTAAACAAACCCATGCAGTTGTTAAAAAGTTTTAGAGAACGTACACCAGCTTTTCCATTTATATGAAATACAAAATACAATATTATCATAAAGCATCCGAACAATTGACAATTGAAAACAAAATTGAGGTGGAGTTCATATCAACATGATCAAGCTGCCAACCAACCAATCATAAAACTAACTCAGTCTAAAATCTAAATAATTGTAGGATCAAAATTCATCATTGACAGCCTAGTGTGTTCGTAATATATCATGAATATTTCGTTACCTAAGAAAAACAAATCACCTTTGACGATTCATTTTCCTTTCTCTCCGATCTCCGAAACTCTTCGGCCCACTCAGTTCAGACATGTAGAACTGTCTTTTCGAGTGAATCGGTGAGGTGATGTCAACATTTTAATGACAGTGGTGCAAATCCCCAGGAGGAGAGGCAGTTCTTTATTGATATATCATCACAACAACTGCATATAATTCCCATGCACTTATGTTATTGTTATTAATTTTTGTGAAATATAGGAGATATTTTATAGCAGAAACTGAGATTTTAACTAAATTATTTGCACGCGTGTGTATGATAAAACATGATAAACAAAGGCATATCATGCATTGACAAATCTTTAAAATCCAAAAACTTACAAAAGGATTCATCATTTTTGTTCTATATTGTTTATTTTATATAGCGTGATCATTTGATCGCTCACGGATCTGATCGCGGTAACAAGTCGAAACAGCGTGATGAAAAGCCACGTGGTTATCAGCAACCCCGTTATTTTGAAGAATACAAGGAATATGAACCGGAACTATTTCATGATGATCAGCTTGAGATTTGCAGATGTCCAAAGTAAGTATCATTAACAGCTATAATTGTGGTCAAAGACCATGATAGACCTCACTGTAAACCGTTGAATTATAGGCGTTACAAGTTCACCATTTCGTCAAGTTTTTGCTTCTAATAGTTTAGGGGTTTGACCTGAAAAAAGACAATTTTCGCCTCAGCCGATGACCTAGAACTGGAATCGGCCGCTCTTGTCGCACCCTCCCTCTGATGCCGAAGACCGAACGCCCAGCACGAGTGGAATAGCTGCGCTTCGGTCTCCGACATCAGAGGGTGGGTGTGATAAGAGCAGCTGATAACAGTTCTCCCGCAGACCATTAACATGACATAAATTGCCCGCTTAGGAGCGCTATTGATTCGGTCTGGTAAACCTATTGTTATCAATTACTACGAGAGGATTGCCTGGTTGTATATTTAAATTCGAGCGTTACTTCTTGCTAACTCAATGGGTGAGTTTCCATTATGTTGCAAATTTTTTTCCCCCTTTTTTTCATTTATAGTTTTTTATTATCATTTCTCTCGCTGAAAAGATCACATACATCATAAAAACAATTCAAATATATACATGCGGTGGTACAAATTATATTTACCAAGGGGTACATTCGTGTATGAACAAAATGTTATTTAGATTGAACGTATTTTGTATATTTTGTATAATGTTGCAAATTACATCCACGCTCATGCGTTTAAAATACTCAATGGGCGTTGCAATACAGCCGGTTGGTTGCACACGAGAATTATGTCATATAGCAACCAGCTTTGATGGAAGGCGAATATTTAAATGTGGTGCTGGTTTTTAGGGCAACAATTTATAGCGCTGCTAAGCGGGCCTTGTAGCGTGATGACCATCACCTGGCCTGTACATGACCGGTACAACTATGACCTCCGACACCAAAATGGTGGCCTCTACTATGATCCGTATAAATAAACAACACAAATATGTTCAGCAGTATAGACCTTCAGGAGATCTCTGACCCCAAAATTATCGACTCAAACAACATCCCTTGACCCTATTGTAACTCCTAGTAAGTTTCATCATTTTACCTCTGATTATTGACATCTGACCTATCATTGATAATAAGTACATGTTGCGGCAACATTGTGACATTGCGCCCGTCAGTTAGCTTGTGTCCATGACTTCAGAGGACAATGCTGATGATACTTATAATATGTTGCGTTTTGTTTTTATTTCAATTGCAGACATAATTGCTATGTTCCCGTGGTACCATTGAATAACTTGTCTAAACAGAACGGAGCTTACTAAGATATCGCTGGGTAGGCGGTGGGCAACATCCTCTATAAAGCGTTGTGCTGTACAGGTAGTCTCGCTACCTCAGACCTCGCTATCGTAGCACCCCCGGTGACGAAGCCAAGTCCCATCACACAACCACGTCAATACGCTGGTACGACGCACCTACCTTTGAAGCTACCCTCAGAGCTTCGACTACAAGATGAGTGCGAGCGTCAGAGCCTCGTAGGCGCCGGGAACCAACTTGGTTGGAGTACATTGCCCCGTAGATGAAAGACAAGAAGAATCCGAAAATTGCCGAACTGTCAGCTGTAACTTGATCTTATGAACCCCCGTCTGGACGCCAGGTGTTGCTGTAATGGAATGTCGTCCAGGTGCAACTAGGAGTCCCCGGGGAGTCCCGAGTCTCTCTATATGGCCCATGGCCGCCATTAAAAAAGGCGGACCAAATTCACATTGAGCACCCTCGCAGGGGCCGTTTGCATTGGTTTGTAAATAGTGAAGACTGGAAGGATTCAGAGGATTCAGTCTAATTGTATTCCTGGACTATTTCGGGAAGATGGCTGACTTTTTGAGGAAACAACACATATGGTCTCAATGGAATAACATACAAACACTTCACCTTCAAAAATAAAAAAATATTCATGCTGTAAATATTATAGCAAAGTGGTCAACACAAATTTAAGATAAATTAAAGATGGTATACCAGGTATAGAGTAACTTATAATTCTATTATCACAGAATAATAATCCAGTTTATTTAGTCTCGGTATAGCTTTCCTAGAAAGGTCACTTATACTTAGGGGCGGTCGTTTTCTTTGATAGGGGGTGGTCTCAAAAATGTCATTTATCGTCGTAATTTTTTTTATGACCCCCTAAACGAACGCGATTAGACTATGACCCCTCCCCCACTCAGTTCAGATATTGATTTATTCTTATGACCCCCCCCCCCCCCCTACACACACACACAAATCTTATACTTATATCTAAGGCTTTAGTGAGTTTGGGACCTTTCCCCCCCCCCCCCCCCCCCCACCCCGCCCCTCCTACCGAGGAAAATGACAGCCCCTTTGATCAGTTCTATTCGGCACATAGTAGGATTATGACAAATTAAAAACTGTATTATAAGAGGATTATGACAAATTAAAACTGTAAATTATAAGACCCTCGAGTGTTGCCCCCGGCTACCTAAAGCGTAAAGTTAAGCCCTATTTTATGAACTTGACAATTAGGAACAAGATTTTGGTCTCCCAATTCATGAAGAATATGTCTTATTGTGCAATTATACCGCATGAGAATGCGTCATATGCTATTTCGTAAGATTTGTAATTGAGCAATCTGACAGTATAATTATACATAATAATATTAAAAACCGAAACGTCACGAATGGGCAAGATGTGTCAGTCTTTGCGTATAAATTAACGTTTATTTAAATTGCGTCACATGTAGACATAGAACGGCATAAACAGATAAATGAGCTATTCCAAAAAAGATTGCAAAATGAGTCAAATTACGTCATATTGCTAAAAACAAATGTGTCGAAATGATCTTTCGCAACAATTACGATATGTGGACACAACAAAAGTGGCCGGATCAAAATTTCGAGGAAAATCAAATTATTCATGTCGGTGTTTCTATTACTTAGGCCCTATACGATAATCTTCACTTATTATAATCAACACTTTTGAAACTGTACTTTAAATTTCGCGTGTCTATTTGTAAAATTGTATTCTGATGAGGTAATGTAATTTTCTCGGTAGAATTGCAAACAAACCGAATCCTTCATGTTTATAATAGGCCTACGTAACGCCAAAAAGTTGGTTTGTATAGCCTAAATTATAGATCAGAAAATTGCATTGCATGTATAGTGGTGGATACGACTGAAAGTATTCACTGAAACTGAATAAATGGTTTCAAATGGTTTCATATGTATGGTGTAACAATAAACTAATGATGTAAATGCTATTATTAAATAAAGGACGATCGACAGATCGATTAACTGCACACACAGTTTGTTTTTACATATCATTTTATTAATAGCAATAAGTTTAATGATTGCAAAATAGTACATGTACTTTCTAATTTTTTTTATTTTTATTTTTATTTGTCTGATGATTGCCGCCGCCCTGTGTGGTTGGTGGGCATGAATCTGCCAGTTAATATGTATATAATTTGTTTTTCAACATTTTAAAAAAAAAAAAATTTTAAAAGTATATATTTATTTATTTAAGTATTAATTTATTTAAGTATTTATTTATTTGATATTTATTGTTTTATTTATTTAATATTTATTTATTTATTTATTTTATTATATTATTAATTTTATTTATTTAGTATTTAGCCTATAGGCCTACACTGATTTGATAATCTGTGTAGTTATATATCTGATTATTATTCGGTTATTTTATTTTATTCCGGATCGATTAATTATTTTGAATAATTCATTTATCTTAATCAATTATTTTATTGATCCGATTTTTTATTGATAACCAATTAATCCTATCGATAAATTACGTCAATTATTAATCCCTATTTTACCAAATCTTTACAAAGCACTCGATTTGTTCATGAAGCTTCATGATTTTGTTTTACCTGGAATTATTCAACATTGGTGTGAGGGGAGGATCGATCGGACAATGACTGAACACCATGGTAAGGCAAAAAAAAAATAGTTGTGTTGCCCTCATCCGGCCGGGTCAAAATTCTGAGAATGTGGGCCGGGTATTTTTTTTCTTCTTTTTTTAAAGATTTTTTTTTTTTTTTCTCTTTTTTTTTAAGATTTTCTTTTTTCAAGATTTTTTCAAGATTTTTTTTCAAGATTTTTTTTTTCCAAGATTTTTTTTCTTCCAAGATTTTGTTTCAAGATTATTTTCTCAAGAAAATGTGGAAAGTGATGGGCAAGAAACCAAAATATTCATCATTGGGTTGAAATTACATCCAGTAGGCCTAAGCGTTTTCCTTAGTATCTTCACACATGTTGACTGATATAATACTAATAGGTATAAAATCATTGATTTGGTAAAATTAAAAAAAATAAAATAAAAAAAAATTCCGGCCGGCCGTCCTTCCTGATTTTAGGTGGTTTTTTTGCCTAATCACTCACTGAGAATCCCATATTTTGTTAAAAAGGAATCACTCTTGTCAATATTTTTTCAATTTGGGCACTATAATCAGTGAGACAATTATTATACTGCAGGCTTCTAAGGCTGGGATCATCCGGTTTGGGTAGACTCTAAGTGGGGCCATCTAGTGTTAGTATGCTAAAGAAGCGGCGATATCTAGTCACCCCTTCGCCAATTTAAAGGAAGTGCACCCAGAACCCCTCCCTCTGAACCGGTATGCGACTACAGATAGGTTTTTCAAGAAAGAAAAGTGATTTGGTGTTTTTCAATCGTTAGAATTTATCAACCCGTTTGTGAAAATAAAATCAACAACTCTTCCTGTGACAAAAAAAGAAAATCTCTCTCTCTCACTGGGATTCGAACCACAGACCTCTCTCACACCGGTGAAGACCCATCGATGTTCAATCAAGCTTCACGACATGCGCTAAATGCCTATCTATCTGTAGGCGACAACGTACACATACTGAGGAGCTATCTGTCCTGCCATCGTGCCGTCAAATGATGTTCGACTCTTCAAGCCAATACATCCACCATGCATGTCTGGGCCCATAATGAAACCCAATCGAACACCAAGGGTAAACCGGGAGAGCGCTCTAACCAATTGAGCCACAAGAGATCGCTGACCTTCAGTGGTGAATTTTAAGACTTTGTATAAAAGCTCTATTGCCACTTCGTCCAATGCCATTTCGTCCATTAACCAGTTCGTCCAATGTCATTTCGTCCAATGCCATTTCGTCCATTAGTCACTTAGTCCAATAACCACTTGGTCCAATAGCCACTTCGTCCAATGTCATTTCGTCCAATAGCCACTTCGTCCACTGTCACTTCGTCCAATAGCCACTTCGTCCAATAGCCATTTCGTCCATTCCCACTTCGTCCAATAGCCATTTCGGCCAGTACCATTTCGTCCAATGGCCATTTCGTCCATAATCATTTCGTCCATAGCCATTTTGTCCAATAACCATTTCGTCCAATAGCCAATTCGTCCAATAACCATTTCGTCCAATAACCATTTCGTCCAATAGCCATTTCGTCCAATAGCCATTTCGTCCAATAGCCAATTCGTCCAATAACCAATTCGTCCAATAACCATTTCGTCCAATAGCCATTTCGTCCAATAACCAATTCGTCCAATAACCAATTCGTCCAATAACCATTTCGTCCAATAACCATTTCGTCCAATAACCATTTCGTCCAATAACCATTTCGTCCAATAACCATTTCGTCCAATAACCATTTTGTCCAATAACCATTTCGTCCAATAGCCGATAAATCATTACGTGAGATAAATAATAATCATTACTGGTTACAAAAGAAGGACCTTTGAGTGGATGGACTATAGAAAATTACTATCAACTGATGATCTTAATATCCCAAGTTAATGCTGCAGCGGTGAATGCTGCACGCTGGGCCCGAGTCAAGTACATAACGGAAATGAATATTCAGCGCATGTGCTAATAAAAGTTTAAATGTCCGCAACTAACCACACGATGGTATGGTATTTTTACCAAAGCGGGTGTGGGAAAGTAAGAGTTCTTGGGCATTATTTTATTGATGATATGGTCATGGGACTCATTAGGAGAGAAGGGCAGAGTAAAGTCTTTACATCAACACTGTTATATTCTTATTCATGCAGTAAATGTACACAAATAAATATTGCAGTCTCACTCAGCATGCTCAGAGAATTATTTGTAATCACACCCCGGAATCACACTTTATTTCTATTCTTAGTAACCATTGTAAACCGTTTGTAAACGTCTGATCTTGACCACGCACTATATTATAGAGTTCTGCCGCCACGTGGCTCGGACAGCCATGTCATAGGCCTAGTTCAAGTGTCTAGTTTCAGATGCCGGGCGACCTTCACGTTTATATAGATACTACAAACACCTAATTTAGAAAGTGCCCCCGAAAAAGTCAAAATCATAGCCCCCGAAAATGAAATAACGGATTGGGCGTTTATTCAGTCAATTTTTCTTTATTCCGTATTAAAACGGAATAATTTTTCTTTACAAATGTTGATTAGAATAAGAAAAAAATCGCGGCCGGGGACACGCATGGGGGAGTTGGAGGGCGGTATCCCCCTCGACGCCAGAAGTAATTTGAAATTCACGGTTGAAAATAACGCATTTCCTTGCATATGATATTTGTGAACACTTATTGCAGGTTTATTTTTATAGATCAACGTTGCAATTTCTCACCAGTAACTCATGTGTTACAGCATCTCCCGGGGTCAGGGTGGGGGAAGAGTTCCCCCCACCAGACGGCTTTGACTGGGAAGGCCAGCGCATTTTAACTTAATAGGGTCGAACTGGTGTTACCGGAAAAAAAATACCCTTCCCCCTGAAAAAGACCCCATGTGTTAACACCAAATATTTTGACTGAGTTCAACCCTAAAACATCATTATATACAGTAACTTAATCCGCACGATGTATTGGTTTTACGGGCGACCTCATTGGTTCAATGTGTGCCACATGACACGGTATATTCTCCCTTTCAGGTAGTTTAACAGACAGACAGAAAAAGCATCGACGCCTAATTATCTTTTCAATTTAGTTTCTTTTAGTTTATATATTTTTCTCTCTTTTCATTTTTATCCTGTCCTTTCCCTTCCTCACCCCGGCTTGGGGTGTTTAGTACGTGGTTAATCCTTTGAACCCTTTTTAAACCGAAAATGTTCGAATTTACATTAATATTTGTGCTATGATTGAGGTACATTTCTGCTTTAAACAAGCTTCTACTCCCCAAATATTCAATTTTTTATTTTTCTGTTTGTGTACTTTTGACCGTCATAATTCCATGGTTCTTCAAATGAACCGACAATGCCAATCTCAACCGACATACTGTCAATATTGGAGGGGCGATCGCCCCCCCCCCCCCCGACCCCCACCCCCCTCGCTCTCTGGTTACGCCACTGCGTCTCCCATCTAATGTAACACTGACAATAAACTAATACTGTTTTCAGTTATTTTAACCTTTTGCAACCATCTTGGATATTTTAAACTACTCAAAGCTATATAGATCTACAGCCTCTAGGCTTTATCATAAATATAGTGAAAACTGTCCCATTAAATTTGGGGGTATTGGTATTACATAGTAATAGTATGGTACAAAACCAATGTTTTAGGTCATTTAACATCAACTTATCCATTCTGGCAGCCATTTTGGAAAGTGATACTGAATCAGAATTGTCAGAGGTGGGCCTTATTTCTAAAAGCAATAGCTTAGCAGTTTAGAATAATACTATTTGGTGAATTTGATGTAATATACACTCTTACAATATCTATTTGGGATTATCATACACTCATGTAGACTAATTTTACATTTACAGCGGCCATTTTAGTGGCCATCTTGGTTTTAAAGTATTTTATTACATTGCAAATATACTGGATATGAGTTACTAGTGGTCTAATACATACATCCCAATATTAAATCTATACTTTCATCATACATTTTGTTGATATTATCCCATTTTATGGAATGTCAACAATTTGTTCAGTCATTTTAGGACCCATTTTGGGGGCCATTTTGGATTTCTAAGTATGTTAACAAAGCACAAATACTAGATATGAGTTACTAGTGGTCTAATACATATATCCCATCATTAAATATATTTTCATCATACATTTCGGTTGATATTATGTTATTTTATGGAATTTTGACCACTTTTGGCCATTAACTTGGCGGCCATTTTGGTTTAAAATATGTTAACCTAGCAAAAATACAAGCTATAAGTTTTTAGTGGTCTTACTCATACATCCCATTGTTAAAACTATACTCTGATCATACATGTTGGTTTATATATGCCAAAAGCAAAAGTTCTGGATTTGAGTGTCTAGTGGTCTAATACATACATCCCACTATTTAAACTATACTTTCACCATACAATTTGATCGCTATGTCATTTTATGAGATTTGACCAGTTGTGGTCAACCCCAATGCAGAGTCGGACTACTTTTTTAATCATACCATTTTTGTCTCGCCTGATGTAATCAGAAAGAGACTATGTTATCACTATTTCTGTCCGGCGTCCGCCGTATGCCAGCCAGTATGCAAGCACACGAAAAGTCGTTCCTTTTCTAACCCAGCAAAGCGACCCGGAAGTACTCATCCGTAGCGATACGGCTTTGCAGTCATAGTTGACCTCGTAATAGCACGATGTAAATGAGCTCTTTTCATGATTATAATCACACATTTCAAACACATTTGCCATGAAATTGTAAAATAAAAAGGCATATTATGCGAATAATATTATCTAATATTAGCTGTGACTTCATGACATGTTGCATTTTCGGTGCAAATTATTGTCATCACACACATCCGAATTCGAGAAAAACTTGACGAAACTAAAGTCAAATTCACGGTAAATAGTCCCTTTTTGAAGAATTAGGCATCAATTGTATTGATGGTATCATAATATTCATAGTCTTTTGTAACTAGAAACATGCTTAAAATAGTATGACATTACTTAGTCCAGTCAAGTGAATGGATAATAAAATGGGTGTCCGAATCTGGTTCGAGCTATATTCATTTCGTACCGTCGTTGGGTTGTTGATGAAGTGTTTAAATCTCACGAATAGAATTAGTTTCGCTTGATAGCTCAGATGGTAGAGCGCTAGACTGAAGAGCGAGAGGTCCGAGGTTCGAAATCGTTCCTTCTGCTCTGCACAATTTCGTATGATTTTTTTTTTCTCGTCAAAATCATTTTTCACAATTTCATCACACAAAATACATAAATTCGGACGTTTTCATTGCAAAAACGGTATTTTTTCCCAAAATTTCTAATGAATTCAAACGCGGGCATGAAAATGAAGCGCGGGCGGGTTATAGGAGACTAAAAATCAAGTTGGCGAGGCCTAACGGGGGATCGTAAGTTTCGTTTTCTGACCGAAAATCGCTGAAAATTAAGACTCGATTTTCTCATCAAAAAAGAACTCGGGCATCAATGATTTTGATATGAAATTAAAGCTTGAACTTCCGTTAGTATGAAAATTGCTCTTAAAATATCGTACGATTCTTAGTCCAGTCAAGTGAATAGATACAAGAAGCAAAGTCACAAAAGTTGTTAGATTCTAAAATAAGCGATAAAATCACTGTTTGTGGACCAAAAATTGTCAATTTGGTCCCATATTATTAAGAAAATTACGGTGATTATACCTATCTAGCTATTTGACTGCAAACTGATCCTATCGCAGTGTATGCTGGTAAAACTAACTTGTCGTAAGGCTGACATAGGGTATTTAGCTAAAGGGAGACATCCTGAAATCGATCATTCTGCGGGTTAGAAATCGGCAAGGTCACGCTTTAAAAGCGACTGTTGCGTACTGGCTGTATGCCGTCCGCCGTATGCCGTCCGCCGTCAGCCGTGTGCTAAGAAATACCTTTGTGACGCGATATCTGGAGATCCGTAAGGCCTATCGTGATGGGACTTTATGGAGGGAAGGGGGGTGGTGCGTTCTGTTGCTGATTGATTTTTCAAGGTCATCGGGGGTCATACAAGGTCATCGGGGTCAAATATGCTTAAAACTTTTGAGACGCGTTGTGACGCGATATCTAGAGATCCGTAAGGCCTATCTTGATGGGACTTGATGTCAGGGAAGGGGGTGGGGTGTTCTTTTGCTGATTAGATTTTCAAGGTCATTGGAGGTCATTCAAGGTCATCGGGGTCAAATATGGGGTCAAATAGATCAGTAAGGCCTATCTTGATGGGATTTGGTGGAGGGAAGGGGGGTGGTGTGTTCTTTTTGCTGATTAAATTTTCAAGGTCACCATCGGGGTCAAATATGGGGTCAAATAGATCAGTAAGGCCTATATTGATTAGATTTGGTGGAGGGAAGGGGAGTGGTGTTTTCTTTTTGCTGAATAAATTTTCAAGGTCATCAGAGGTCATTCAAGGTCATCGGGGGTCAAATAAGATCCATAAGGCCTATCTTGATTGGATTTGGTGGAGGGAAGGGGGGATGGTGTGTTCTTTTTGTTCTTAATTTTTCGGGGTCACCAGGGGTCAAATATGGGGTCAAATAGATCAGTAAGGCCTATCTTGATGGGATTTGGTGGACGGAAGAGGGATGGTGTGTTCTTTTTGTTGATTAATTTTTCGGGGTCATTGGGGGTCAAATATGGGGTCAAATAGATCAGTAATGCCTATCTTGATGGGATTTGGTGGAGGGAAGGGAGGTGGTGTGTTCTTTTTGTTGATTCATTTTTCGGGGTCATTGGGGGTCAAATATGGGGTCAAATAGATCAGTAAGGCCTATCTTGATGGGATTTGGTGGAGGGAAGGGGGGTGGTGTGTTCTTTTTGTTGATTAATTTTTCGGGGTCATCGGGGGTCAAATATGGGGTCAAATAGATCAGTAAGGCCTATCTTGATGGGATTTGGTGGACGGAAGAGGGATGGTGTGTTCTTTTTGTTGATTAATTTTTCGGGGTCATCGGGGGTCAAATATGGGGTCAAATAGATCAGTAAGGCCTATCTTGATGGGATTTGGTGGACGGAAGAGGGATGGTGTGTTATTTTTGTTGATTAATTTTTCGGGGTCATCGGGGGTCAAATATGGGGTCAAATAGATCAGTAAGGCCTATCTTGATGGGATTTGGTGGACGGAAGAGGGATGGGGTGTTCTTTTTGTTGATTATTTTTTCGGGGTCATCGGGGGTCAAATATGGGGTCAAATAGATCAGTAAGGCCTATCTTGATGGGATTTGGTGGACGGAAGAGGGATGGTGTGTTCTTTTTGTTGATTAATTTTTCGGGGTCATCGGGGTCAAATATGGGGTCAAATAGATCAGTAAGGCCTATCTTGATGGGATTTGGTGGAGGGAAGGGGGTGGTGTGTTCTTTTTGTTGATTAATTTTTCGGGGTCATCGGGGGTCAAATATGGGGTCAAATAGATCAGTAAGGCCTATCTTGATGGGATTTGGTGGACGGAAGAGGGATGGTGTGTTCTTTTTGTTGATTAATTTGTCGGGGTCATCGGGGTCAAATAGATCAGTAAGGCCTATCTTGATGGAATTTGGTGGAGGGAAGGGGGGTGGTGTGTTCTTTTGGTTGATTAATTTTTTGGGGTCATCGGGGGTCAAATATGGGGTCAAATAGATCAGTAAGGCCTATCTTGATGGGATTTGGTGGAGGGAAGGGGGTTGGTGTGTTCTTTTTGTTGATTAATTTTTCGGGGTCATCGGGGGTTAAATATGGGGTCAAATAGATCAGTAAGGCCTATCTTGATTGGATTTGGTGGAGGGAAGGGGGGTGGTGTATTCTTTTTGCTGATTAAATTTTCAAGGTCATCGGAGGTCATTCAAGGTCATCTGGGGTCAAATAAGTTCCGTAAGGCCTATCTTGATGGGATTTGGTGGACGGAAGAGGGATGGTGTGTTCTTTTTCTTGATTAATTTTTCGAGGTCATCAGAGGTCATCTGGGGTCAAATAAGATCCGTAAGGCCTATCTTGATGTGATTTGGTGGAGGGAAGGGGGTTGGTGTGTTCTTTTTGTTGATTAAATTTTTCAAGGTATTACATCCCTTGCATTAACTACAATGCATACCTCTGTGACAGTGCTACATTGTATCATATGTTTCATCATCATTTCTTTCAAGTCACTTTTGATGAACAGGCGAGACGCGCCGTTCGAGAACCGCCTTGTTTAACTACATAGTACATGCCAGGGTGAACTAAAGACACAATTACGGCAAGAGGACATTGAAACCTTCACCCCTTCACAGTTTGATAAATGCGGATGCAAGCACCCTCAACCCGGGCCCTAATTAACGTGAATTCAGGTTGAAAAATACCCTTAAAGTTCTCGGAAATATTGGTGATTGATACCCTTAGCACGGGCCGACCTTATTCCGCATTTTGGTTCACGCGGATGATTACAACATTTAATATGTGACTGACCCCCCGTCTAGCTCTGGATTTTGGACATTAACACCAACATTACAAATTAAAAGCTAGCTTTGAATGATAAAATAAAGCAGAGAAATTACGATTTTTGTTTTGGGAGAGACTGAAAGTTTGTATATTTTTAGTGCCTCCCTCCAATTAAGGCTTCCAAGGGCTTCAAAACCTTATGTAAGCATTTGGATTGTGTAACAACTGGTATGAGCTGCGCGGATCTGATCTCGTGTACTGGAATGATCACGATGCCTGATCTCATTGTAAAGATGTTTTTTGTTTCATATTGGCTTCTTATTGTTATTTACTGTTTGCTTCTGATTGTTTGTTATTTGTTGGTTGCTTGTTGTTGTTTGGACGAAATGGCTATTGGACGAAATGGCTATTGGACGAAATGGTTATTGGACGAAATGGGTATTGGACGAAATGGTTATAGGACGAATTGGTTATTGGACGAAATGGTTATTGGACGAAATGGTTATTGGACGAATTGGTTATTGGACGAAATGGTTATTGGACGAATTGGCTATTGGACGAAATGGTTATTGGACGAAATGGTTATTGGACGAAATGGGTATTGGACGAAATGGTTATTGGACGAATTGGTTATTGGACGAAATGGTTATTGGACGAATTGGTTATTGGACGAAATGGCTATTGGACGAAATGGCTATGGACGAAATGGCAATTGGACAAAATGGGTATGGACGAAATGGTTATTGGACGAAATGGGTATTGGACGAAGTGGGAATGGACGAAGTGGTTATTGGACGAAATGGCTATGGACGAAATGGCCATTGGACAAAATGGGTATGGACGAAATGGGTATGGACCAAGTGGCTATTGGACCAAGTGGTATTTGGACCAATTGGCTATTGGACCAAGTGGCTATTGGACCAAGTGCATACTGGACGAAGTGGGAATGGACCAACTGGCATTGGACGAAATGGATATGGACGAAATGGCTAATGGACGAACTGGCATTGGACGAAATGGCAATGGGCCGTATAAAACGCGGTAAACGTCTGCTTTTATTTTTTATTTTGTAAACCAAAATTAAAACATTTCGCGAATGAATCAATTTTATTGAGAATTCTGCAGTGAGCATTTATTTTCCAACCACTTGCAAAAGTTATCAATCTCATAACAAAAACGTACACAAATATTCTAAACATTTCCACAATTTGGTACCTTTTGAAGCGAGGTATTAGGGTAAAGGGTAGACACAAAGACGTAAAAGGTCACGAGCAGTGAACCGCCGCGGCGGGAGCAGTATAAAGAGTGATTGTATGGTGAGTTACGGATTACAACGATAGAGTTATTATGGGTAAGACGTAATTCTGGGTATACCATCAATATACACTGAGCCAAAAAAGAGACTTATACAATTTTAACAGATCACCATAGGGGCAGTGCACATTTCTCTTGTGTCATTGAAGCAAACAATTGGTTATTGACTGCCATTTGAAGCAATACATTGCAGTAATATTGTATCCAAATTTGGTACATTTTCATGCACAGAATTTTATTTGGTGATCTGTTAAAATTGTATAAGTTTCTTTTTTGTATAAGTTTCTTTTTTGGCTCAGTGTAATAGCCTACCTAAGACCCGACATTATATAATGTTTCGTATTGCAAAGCATGTTGCGAATATTTTCGTTGGGTGGTATGGGAGTGAGCAATATTATTTATGCTGGTCAGAAGTCACAAACTGGTCCAAAAATTGTTTCACGTCTAATAATGTTGAGAAATGCACCAATTCTAATTAAACGGGACAAAACTTAAGTTTTACATACTTAATGACCCACAAACTATATATTGTTGGAAAGCTTATGATTCAAGGTTTTTCATTTTTGCAAAAAAAGAATCAAATTATACAGGGTGTGTAACATTTTTACCAGGCGCGTACGCAGGGGGGGGGGGGGGGGTGTTTTGGGTGTGAAACACCCCCCTTGGGTCTGTCCTAAAAAAATAAAAAGGGGAAAGGAGAGGGAAGGTAAAGGAGAGGAAAAAGAGAAGGGAAAGGAGAGGAAAAGAGAAAGAAAGAGCGGGGCCCGGACAATGGGGGGTGGGGGGGGGGGAGGAGTGGCGTAACCAGAGGGTGGTCACGGGGGGGGGGGGGGGGGAATGCCCCTCCAATATTGACTGTATGTCGGTTGAGATTGGCATTGTCCGTTCATTTGACAAGAGCAATCATGGAATTATGATGGTTTAAAGTACAAAAACGAAAATAATTCGCGCGGTGCGCGCGGATATGTCCCGGGGATATGTCTCAAATATGGAATAGTTTGGGAGTAGGAGCTTGTTTAAAAGCAGAAATGTACCTCAATCATAGCACAAATAAATGTAAAGTCGAAAATATTCTGTTCACTTTTCTTCAGGGTTACAAACAGGCGGGGACAGCTAGGGTTCAAAGGGTTAACCACGTGTATTAAACACCCTCTCCAAGCCGGGTGAAAAGAAAAATAAGAGAATATGAGGGGAAAAAACAGGATAAAAATGAAAAGAGAAAAATAGATAAACTAAAAGAAACTAAATTGAAGAGATTATAAGGCATCGATGCTTTTTTCTGTCAGTCTGTTAAACTTGAAGGGGGAATAACCCGTGTCACAGTGGCGTAGCCAGAGGAGGGGGGGGGCGAAGGGGGCGACCGCCCCCCCCCCCCCCCCCCCCCCCCCCCCCACCAATAGACGTCGTGTCGGTTGAGATTGGCACTGTCAGTTCATTTGACCAAAGGAATCATGGTCAAAGTACACAGATAGCGCGCATATGTCTTCCCAAAATGCAATATTCTTGGTACAAGCTGCTTAGAGTCAAAATGTAGCTAAATCGGGCAAAAAATAGGTGTAAACTCGAAAAATTTCCGCGCTACGCGCGCATTTCTTCACTTACAAAATCTTGTCGGGTCATTTACATTTCTCGCCCCCCCCCCCCCAATATGAATAGCCTAGCTTCGCCACTGCCGTGTCATGTGACACACATTGAACCAATGAGATCGCCGGTAAAACCAATGCCTGCAGATTAAGTTACTGTAGGCCTATATGATGTTTTAGGGTTGAACTTAGTCTAAAGTATTAAGATTTTGTGTTAACACTTTCCACGCGGCTATAGTTTTACCATATACAAAACAGATTTTTCAGAAACCTTTCCCAAAATTTCAAAGTCTATCTCAAGGATTATTGAACCAATACCAGGCATGTTGGTACTTATTTCAATGCATTTCTCATGGTGATTCCAAATATGGTAATGAAATTCAATAATTCTGACATTTTTGAAACATTTTGTGAACATTTACAATGACGTCTGCAGCCGCCTGCCGCGTGGAAAGTTTTAACACATGAGTTACTGGTGAGAAATTGCAACGTTGAACTAAGAAAAAACCTGATAAGTGTTCAAAAATATGCAAGGAAATGCGTTCTTTTCAACCGTGAATTTCAAAAAACTTCTGGCGTCGAGGGGGAACCCCCCCCCCCCCCCGAACCCCCCCGGGACACGCAAGCGTGTCCCGGCCAGCGCTTCGCGCAGCAGGCATGGATAGTGAAATAATGATATCAATATTTCTAAAACATCCCCCTTTACAAAATCCTGCGTACGCGCCTGATTTTTACAGGGTGGAACATAAAAAAGTTGATCGTTTTTGCTCCTCACAAAATATTTTGATAGTTTGTACAATTAGGGTTTAGCTGAAGATAGTCACCAAAATCAGAACAACCGCAGAAGGTGCTACCAAATTTGCTAAGAATCACCTGCTCAAAATGTACACAGGAAAAGTACAGGGTGTCTAAAATTATGATGAAATAATGCATAAAATGAAGGTTTGTATATAATATTCTATGAAATTTAGTTAGCATGGACTATTTAATTTAAAGGAAAATGGTTATCAAAATGAACTACATGAATTTCATTAAAGTTCCTTATATTTTGAATACAGGGTGGTCCAAAATATGTCTAAATAGCAAATTTTTCATAAATCTATGAACAATTCTGTGAAGAAACACTTCTGGCTTTTTTAGTTAAATGTTTTACTACCCAGGGTAGAAAAGGACCGAAGAGTCACACAAATGAAATAGAGAGACTGGGATTTGGCCATTATTTAATCAATAAAATGAATAAAACTGTGTATGTTTTACATTAAAACACTCCCTGAATTGAACATCATATTCTAGTAGAGAATGTCTAGATAACAATTCAATATTAATATTCATAGTAGCAGGCACATGTTATTAACACACATGAGAAGTTTGAATACTTTCCTATGTATACTTTTAAAATGGCATCAATTTCAAAAGTTCTAGTTTTCCGCTATTTTGTGTAGAAACCCATGGGCGCCTCATCCACCGGCCCCACCCTTGACTCACTCGACGTTTAGATTGATAACTTCACTGTTGCTAAACATGTGGCTTTTTATTCGGTAGCTGGATAAATTGCCTTTAATATGATACAAAAAAGTTATGTTTTTTTGTCAACTTCTATTTAAAATAGAGACACGTATCACGATTTTAAGGATTTTTTGAAACGGCCCCACCTTATTTGATATACCTATTAGTGACCTATGACCTGCTATATCATTTTAATTATCAGAGATTCAACAACAACAAATGTAAATTAGGTATATTTGTCAAATGTTGCTTTATGGCGTACAATTAGGCTCGAAAAACATAGTTTATCGATAAACTCATGTATATCAAAGTTAAAAACTGTGTTTTTCGTGCGAAAAACATAGTTTATCGATAAACTCAGTTTATCAAATCGAAACACTGTGTTTTTCGAGCGAAAAACAATGTTTATCGATCAACTGATTTGATTGATAAACACTGTTTTTCGCTCGAAAAACATAGTTTATCGATTATCTCAGTTAATCAAATTGAAAAACAGTGTTATCAGATTTTCGGAGTACATATTTGTTACCCGTGCGAAAAACATAGTTTATCAATAAACTCAGTTTATCAAATCGAAAAACTGTGTTTTTCGAGCGAAAAACAGTGTTTATCGATAAACTGAGTATCGATAAACTGATTTGATTGATAAACACTGTTTTTCGCTCGAAAAATATAGGCCTTAGTATATCGATAAACTCAGTTAATCAAATAGAAAAACAGTGTTTATCAGATTTCGGAGTACATATTTTGTTACCCAAATGACCTCAATTGACCCATACATGACCTCTTATGTGACCCCCCATACCATGTCCACGTAACCCATGTCCCACGTAATATCTATCACGGTGTCTCAAAAAAATGTATTCATTTATTCTAAACAACAGAGACATATATTTTGGAATGCTTTGGCAGTTGAATATTCAGGTCCCGATTTTACCGATTTTCTAAACCATTCAAACACAAAATGAAACACATTTAAATGAAATTCATAGCAAGGATACATTGTTAGCTATTAACTAAATTTTGTTTCATCAAATTGATGATTCAAAACGGAGATAAGTGTTTTTTTCCCAAATTCTAAGAAATCAAAACCTGTTCCAACTTCTACATTACTATAACTATGAAAGTAAGTTCACAGTGCTTGATTGCTGTATGAATTTGTTTGATGTGCAACGCTATGTTATATTTTAATCGTTTTCAAGAAAAGAGACGTAACGAGCATTATTGAGATAAGTGTTACTGTTTAACACAATGTCGACTAAAATGTTTGGAAATTATTGTTTTAAACGAGCTTGATTTGATAAGAACAGATCTCATTTCTATTTCTTGCGTTAAAAACAGGGTTAAAACACTTAACAATTAGTGCGTATACCTAAATTAATTGTTATGAATATGTTTGCGCAATACTGTTATATCACAACATCGCAATATATTTTGTATATCATTTAAATTATCAGAGATTCAACAACAAAATATGTAAATTAGGTATATTTGTCAAATGGTGCTTTATTTATAAAATCTCAACAGGTATCAAGTTTCATGTTGTGTGAATAACTCACTTAAAGGGCCACTACTAGAGATGTGTTGGAGGCTGCGCTCTCAATTATGATAAAAACTGGGAATAGTATATTTTTATAATTGTATTACATGTATGAACTTACACCTATAAGGATTAAAACAAATCAGCCCTCTTTGTACAAGAAAACGTCGATTTTTAAAAATGCTCGTAGAGCCGCAACGAGCATTTTACGTCGACAGAATCCCAGTAGTACGCGTGATACATAACGCGAGCCATATAATTTGCATAGAGGGTTGCACACCGCCAATACATCTCCCATAGGTTTACACGTGAAATGCACACTTTTAAAATGGATATTTTTCGACCATATAAGAAACTGGTATCTTGAAATTTGGTTTCAACTTGAAGATGAAAGCCATGACTACTAACTCAACAACTCATATATGGGGGGTAACCGGCATTTTTTTTGAGCTAGAGCCTTTTCAAAAAGTACGAGTTGAGTTTTCCTGGTCACACGCAATTGTTGATTTAGATGATGGCGTCAGATACCGAAATGACCTGAACACAAATGTGTCTGTTAAAATATTAAAAAATCATCATTGCATCAATTTTTTGGACCTGAAGAACGCTAATGTGTCTGTCAAAATTCACACTACATTAATTTCGCCATAACATGTAGTAAATACGCTATTTAAAACTGTAATTTACAATAGGTCTCCCGTTTCGGCATAGAAACGGGCCGGTTTTGGATTATTGCCTCAAAGGGCCAGACGTTATTTAGTGGTGTGAAACCAGAGGGCGTTTTTCAATAAATAGCGATGATATTGTTTTAATCAAGTTTTGCTGTGTTTTTGATAGTAGAAACAACAATAATGGCAATTTTTAATGTTCATCTTAAATTCTGAAGTAAATTTTTAAACAGTTAAATTTTTAAACACCTAATGTCCCTTTAAACTGCAGTAATGGTAACATCCCCCAAAACGACTCCAGGTGGTAAAAACCAGGGGTCCTGTAGGGAATGCCGGACACTCACAGTATATCCAGCTCTGGCTGCCAGCTACACAGCATCAGGGTTGAAATACCGCCCTCTAACTTTCAGGAGAATTGTTTTGTCTGGTATGACGCTGTGAAAAGATACATTGAGGGAGCACGCAAAAATAGCTCCCACAGACGACGATGGACACGGGTGTATCACGAATATTCAGGGTTAAAATTATGCGAACGAGGTTACGTGATCAAGTGAATGGAACGAACGCTTAACAACGGTTTAAATTCAAAATTGATACTGACACTGTGGATGGTTAGGATGAAATACTTTAGTTACAACGTGTGATGAACTTTATGGGGTCTTCAAAATCAATTGTTACATTGAAACCAACGGAAATTCAAAATTAACGGCCATTCGTTTCCACAGTCATCTGGCTCCCCGTAGGCTTTACACACAAATGTCGGTCTATTAAAACCGCTCTATTTCAAAACTTCACCGGTCAATTTTTGTGAACATTTGCAATCTTATGCCATAAACGCTTAGGGAAGACATAGCCCATTACTTCAAGATTTTATTGCTCACGCGTGTGACGAGCACTATCAACCGGTCGTGTTCACCAGAGTGTAACTATTTGACCTCATTATGTGTGTATATTATAACAGACGACACGTTTTGTGAGAACCGGGCGGAACCGGCGATTGCCTGGCGGTCGAGTTTTGACGTGATCCCTTATTTATAACATATCTGAATATCAAGGAAAGTTCCCAGACAACATACATATATTGGCACAATATTGGCAATATTGGCATTGGCATTATCTTGTTGACCAATATTGGGCCAATATTGGTTCCCCATTGGCAATATTGGCATTGGCATTTTATTGGTCACCAATATTGGACCAATATTGGCTTTACATTGGCGCTCGTTAATTGGCATCATGTTGGCAACCAATATTGGACCAATATTGGTTTTACATAGGCGCTCGTCAATTGGCATCATGTTGGCAATCAATATTGGACCAATATGGTGACCAATTGAGTGCCAATGCCATT